>CM060932.1:885203956-885746456 GCA_030765085.1 Allium cepa
ACAAATCATGCAATCATCACATACAGTCAAAATATCAATTTTACATCCATAGCAACCAAAAACAAATTGTTTGTTCGGGTTATGAACTTCAAATCATATAAAATGATAAATAAACTATGAAATAAACCATGCACTCAACAGCCCTAGATAACTTTATAGATTATTTACTCATCTCTATACAAAGTAGAAGTATCCTTTTCCAACTAATCCATAAGTCCAACAAACAAAGAATTCAACATATTTTAAATTTTCTTTATTTATCTTTTTCACATCATTTATTGTTCCTTCTTTTCCATCATTTACTTTTCTTTTCTCATTCATATAATGTTTATTTTCATTAATTTACTTTCATTATTACTTTCAAAAGTTCATTTCTCCTTTATTTATACAATTTCATTTTCTTTTGTTCTATTACTTTACGTTCATTGCATAAATAAGTTATTTTTATTTCAATTATTGGATTATACATTATTAGGTAAGTTTCTTTACAAATTCAATTCACCATTTATAGATTATTTCTTTTTCGTATTCATTCTTCAATATATAGTATTATTGAATATTAACTCCATTCCTGAGTCATTTCCAATGTTCTCTGAAGTTATAATCATTCAGTCTATATAGTACTCATTTTAATTATAAATGGCTTAAATATTAATTTCAAGTTTATAATTATTTTCTTACAGGATTCCTCTTTATCATTCAATCTGATTATAAATAGCTTAAAATTTTAACTTAAGTTTATAATCATTTTTCTTACATTATTCACTTCTATTACATTTAATTAGTAGCATTTCAAATTATTGACTTAAGTTTATAACAATTTATAAACTAGAATTCTTATTTATAGAAGTAATTCCATCGAACACTTTCATTTCTCCAAGTTTTACTTGTATAATATTTTATTACATATTCTCTTTAACATTTCAAATTTTAATTATTTGGTAAGTTATATGTGTGTGTGTGTGTGTGTGTGTGTGTGTGTCTTTTAGAATGCAATTGAATATTACCCAAGTTCATCTTATATATTTAGATAAAAAATATCAATAGTTACCATTTCTTACTTTTATTTACCTTTTTATTTACAGTTTACAAAATTTTAGTTTCTTATATATTTCATTAATCATTTTAACATCAAATTTCTTATTTTTGTTTTAGGAGTTCCTATTTATTAATATAGTTAAGATTTCATTCACTACAATAATTTTAATTTCTAATTTACAGAAACTTAAGAACTAAGCAACCGGGTTTCATTTTAATTGTTTTAAAATAATATATAATCATATCTTATATAAATATATATATCAAATCATATTTGGAATTCAAAATTAAGATTAATTTATCAGAACAATTATCCAGTAAAATTACTACAAGGTCTTCCCACCTTGAAACTCGAAAATGAAGGTCGATGATGCGTGCACTCATCACCGAAATTATTTTCCAACGACAAAGAGGGGAGTACAGAACTTATTTCTTTCAAAAATTTCTTTTAAATCATATTAAAATATTTATCCGAGAATACTTCCAAATAATACTAATATTATATACAAAAATCTTTTGAAAGAAATTTTCAAAATCTCAGAACTTAAGTTCTTAAATTCCAATTTATATTCATTTTATTTATAATTCTTATTTTTCAATCGGTATTTATATAGAAGTTCACTACCTAACAAACAAAATATAATAACGAATTGTATCATTTATAAAATTTATTATTTTATATACAAAACATATAATATGCAAAATTATTTCATTTACCTATATTTCAAAACAATATTGTGTTGGCCTACCCTATTAAGTGTTTAGAAATCTCTATCGATGTCATAGCATTCTATGTACCGACGGAATTTATAAATACAGAGTAGAACAAATTAACACAAAACAAAAACCTTTTATAATACTAACAAATACGCTCTCTCGTATATACACTCAGCGACTCGTTCTAGGGTATTACTATCATATTTTTAGCGAGTCAGACTCCACAAAGCTAAGGTTATCGCTAAATCAAAGCTCCAATACCAACCATAACGATCTACCTTTATGGACGATTTAAATCGACGACAAAACAACATACGTCAGACTCAAACCATTAAAAAGGGCAGACTGTTATAGGATAAATAAGAAAAGGAGAGAAAGAAATAAAACAAATATAGAATATCGCAGCGGAATGATAAAATATAATAATCAAATAACAGTTCATGAAGCTGTTTTACAAATACGTTTGATTATTCTTTTACAACACAAATCAGAGTAATATACAACAGGAATAGATAAATAATGCAGTGGAACAACATAATGCAGTGGAATAAATATACTAAATAATAATAATGGTACAAAATCTTTATTTTTGTCCTTCAGAAAGCAGTCTTCGATAAACTGAAAAGCTCAGATTGACCCGAGCGAATTGAAAAGATAAAACACTCAAGTCGGAACTAAAAGATCTTATGTAAGTTAAATCAATGGCAAAATATGAGTGTAATGGCGTCAGAGAAGTTTACAGGGTTTGACATCTCCTATCCAGTGTCAATGTGGGTGCAATAACTTAAGAGATGTTTGGGATTACCATCTCCTAAGGATCCGTTAAACTATCTACTATGTACAATACGCTAATATAATAGTGTCTACAGTAAAGTAAAGTATTAAAATAGCATTAAGGTGTTACCCATATCCCCTTTAACACATTTTATATAATGTCGTAGTCTATACAGATACTGTAAACTCCACCCTCAGGTTGGCTATCTGGGAGAAATCCATAGGTACGACACAAAACAAACTCGTAGAAGGCGCGATAAGGCATGCAACAAGGCACTCAAGACAATGCTTGGGGTAGATATACCTAATGCGGATCCCGGGTAGTGGTAACACATAGCAACTACTACCTCCCACCTCGGAACACACTCCCAAATCAAAATGAAGGGGTGACCACCAAATCAATCCCAAAGTAATAGAATGGTATCGAAGAAATGTGCCCGATAAGAGGAATGGCCTCACTTGGCCCGGCGTAGCTCCTGTTTTAGCCACATCAAGTTGACGCATGGAGTCAGGGTCACGTAAATACCTCATACAAAATCGTTCGCTAAATCACCCTATTTCATTTCTGGAATCTCCACCACTTACATAATTGTTAAAGTGGTTTTCAATATTGGCAGAGAGTATGACAATATCCGATCCCGGTCTTTTTAACAACCAAATGCTTATCTCACACCGGATGGTTCTTTTAAATTTAGAAAGCCGTTTCATAATTGATATCAAAATATCATATTTAATATAAACCAAATCACTTTCGAAATCATATTCTCCTCCAAAACCATATCGAAAATATAGGTTAAATCCCTTTTTCACGATCATCATATTCACTCAAATATATTGATTCACTTGAAAATATAATTTCAATTATCAACTTAGGTTATAACTTCACTTAACCAGATTTTTTTTTAAATCAAGGATTTAAATATCAAAACTTCAACTTTACCCAATTTGAAATTTAGAAATAGTTTAGATAGTTCAAAAATAGTTTTAAAAATAGTTAATAGTTTAAATAGATTTGAATAGTTTTAAATAGTAAAATAGTTTAAATACCTTTTAAATTTGATTAAATTAGATTTTATGATTTTAATTGATTAAATATAAATTAAATAGATTTTTATTAGATTTAAAATGATTCAGATTAAATATAGGTTAAATAGATTTAAATAATATTAAATAGGTTTTAAATAGATTCAATAAATTTAAAATAGATTAAATAGATTTAGATTATATTAAATGATTTAAAATAGATCAAAAATAAATTTATATAGTTTAAAATAGGTAAATTAGAATAAATAGGATTAAATAGGTTGTAATAGATTAAAATAAGTTAAAATAGTTTAAATTGATTAAAATAGTTAAATTAGTTTGAAAAAGATTTCAAAGTTATATCCAAACATTTCAATAACTCAATTCCGATACATTCATTTATATTCCACACTTCAACCTTGAATTTCAATTTAAATCCTTTGAACAATTTATTAAATAAATTCCAATTTCAACATTAACACTTGGATTATCGAAAATAATTTATTTTATATAAATCAATTTCTTTTTCAAAATGCCTGTTAATTGAATTCAAATTTTTAAAGAATAAAAAAAATCATTCAATTTAACCAATCCAGTGTCCATATATAATTTTCTACCATATGGTCAAGTGATATGGATATTTATTATTTCAATATGCAATTTACAATTTTATGGTTATATATCATTTCAAACCGCAATCCCGAATTTAATAAAAATCCATAAAATTGCTCGAGTCTATTATGTCAACCCATAACAATTTTTCCCTAATCTATATATTGTTCGGGTATGTATCATTTCAACCCATAGAGAACTTACAGTGTTATAACGATATAAAAAATACAACATCTAGTCATCCAATATCAACATTCAAACATCCATCACAATCATCATCCAAAATCAACCAATAACATCAATAGATAACCGATTATCATTAACAGGTACAAAATTGAAAATTAAATTCAATATCAAATTAAACGGTGATTAAACGCAATAAAAGTCAAATTTAACTAGAATGGAAAATTAAACCTACCAAACATCAATCAATAAATTTCAAATCACATCATAAATTTAATTTAACTAACATAAGATAATCTAATAGTTGTGAGTGAGTCAAAACACTCACTTTGATTTTTAATTGATTTGAAAATCCAAATTAGGGTCCCAAATTGAACAGTCTTCGAATTCATCCAAACTAGGGTCATAATGTCTGGAATTTAAATACGATCCCAGTGAGGCAAACCGCGCGTGAATCGGACCTTGTATGTGAAAGTTATCACGGTTAGAATATTCAACTTTAAATTTTAAATTAAAACAAACAATGGAAAAATGGTAATATTCTCACCATCTAACCCTATACGCACGCGCAAGGACCCACGCTTAGAACCCTGATCTCCATCTCCACGTCCAAATCGAGGCCATCGCACATGCCGCCCCTCAGATCCAACCAAGCCGCCACATCGCCCATCGCCGGCCGAGCTTTTAGGTCGCTCACGACCCCCAACATCGCCGTAACAGCTGGCTCGCCGCTGCTCCCTTTCACTGTCATTCATGGCGGATCCATGCATATCCCGACCCAAGTAACCGTATAGATTTACTCTCCTTGACGTCCTCTCCGATGCAGTGCTTCCCGATCGCTTCGAGGATGAAGATCCACCGTCCAATCTCGAACCCAAACATGAACGGCCGTGGATAAATGGTTAATTTCAGGTCAAACCATGATCCAAAACGGATCACAGATTTGGAATGCGTTCATCGAGAGCTTCGAATCGATATATAATTCAATTTAGTTTGGAGGAGTTTGATTTGAATTTTGAAATAGCATTGTAAGATTTGTAATTGGACATTTGTTTCTGCCATTGGAAGAAAGGATTAGGTAGATAGAATTGTACGTATAGTAATGAAAAATGAAAGGCTACTAGGGTTTATAAGAATCTATTTATATTACTGAACCCTGATAAGAAAATAAACGTATACTGAATTTGTTCGAATTTGACAATAACGACCCGAAAAGCCCATTCTGTCTCCGAAACGAAAACGGGTCATCTCATATATCAAAATAGATGTTTTCGATATTTTTAAATCCAATCGAATATGTTTCAAGTCCTAATACCATCGTATGAAGAAGTTAGCTTAAAATCAGCTTATTTCAAATTGATTTCAATTGAATTTAATTAAATTGATTTCTACGCGTTTCGAGCCCGTGCGATCAAACTATAAATCTGATCGCTACGGAACTTAAAATTCCACAATAGTTCACCGTTATGAAAACTCGTATCGTCGAAATCCGAGACAGTGGCCAAAATGGCTATTTTCACGTAAATTGAATAATTTAAATTTATCTCTTCTTATATTCAAATTAATTAACTAACCATTTTTATCATTCTTGATTACATAGACATTTATAATAATTTAAAACAAATCTACACATCAAATTCAGTGTTAAATATTTCACTATTTACAGTGTTCAATTTCAAGTGTAATTAAATCCAATTAATAAAAATTAAATTCCAATAAATTGTTTTAGTTTGATTTTAATATTTTTATTAAATCCATTATCAATCTATAGACATAGTTCGTATTTGTTTATATCTTGTTACGCTCATAGTACACTAATATTATATAGTTATCATCTTTTATTTTTTAGTTGCAACTTTCCAATTATATTGAATTTTTTTTGATTTTCACATTAATTATAATTTAAAAATCCCAATAAATAAATTTATCTTGGTTTCACTCTTTTTATTAAATTAATTAATTGTCTTATGAGTGTAATTGATATTTTTGCACATTTTATTATATTCTCAATTCTCAGTTGTTGTCTTAACTTACATTAATGTAACATTTATTTATAGTTGATTAATTAAATTGGTAACAAATAACGATTCTCACCATTTCTACATTTAATAACATTTGTAAGTTTATTATTCAGAGCACTTGTTATAACAACTTACATAATACCAATTCTATCCAATTACAATTTATTACACATTATTTCATAAATAAATCAACATTTAAATCATCTATTACTCTTTAAATCCAATTATCTATTAATACACACATTGTTATAATTTATTTACAATCTATCTCAATTATAACTCTTTAATCTTTTTATTTAATTGGAATTATATTTTAAAACAGTCATCAATTACCTTAAATCAATGCTATTCCATTTTATTTCCGTTATATTCTTATTATTAAATCATACATTTTTTATTTCTTCCAGCATTGAGTCATAAAATCTCATTAAATTATCGAAAATTATGGGTGGGTACATAGTACATTTATAGACCCTAATCTTTACGTCAAGAACAAAATGAAAGCAGCCTTCATTCCTCATCCATTGTCTTCAAGCTCAATCCCCTATCACCTTAGAAATTGGCAATCAGCAAGCGAAAGTTGACGTCTATTTGTTAGTCACCTAGCTTGGCAAACAACCTCCTTCTCCATGAGGCACGTGCGATAAAGCTTATCCATGCTCTTATTATCACAAAATCATCGATTACGTTCAGCCCCGATGTGGTAGATGCGAGTAACTACTGTTACGTAGGTGAACTGAGAATGCAACGAAGAGGCCTGTAAATTTTCAAGAAAATAGGCACATAGTGAGGCAATATCGGTGTCATGAGGCATATTGATGTCGAGCTTCAGGAGCATAATGACAAGAGGTATTTGCTGTAACAACGGGTAAAAAAATAGATGCTCATGAGTTTCTTGCTCCTCTTTACACAATTTACATAATCTGTCAACTGGAAATCCCCAATTTGCAAGTCTTCTGATGTTGGTAAGTGTCGCATAATTTGTTTATATGAATAAAATGACATTTTCTTCGAACTATACGAATTCTATAAGACTTTTGCCCATTGAACCTTAGGGTATTTAATTTGAATAGCATCATGATCCGTGAAGAAGTAAAACTCTTGCGTACCACAAATTTCCTAATAATCTGTTGCTACATTAGGGCACGTAGTCAATGGTCAAAATTGATGTGCACGTTCTCTAGTTTCAAAAAGTAGTACCGGTGCTAATCTGTCCCCTTATACAATAGTAGACATAGTATTCACATATAAAGTACGTGTTGCCAATCTATGCCAGCCTAATAAATCTACCAGTGATTTACGGTTAATCCAAGGATCAAGCCATAAAGAGGTAGAACAACCATAGGCAATCTATCGAGTTAGTAGAGAACTTATGTTACTTCGAACACATAACATGTGCCTCATTGTGCAGGAGTAATTATTATTTTCTTGAAGAAGTGGGGTACATTGAGATGCATTAACATAATCTGAGGACAGAGGTATGCCAAGATATTTTACTGGTAAATTTCCTTCTTCCATGCCTACTATATTTAATATTTCATCTCTGTGGAATGCGATGCTGCTAAAGTAAACCTTGGATTTAACTTGATTAATATGTAGGCCTGCAGTTTCACCCAAAGCATGTAAAATACATTGGATTTCAGATGCATTTTGAATTGATGCCTCTAAAAAGAACATCACATTATCGGCATATAATACATGAGTCACCGTAGTAGAGATTTTGGTTAGAGGGAAACATTGCCCAATAAGACACTGTCTTCCATAAGTAAGGATAAGTATTCCATTATAATACAGAATAAATAAGGAGATAACGGATCACCTTGGTGTAGCCCTCAATTTGAGCCAAAGAAACCCTCTAACTTATCATCAACGAGAATGGAAAATGATGGAGTGTTAATGCATTTAAATATAAGACATATTAAAGAGTGAGGGAAACCCGTTGCACTGAGCATATGACGTGTAAAATGTCTTCTTATCGTGTCACATGCTTTCTGCAAGTCTATTTTTATGCACATCTTGGGTTTTCCTCGCTTTTTGAAATCTCTTAGCAATTCATGAGCCAGTAAAATATTTTCCCCTATATAACTCCCGGGAATAAATGCTTATCGATTGGCGGGGATAAGATAGGGCAGAGAATATTTTATTCGCTGACAAATAATCTTGGCCATAATTTTGTAAATTGCATTCGCGCAAGAGATAGGGCGATAATAAGAAATAACCAGTGGTTTATCCTTCTTGAGTATTAAGGTTATGAAGGTATGACTCAAGCCATTTGCTATTTTTCCAGTCTGAAATATCTCAGTTATGAGTAAATAACTATTCATGTAACATGTCGTAATGCAGCTTGAAATTTTTTGTGGAGAAGCCATCTGGGCCAGGGCTTTTTGAATCATCAATAGACCACAATGCAAGCATCATCTCCTCGGGGCTTATTGGCAAAGGTAAGTATCTTTGGCCTTCATTCTCAGTCACCTATCTTGGTACTATTGTAGGGAAGTCAATACAAATACTACCATTAAATAAATTGAGAAAATAGGTCAGGGATTCCTGAACTATTTTTTCAACATCAAAAAGTTAAGAATAAAATAGGGACAACAAAGCTTGCATCCTGTTACGATGTTGTCGAATGGACATATGAGAGAAGAAGAACTTTGAACAAGTATCACCCACTGTAAGCCAGAGGGTTTTACTTCGTTGAATCAGTGCTTTTGTGTCAATTTTCTGCTGCACCTTCAAGTTGAGTTTCAATTGCATAAGAATATCATATAAAACGCTGTTTTTTAGATCTGCATCGACTTGCTAGAAAACAGTGTTATATTCATCAATATGTTTGCTCACTGCTGCCTGTTTCACTGTTTGTTTGTTCCATTGTTTTAATTTTTTCTTGACTGCTTTCAATTTGGTAATGAATTGCTAAGTACAGCTCTCCCAAGTTAATGCTTTGAATCCCTCTACAACATATCGATCATAGCCCTGTTTGTAGCACCATGTATTTACATATCTGAAAGGAATTTTTTTTCTTTTTTGGCTAGATGAGTTAAAGTAATAATAATGGGGCGTGGTCACTAAGTGTGGTTGGCATGGCAATAGGTGATAAAGTTGGAAATATTGTCAGTAATTATAGATTTATTAAAACTTTATCAATATTGCTAGCCACCCCTCGCTTACGCCATGTGTACATACATCCCTGTAAACTGCATTCAATAAGGTTAAATTGCAAAATACAATTCTTAAAACTGGAAAGATAAGAAAAGAGGTATTGGAAGTCCTCCCTTCTTATCTTTTGGGGTTCAAAGCATTATTAAAGTCCCCAAACACCACTCATGGCATGTGAATTGAGATGCATTTTGAATCAGGTGTCTCCACAACTCCTCCCTCTCTTTATAGGAATTACTACCATACATGAAAGATAATGCACATAGCAATCCACTATGATTGTGTATAAGGGCCATGATATGTTGTGGGCTTTTGTCTAATATTTGATAACCCCAAACTGGAGAATCAAGTATTGTAACTATGCGGCCCTTGTAATCAGTGTCATTGTTATGAAAACATTGCCATTTTGCCGAGAATTTATGCGTAAATGTCACGACCCATATTTTTGATAAATAAAAAAAATTAAATTAAATAAGATTTTCGGAATCTAATATGGTGAGAAATTAAAATTTATGATTTATAAATGAGAAATTTTTATTAAAATATAGTTTAATAATGTTGATTTAATGAAATTGACAATTGTTTAATGTGATTTCAATCAATTGTAACGGTTATTAGCACCAAAGTTGGTCACTAACACCCTTGAATAGAGTTATGTAGAGAGTTTAATGAAGAAAATAAATTAAAATAGAGAAGTAATGCAATGAGTGCGAAACGAACAAAAAAAAAACGAGAACACCAGATTTATAGTGGTTCCGCGTAATTGCCTATGTCCACTTTGAATACGATCTTCATTAATTTTCCAATAACTTGAGTACAGATACAGTCCGTAACAAAACAACTTGAATACAAGTTTGAACAGAAAAGAAGCGAGTACAAAAAAGGCAGAGTCTCCCTGGTGTTCTAGAAAGAAGGTCCCTTTAACTAGACATCTACCCTTCTATTTATAGATGAAGATAGGTTGGATCCCCTGTCCAGGCCCATGACTAAGATAGCTTGGCCCATGGCTGGTAAGTGAAGTAGACCGAACAATGCATCATGATCCTTCTTGACTGACCCACATATCGCCGACCCACCTGATGCCGATCCAGGGTCTACTTGTGGATGACTCGAAGCAAACCTGCAAGCAACTCGGAGTAATTATGGACGTGACAAGAAGTGAAACAGTACCGAACGTATAGGCATGTGGTAGTCTTGCTAATTCTCCTGCCGTTTTGCCGAACCACTGCAACCGAGCCCAAATTGCCGACCCACACATAACGGTCCACACTTCTCGAATAACCAAGGCCAAACCGCAATGGCCGAACCACCTTGACCAACCCATTTCGAGCTTCCTTCCTTGACTGAGCCACCCATGCCGACCCATACGTGCCGAACCGTATACATAGGTCGAACTGCACATGAATGCCGATCCATATATACTAATCCTCCTGAGGTCGATCCACATATACTAATCCTCCTGAGGCCGATCCATATCGACAACGAGCCACTTAGGTTGAAATACTACGTGCCGACCCACATTGGCTTGTCTCCCTGGCTGAATGACATGTGCCGACCCACCAAGGCCGATCCATCCATGACCTTCCACAAGAGTTATCCTACTCCAACCAAACCATCATAGAACACCAATCCTCATAGACATGCCGAACCACAGGTTGTATCAGTCCCTTATATCTCCAATCTCCTCTTGGTTCGAGTCATGTCTAGTTTCAACCATATCTTCTACAACCATCGCTTTGTAGTCAGACTAAGTAGTCGGATAACAACGATAAAGCTAATTGGGAAAGTAATGTTGAGCTTAAATTGGAAATGATTGTAAGTCAATAAGGAATGAATTAAATGATGTATTAATGGTGAAATAATATGTATCAATTGAGATTAATTAATATAAAAAATGAAATTAGTTTTGATAACCCTTAGTTGTAAACAATAAGTTAATATATATGAATTATTAATGTAAAACAATTGTTCTAACTATTACCTTATTATTTAATCCATTTGAAATTAATTTGATAAATTAAAATATTGCAAATAACTTGGTAAAAGATGTTAAATGTAGAATAATGAATGTAATAAGAAAGGAACTTTTATTAATTATATTCATAAGGTAATAGTTGATTTAAGACAAGAATTTAAATCAAAATAAAAGAATTATTTGGAATTTAAATTACAATGAAGTTTTATTTCACTTGTAATTGAATGTTGAAATTAGTGCAATAATTAAATGTTGGATTGAACATGGAAAATGTAATTTTTTAAAAGACAAATTATTAATTTCGGCGTAATCAAGAATAATAAAAATTGTTAACTTTTAAATTTGTGTTTAGAAGTGATTAGATTGATTTTAAAATAATAATTCATTTAATTAATGTGTAAAATTAGTGTTTTGGCCAATGTCTCGGATTTCGATGAAACTTATTTCATCGGATTCATAATAGTGAATTATTGTAGGATTTCAAGTTTCGTAGCGAGACCTATCGTTTGATCTTGCGGGCTCGAAATGCATAGAAATCAATTAAAAGAATTTAACTGAATATAATTTGATTTTGAAAGATAACTTCTATATACAATGCATTAGGGTTTGAAACTAGTTCCATTGAGTTTAAAAATATCGAAAACATGTATTTCGATATATTGGATGATCTATTTTCGTTTCGAGAACGAAACGGGCTTTCCGCGTCGTTGTTATCGTTTCGACCCAATTTGATATGTTCCATCCGTTCTTTTCATCTTTGTCTATATATAGGATATTATAAACCCTAGCAGCTTCTTATTTTCTTTTTTGCTCGCGTACAAATTCTATCTATTTGTTCATTTATCTGTTCCTTCTCAATGACAGACATTTCAAAACCCTAATTCCCAATTTCAAATCAAATCGAAAAATCAAAAATCTTCAAACTTTATCATATTATATGCCGTTGCAAAGCTCTCGACGAACATAATCTGCATTTGCAGTTCATTTTTGCAATCGAGTTATGGTTTGTTCATAAATCAACAATCTTTCCTCGACCGTCCATATTAGGGTTTTGTTTTCAGCAGTGGTTCATAGCAATCGACGAATACTGCGACCTAGAGGCAGCCAATAGCTTTCGATCCATGGTCTCCGTTCATCTTAGCTGTGCAAGAGTTTGCTAAAAACAGTGATTATAGGGGCGGCGACGCAGACCTTCAAGTGATGGCCGGAGTTCGCCGCGTCTTAGGTGAAGATGCGGCTGGCTTGGTGGAGGCGGCGGTAGTGTCAGATTGAGGCACAAGCGAACGTGGCAACAGTGTTTTGGCAATGAGCATTGGTGGCTGTAGCATGACGGGCTAAGCGGCATTAGGGTTTGGGGTAGGAGAGAGGAAGATTGAATTGCAATTTTGCCCTCTATATTATTTTAATTTAATTTAAATTTCAAATATTCTAACGCCTATAACTTTTGCGTACGGACTCGGATTTGAACGGTTTCTATCATTGAGATCGTATCAAAATTTCGGACAATATGAAACTGGTTTGACCGAATTTTGAGACTATTCAAATTTTGGCTTTTATTGTATTTTTAATCGGCTTTAAATCAAAGGTGGGTGTTTTAACTCACTCAAGCAATATTAAACCTTCTTGTGCTTGTTGAATTAAATTTATAATGTGATAAGAATTTTTTTTTATTTCTATTTGGTAATTTAAATTGTCATTTAAACTAAATTTGAATTTATGTTGAATTAAATTGGCACTTAAATTAATATTGAATTAAATTGCTAGTTAAATACTTGATATTGATAACTAGTTAATTGTTGTGATTTATTGGCTGATTTGGATGTTGACTGTGATGGATGTTTATTTGTTGACATTTTTGATGATTGGATGTATGCTTATTTTTATATCTCTCTATTATCACCCTGTATATCAAGTGACAGCATATAAACTGTTATTTAAATTATTTTGAATAAATTAAGAAATAGGTTGAAATGATATATACCTATGACATTTTGATTTGGATTGAAATGATATATCCATTCCTATAACTAAAACTAAAATAACTAATCACTTGGCCATAAGGTAGAAAATTATATACGGACACAGGATTGGTTATATTAAATGGTTTTAAAAATCTTGAATTTGGATATTTGGTTAAATGATATTGTTAAAATGCAATAAATTTTTGGATTTATATAAATTGAATTATTTTCTAATTCAAGTTTTGAAAGGTTGAAATTGGTTAAAAGGAATTGCTTCAAGAGTTGAAAAGGAAATGTGAAGTTAAATTTGTTATTTGACTTTAATTTGGAAAATTGAATTATTTTATAGTTTGATTTGATACTATTTTCAAAATAAATTATTTTAATATAAACTGTTTGAAAATCTATCTTTTTAATATTCGAATTATTTAGATTTTTCCAAACTATTTAAGTATATAAATCATTTTCAATACTTAAACCATTTTTATATCAAAATATTTAAACTATTTTAAACTATTTAAACTATTCAAACTATTTTCTTAAATTTCAAATTGTGCAAGGTTGAGATGTTTATATTTAAATCGTTGATTTAAATGTGAATGTGGTTAAATGAGGTTATAACCTACTTTGGAATTTGAAATGAAATTTTTTTTATAGTGGAAATGACATATTTTGAGTAACTATGGTATTTTTGAAATGAACGATATTTTGAATTGAATATGTTATCTTGATATCAAACATGAATTGGCATTGAAATGTAAAAGAATCGACCGGTGTGAAAAATGACGTTTGGTTGTTAAAAAGATTGGGGCCTCTTATTGGGATACTCTCTATCAATAATGGAACCACTTTAACAACTGTGTACGCGATGGATGTTATCCAGAATGTAGAGGTTGAATTAGAGGCGTTTGCTGGAATGAAATAAGAGAATGATGATGGTTAGCCTTGACTTCGAGTCATAATTAAAATGCCTAAAACAAGAGCAATACCGAGACAAGCAGGGTCGCTCCTTCCATCGAACACGCTTCTTCGAAACCATATCTTTTACTTTCTAATTGATTGGTGGCCATCCGTGATCATGGGAGTGTGTTTCGAGGTGGACGGTAGTAGCTGCTACGTGTTACCACTAGTCCGGGAGTGCAAATCAGTAGAATCCTACCCTGAGCATTGCCTCTCGTGCCTTATCGTATTATGCATATCAAGCCCACTATGATTTTGGTTTGTATCATACCTATGGAGTGCTCTCTAATAGCCCACCAGTTTACAGTGGAGTTTACAGTATTGTATAGACCACGATGCCTATAAAAATGTGTTAAGGGGGACATGAGTAACGCTTTAACGCTATTTTCAATATTATACTTTGCTAATAGACAATACATGTATATAACATATTTTACTATATATAGATAGTTTAGTAGATCCTTAGGAGATGGTAAATCCCGTACATCTCTTAAGTTATTGCACGCATGTTATACACTGGATAGGAGATGGAAATCTCATAAACATCTCCTTAAGCTATTACACTCATATTTATTTGTTGTTGATTTGACTTATATAAGACCTTTTAGTTATGACTCGAGTGTTATGTCTTTTCATTACGCGCAGATCAGCCTGAGCTTTTCAGTGTTGATGATTTTATTTTTGTGGGACGAAGATGGAGTTTGGTATATTATATTATTAGTAATTTTCCACTGCATCATTTTTGGTATGTCATCGTTTGTACTTTGATTGTTGTAAAAATTATGTAATCAAATGTATATTATAAAATGGCTTCATGAACTGTTTATTTGATTATTATATTTTGTCATTCCACTGCAAGATTCTATGTTTTTTTACTTCTTTTTCTTATTTTCTTATTTACCCAATTGACTGTAAAGACCCGATTCTTCGACTCACGAAAATCGACATTAATACGTCCACTGTATAAACTGCCGAACAACCGAATGCTGGAAAACCGAACCCTTAGGGTTTAAGAAGAAGAAAAAGATAGAAGAAGTAAGAAAGAAGAAGCAACAGAACAATAACAGAATCTCATATTTCACAGCAGAACAACAAATAATATATCAATGAATAATCTTTAAAACAAAGAATCATACCTGTTATTACATTACATCACACTACATTACATTATCAGAGTTTACAACAACAAAGAGCGGAAAAGAAATACTATATACTAGTGATACGCCATGCCATCCAGCTTGCTCCAGATCTCCACAGCAACTTCTGAATTTCAGAATGACCTGATAACCTGACTCTAGGCTGCCCGTGTGGAAAATGATGGGCACTCAGAGTTTGGGGAGGGAACAATAAACTCCAGGTCAGTCATGGGACTGGTGTGAGAACTTAAAACAGTTTATCTTAAAAAAAAACAAAGAAATATTTTTAAAATAGATCCGCAATGCTTTTAGAAAATGAAACAACCATAAGGCCTCCCGCCACCACACAATGCATCGCAGACTTGGAGGAGATTTCTTCTTATGATAGTCAAACATGCTTAATACGAGAGAATTTCTTGGTATTATTATTATAAGTGCAAAGTGCAAGAAAACATTTCGAAAGTACAATATTAATCTTAGCCAGCATAGGTACCATTATAGTATGCCTACTATAGCTACCATATTAAATGGCAGGTTCTACAACTAGAACCGTACAAGGCTCGTATTGTTTCTTTGGATTTCCAACAAATGGTCAAGCCAAGGAACTTTCCATTGCCACATGGGTACGCCTCTGGAGAGACGTCCCGAGAACCTAACCGGATGTCTGCCAACACAAGGCCGGGTTACCTCTGCAAAAGTAGGTAACTACTGACACGAGTATGCCATCCTCCGGTTGTAAACAACATTTATCCGAGGATCCTCAACCAACAACAATCACAAGTCATATATATTTGCGATATCCACATAAGTTAAGTATCTGGGCTCCATACCATGATACCACTTCTATCCAGAAGGAAATGCACATACCCTAAAGGGCGCTAATCCCTATAACTTTGCTGCATCTTTCCTGTTTTGATCATTAGCGGGATGTGAGGTCCTACGAAGTCTCGTCCACAAAGCTACGCTTTTCACAAAAGCTATGCTTTGATCAACAAATGATCAGCAGCACTTCGTATGCCACATTACCAAATTGGGAATGTATCACTAGTAACCATCAACTACATAACCTCTGAGCTCGTACGTCTTAGAGAAGGGTGTTAAGCTAAGAGAATAAATTCTCCGCCACCAACAGAAATGTATTTGATAGAAATCAGCTTTACATTTCAAATTGTAACGTTAGACACACATCCATACAAGTCCGTTCCGGGATTGAAAGGAACCGAAGGCACTTCCAAAAGAAGCCCTTGCAATCCGGATATTCACTAATCACGTCAGGAATTCCCATCACAAAGGGTGATAAAATCTCTATATCGGAGATCAGCCGATGTAGAGACATTCGATGGTAATCCTTCCGTTTTCGAAAATATCTGGTCTTCAACACTGGTCCTCAAATGCTATCCATTACGACGTATCACTATTCGGAATGGGATTCATGCCCCAAAGGTTTTCTCCCGGCTAAACCGAATAACGAGCGCTTATTTTAAAATAAGTGTAGCATTCATATTCAAGCAAATCACAACAAATACCCATTTAAAGGTAAATATTGATAGTCGGTTATTTAACTATCAATAGATATACACAACATCACCATATTCCAAATAATTTCCCAAATTATTTATTTTCCAAAATTACCTTTAAAAATATATATTCTCTAAACCATTTCAATTTCTACATTGGAAAACATTTCCAAATACTTATTTAACAATAAGTAATTCACACATCTATTTATTTTCCATACTTAGAAATATTCAATATACTTAAAACACGATTAAGTATATATTTTATTCTTTAAGGAAAACGTTCTCTTTAAACATATTTATTTGGATCAAAACGAATGTTGTGTAAAACATCGTTACGATAACCCAAAAATCAATAGCTTAGGGATTTGAAAATACGATAGATATATAAATCCCAATGCTATACAAAAACATTTCCTTTCGAAAATCATTTACTATAACAACAGTGTTATAGTCCATCTTTTCCTTATTTCTCGAAAACTTCTATTTCAACAATGAATGTTGAAATCTATGGTTTCGATCCTTAACATATTTTAAAACAACTTCAAATCGTTTTAATTCTATTTAAAAAGATCACTTCCTAAAACATTTCTTTAATATATTATTCACTGTCCAAAATCGTGAATATAAATCGTTTACCAAATTCAACACTTCTACATATTTAATTTAAAGGATTATCCACTGTCCAAAATCGTGGATATATCTCCTTTAATAAGCTTTCATATTTACTTATCAAATTCAATTGATTTCGGATTTATAAAACAATGTTTATAAATTCACATTTATATATTTTATAAAAACTTCAACTTAAAAAATCCCTTAATTAATAAATTCTATTTATATCTCATTTAAATGCCAAAATCTAATTTATAAGTTAATTATTAATAAATCTTTTATTTTACAAAATCTATTCATTTTATAACTTCACAGTTTGTAAATCTATAAATTTCATTCACTTATGAAATCCATTTATACTTCATTTTAACACTTATAAAAACTCGTTTTATAATCCCAATATTTCAGTTTATAAATATCAATTTTATAAATCTTTTATGCAAACCGTTTATAATAATTCAAAAATCCCGATTTAAACCATTTTACAAATAATCAACTACTTATTTCAAAAATCACATTTCGGTTATATTTCACAAAAATCATAATTTTTATAACATAAAAATTATAATGTTTATTTATTTAAAATGAAGCAATTCCAAAATTCAAAAAAATGTATATTTTCAAAAATCACTTGAAAATTCTTTTAAATTCGAAATCGTTACTTTAACATTTTTATCACTCCAAAAATAGGCTCAAATGCTGCAACAGCACCATTACATCAACCACGGCATCCAAACATCATATATTAATATGATAACAGAATATATCGCAAATATCTGTAAATAAATCAATAATGTTGAGGAATCCAGTTAGATCCCTCCAATATGTTTCCCTGCATCCACATATGTTTGCACAATACCAATCCCGTTTTAAGACGGAATATCATGGTACATGGGTTCATATAACATATTATCCGCTGTTATGCGGTGCAATAGGGTTTCATCTGCTATATAATGCGGGAAATCAACTACAAGTACATATATAATACCAATTCTACTTCAAGGTGTAATATCGCGGTATATGTGTTTAATAAATAACATCTGCTTAATATGCGGCGTATAGGGTCTATTTCAATACAACAGATAGCAATTTATCATCTAAGCATACAATCACACAATCAAGCAATTTTAAATCTAACTATTTAAAATTTAAATCGAAACAAATTCGATTGAGCGAGAAGTTCTCAGTTTGTTTCAAATACAATTGCAGCGTTTTATTTCGAATAAAATTAAACGTGCGTTTAATTTTACCCAAAATTATCGCTAGCTCCAATCGATCCCAATCCAGCTCCATCGCGTAGTGCTCGTCAATACGAACCCTGTAGGATCTAGATTAACCCTAGCGGGTGGGGGGGGGTGAATAGGGTTATAGCAAATTTTCTCGATTTAAACACAAACAAACTGCAGAAATAAATATGCTGAAAAGTAAATCACACACAAAATTTACCCAGCTTCGGCAACCCCTGCCTACTGCTGCATTCCTAGATTTCTATTAGAATTAAACAGTATCCCCCTTACAAACACTCTACTAGACTCGCAAACCCTTTTGCTCCCGCTCACAAACACTCTCATAGACTCGCACACCCTGCTCCGCCTACAGAGTTTCGCTTACTCGCAAACTCTGCTCTGCCTATAGAGTTTTGCAAACTCACACACCCTGCTCACTGAACTAATTCTAACTAGACAATCTGACACTACCTACAACCTAGGTGGCGATTTACCAATTCTTTGACTCGAAAATAAAAACAACTTCAAAAGTAAAAGCAGGAGCAAAAATTAAAATATAAACTTGAATCCCTAATTTTTTCTCAAATAAAACTTAAGAAACCCCTTTTAAAAAATTAAACCCTAATTAAAACTAAATACCCCTTTATAATAAACAAGCCAGCCCCTTGTTCTTTAACCAGATCCGCTTCTATTGACTCGTGGAAAAATTGGCAGCCCTCTGTTGTATTCTTTGTTCGATCTAAATTTAGGGCTTCGGCTCTTGCGATCTAAATTGGGGCTTTTCAATATTCGATTCCTCTGATTTGTGTTGCTCGTTGCTCGCGGTTGTTCTCTGATGATTAATTCACTGTTTTGCGTTGCTTTTGCTCGCTCGTTCTCTGATGATAAATTCACAGGTTGACTTGCGAGATTGCGAATCATTTGCAGCTGCTCCTTTGATCGAGTTCGATAGATTGGTATGTATTCTCTTTCATTGCTGGTTTAATTGTTTGCTTCACTGTTGAACTCGATGCCGATGATGAGATTTGGTGTTTGGTATTTATACGAATTCGTGACACTTGTATTTGCTCGTATTAATTCGATACTTTCCTAAATTATGCTTTCCTGATTTTGTTACACCTTGATACACACGGCTTTAACTTGAGAACGTTCGATGCTTCTTGGCAAAGAACTTTCCTCTTTTACATTGTGACTTTTTCAAAGATACATTTTTGAATTTTTTAACATGGTCAACACAGTATTGTTGAATTTCGTGGTCATCACGTCTTCCTCTTTGGCCATCTTCTCTGGTCAGTTTAACATGAGCTTCACATGAGCATTTTCTCATTGGAGTTTGTACTTGCACACTGCACGTAGCTTATTGAAGTGTCTGCATTTTTAATCTTTCGACTTTCACTGTTTCTTTGATATTGTTTCTACTGCAGCATGGTCGTGGTTTTGTTGATTTTGTTTTGTGTCTGTATTGAGTTCTTCGTTTTCATATTGGCATTGGCTGTTGTTATATTTGTTGGCATTTTGATGTTGTATATGTGATACATTTGTCATTGACACTGTTGTTCAATTTTCTTCCATTAACTTGACCATCTGTATACACACATTGTATGTTTCTCTATTGCACTTTGATCATTTGAATTTGCACTGCTTCATGTTGTCACTTGATCTGTTTCACTATGGTTTTATGCCTTGTAGTTGCATTCCATTTGTGTTTGCTGTCACATTGGGCTTGTAGTTGATGTAGCTCTCTGCATTTACTATTTCTTGTATGGCTGTTCTGATTTGTTGAAGCTTTGAACTGTTTGTAACTTGACACTGTTGTACACTTGTTGTCTGCATTTCATATGCTTGCAACCTTGTTTCATACCTCTGGCTTGTTTCACTGTCTTGATACACTACATATATGTGTGTGTTCAAATTTTAATTTTCATCTTACTTTGTATCATTCTTGAGCTCGAGTTGCTCCATTATGACCTGAACCTTGTTTGTTGTGGCACTGAACTTGATCTTCTGATGTTGTTTATGTCTGTATCCATTACTGCAATACTTGTTGTTGTGTAGCTGCTATGCAGTTGCTATGCCTTGTATCACTGCATCCATTCCGGTTGGTGCAGTATTCATGTATTTGTGCTTTGATGCATTGAGTTGTGCATTTTTCATGTATCTGCTGGCTTGTTCTATTGAGATCACTGTAGTTTTCATTGTGTTAAACTGAGTGTTGTCTTTGCATCCATTCATGTTGATTTTCGAAATTTCACTTGTGTTGAATCCAGTTTCAAAACTCGGGTTTGACCTTGTGCTCGTGTCGTGATTTTCAATATATTGCATGTGAGTTGAACCCGGCTTTTCATTTGGGTTTGACCTATGCTCACCTGTCCCTGTAGTATTATCAAGTGTCCGATGTGCACGGCCTTGTGGCATGTACAGTGATACACTGTGCATGTCACACTGTTCGTGTGTGATGAATTCAAATATAAATGATGACGAACAACCCAAATAACTGAGGCAAATCATATTTTCAAAAATCATATTTCATTTTATATTGCAAAAATATTTCTTTTTCAATTTTACCGCGTTAGTGAATATTTTTGCAGATTGCTCAGATGTTGGATTCAAACTGGAATGCAGTTGAAGACAAAATACGAGTGTGAGTGATATGCAGTGAGGTTATTAATGTAAACTGAATTGTGATGTAATTAAAAATGTATATGTATAGTGAGAGCTTGAATTTGTACTATTCAAGATTGTAATAAATATTTGTTTGAATAAAATTTCTGTTTGAATTCAAATTTTGTGTAACTTGTTCTATTTGAATTCAAATTCTGTGTAATTTATTTTATTCAACAAATATTTATTTAATCTATGAAAAACAAGATAGTACATTACCAAATACATTTAAATGAATATATATGTTTATTATCATCAAACAAAAACATATAAGCGCATATTCATACAATCTCCCCCTTTTGATGATAACAACCATATATTTAAGATTTTGACCGTGTTAAATGTATTTGATCAATGATATACTCTAATTGCTCCCCCTATTTAAATGCTTCCTCTCTACATGATGCTCCCCCTATTTAAATGCTTCCTCTCTACATGATGCTCCCCCTACATGTATGCATACAGATAGAAATATATAAATGAGCCTAGATGCAAATGGAAAATTATTTGACCTTTGCTTGATTCTATTTGATAAAATCTTAACTTTTCTCTCCCCCTTTTGTTATCAGCAAAAGAATAATAGTGTTAGAGAAAAATAGAGTTTAAGTGATCAATATTAATCCAACATTAAACTCAAATTGAATATAAATATTAAACTTCAATAAAAATCAAACAAAAATCATAACTACCCTTGTTAGGCGCATATTCCACTTTTAGAAATAATGGAAATGATGTTCTAATATAAAATCATACAATTGTATCAACTTGTGGTACATTTATATCAGGAATTTGAATATCTACTAATCATGCATAACCGTTAGGACTTTTAAATGAGATTAGTAGTATTCGAATTTAATTTTAAAAATGAAATCAAGTATCTTCTAACCACGCATGACCATGAGGACTTTTAAATGGGATTAGAATCAACTTGTCTATTCAATTAATCAATTTTGATATGCGTTCCATACATGCATAACCGTGAGGACTTTTAAATGAGCATGGAAGCACATAATCAAAAAATCCAAGTAATTCACCATGCATAACCGTGAGGACTTTTAAATGAGAGTGAATACTTTGGATATTTATTTATTTTTACAAAAAAATGTGACATGAAAAACAAATGATTCCTGATTATAGTACCACATATCGACAAACTATATCTAATATTTGATAAACAATGGTCGATAGAAATATGATAGATATATGAATGATCATGGAATCTTTACCCAACAAAAAGTTTTATAACCCTTGTTTAAATTCCTAAAGAAATTTTCCAAATATATTCTATTGAGTAATGTATGTTAATTATCAACACTTATCATCTTTTCAATCACTATTTATCTTTTCGATAACCAGCAGGGAGTCGGATTAGTCAAAATTTGTCATTTAAAATCAAATAAGAATGACTAATCTGAAAATATGGTCAAACAATGATTTTCTCGAGGGGGTTATATGAGAAAAATTTCTGCTATTTGAAAGTTATTTGCAATGAAAGATATGCAGATATTTTCTTCGAAAAATGATGCAGTAACTAAATGTTTCACCATAAATCACGTTCAACTCGTAGGTTTTCTATCAACTAGATTGTCAGTATGAACAGCATCTGAATTTTTCTTTTCAATCCAAAATATCACTAACTAAATTTGATAGACCAGACCATAAAGAGTGCAAAAAATTTCAAACTCAATTTTAACAACAATTTAAATGACATTCTTTGAATTTGAATTGAAGCCGTGTAAATAATCAGTAAACCGTGAATAGAGTTAGCCGTATTATAACCAAAAATATTATCATCCAACAAAACACTATCCAAACTAATATATATGAAGGATTTCAAAGAATAGTGTCTTTGGCATAAATGTAATTGGCCAACTATGTTTGAACAAGTCAGAATCGAAAGAAACATCAACTTTACAACATATCAACACTGGCTGATTTCATTCAGAATACGGTGCAGATTATCACATTTAATATACCTTCACCTGTTTTACCTTTACGATAATTTTTCGTGGTTGCCCATTGTGATTCTGTCACCTTTATACTTGGCTAAGGAACTTTGCTTTGTTGCCCGTTGTGTTTCTGAAACAGCCAAAATCCAGAGAACACCGTTGTTGTTCCTTAGCTTGCCACCATACCTACACGATGAAAGATTTTTGTGACCTATTTATAGGTCCATGATTGTTAGTGGCAGAAGCATTATGAATAAACAAACCCTTTGGAACCCAAACTTGTTTAGTCAATTTATTCTTGTTCCAATAGACATGAAATTTGTTTGTAGAATTCTTAGGAACCCAAACTTGTATAAATTTTGTGTTCTTGTTCGTATGACTACAATTTTCAACAAGATGTCCAATTATTTCACATCTATCAAAGACACTCTTACTTATTGCATTATCCTCAACTTGTGTTTTCCCAAAACCTAGTCTCTTTCTGTTGTTAGCAAAAATTTGATTTCCCAATAGCATGTTGAAATATTTTTCGCCTCTTGAAAAGTCCTTCAAAGATTTCTCAAGATTTTGGAATTTGGTTTTTAGTGTAGTGTTTTCAGTGACAAGTGAGGTGCATCTATTTATAAAAAAAATTTTCCTAGTATCAATGATTTCCTTAAGATTCAAGTTTTCTTTTTCAAGATACTCAAAGTTATTCCTAAGTTTTGATAATTCTGAATCTAAAATCTTACAATTTTTACAGTCTAGGTTTTGAATGTTTTCAAGTTCAGTTTCTAACCTAAAATTTTCACGGGCAAGTTCTCTCCTATCAGTTTTCAGTTTTTCAATTTTAGATTCAAGAGCATCAACTACTTTAGTAAGATCAAGACACATAAAAACAAGTTCTTTATAAGTATAGTTACCTCCCTTACTAGATTCTTCTGAGCTTGTTTCTGAATCTGATTTCGCCATAAGACACAAGTTAGCCTCCTCTGAGCTGCTATCCGAAACTTCCTCTCCTTCTTCATCATCCCTAGTCGCTGCAAAAGCCTTCTTCTTCTTTTTCTTTCCTTTGTTGTATTTGAGAAGTGGGCATTCTTGTTTGAAGTGGCCAGGCTTGTTGCAGTTATAGCACGTCAGTTCGTTATCGAAATTGTCAGAATCTTTTGACCTATTACCCTTTGTTTTCTTCTTGCGTGGCTTGAATCTTGACCATTTTCTAAGATTATTGACAGCCATTGCAAGCTCTTCAATTGGATCTTCTTCTATATCGCTCTCTTCTTTGCTCTTTAAGGCAATCGTCTTCTTCTTTGGTTCGGAGTTGTTGCGTTCCTCCTTTGCTTTTAGCTCAAGCTCATATGTCATCAAGTTTCCAATCAACTCCTCCATGCTTAGTTTACTCAGATCTTTCGATTCTTGTATTGCCGTGACTTTTGCCTCAAAATTCATCGGTAAGACTCGTAGTATCTTCCACACAAGCTCTACCTCAGTGAATACCTTCCCGAGTGCTCTAGCGTTGTATACCAAAGTTGAAAAGCGTCCAAACATGTCCTTTATGTTCTCGCCTTTGTCCATCACAAAGTTCTCGTATTCATTGCTGAATAGGGCTAGACGAGACTCCTTGACTTGAGAAGTTCCTTCATGTGTCACCTCCAAGGTATGCCAAATTTCCCGTGCAGTTTTACAATGAGAAATTCTATCAAATTCATTCTTATCAAGAGCACAGATCAAGACATTCATGGCTTTAGCATTTATGGTTTTTAATTTCTTATCGTTAGCATCCCACCTATCCCTAGGTTTAGGAATCTCAGCATCACCAACGGTTATAGTGGGAGATTTATAGCCAGTTTCAAAAATATCCCAAACATCATAATCAACGTAACTAAGATGAATACTCATCCTAACTTTCCAATAAGCATAATCATTCCCGTTAAACATGGGTGGCCTAACAATAGATTGCCCCTCAGAAAAAGCATTATTTGATGAATTCATGACTCTAGAGTTAAAGAAAAATATCGGGCTCTGATACCACTTGTAGGATCTAGATTAACCCTAGAGGGGGGGTGAATAGGGTTATAGCAAATTTTCTCGATTTAAACAAAAAACGAACTGCAGAAATAAATATGCTGAAAAGTAAATCACACACAAAATTTACCCAGCTTCGGCAACCCCTGCCTACTGTTGCATTCCCAGATTTCTATTAGAATTAAACAATATCCCGCTTACAAACACTCTACTAGACTCGTAAACCCTTTTGCTCCCGCTCACAAACACTCTCATAGACTCGCACACCCTGCTCCGCCTATAGAGTTTCACTTACTCGCAAACTCTACTCCGCCTATAGAGTTTTGCAAACTCGCACACCCTGCTCACTGAACTAATTCTAACTAGACAATCTGACACTGCCTACAACCTAGGTGGTGATTTACCAATTCTTTGACTCAAAAAATAAAAACAACTTCAAAAGTAAAAGCAGGAGCAAAAATTAAAATATAAACTTGAATCCCTAATTTTTGCTCAAATAAAACTTAAGAAACCCCTTTTAAAAAATTAAACCCTAATTAAAACTAAATCCCTCTTTATAATAAACAAGGCCAGCCCCTTGTTCTTTAACCCGATCCGCTTCTATTGACTCGTGGAAAAATTGGCAGCCCTCTGTTGTATTCTTTGTTCGATCTGAATTTAGGGCTTCTGCTCTTGCGATCTAAATTGGGGCTTTTCAATATTCGATTCCTCTTATTTGTGTTGCTCGTTGCTCGCGGTTGTTCTCTGATGATTAATTCACTATTTTGCGTTGCTTTTGCTCGCTCGTTCTCTGATGATCAATTCACTGGTTGACTTGCAAGATTGCGAATCATTTGCAGCTGCTCCTTTGATCGAGTTCGACAGATTGGTATGTATTCTCTTTCGTTGCTGGTTTAATTGTTTGCTTCACTGTTGAACTCGATGTCGATGATGAGATTTGGTGTTTGGTATTTATATGAATTCATGACACTTGTATT
Organism: Allium cepa; assembly: GCA_030765085.1. Lineage (NCBI taxonomy): Eukaryota > Viridiplantae > Streptophyta > Magnoliopsida > Asparagales > Amaryllidaceae > Allium > Allium cepa. Next base: position 885,230,462 of record CM060932.1, read on the forward strand.
TGCTCGTACTAATTCGATACTTTCCTAAATTATGCTTTCCTGATTTTGTTACACCTTGATACACACGGCTTTAACTTAAGAACGTTCGATCCTTCTTGGCAAAGAACTTTCCTCTTTTACATTGTGACTTTTTCAAAGATACGTTTTTGAATTTTTTAACATGGTCAACACAATATTGTTGAATTTCGTGGTCATCATGTCTTCCTCTATGGCCATCTTCTCTGGTCGGTTTAACACGAGCTTCACTTGAGCATTTTCTCATTGGAGTTTGTACTTGCACACTGCACGTAGCTTATTGAAGTGTCTGCATTTTTAATCTTTCGACTTTCACCGTGTCTTTGATATTGTTTCTTCTGAAGCATGGTCGTGGTTTTGTTGATTTTGTTTTGTGTCTGTATTGAGTTCTTCGGTTTCATATTGGCATTGGCTGTTGTTATATTTGTTGGCATTTTGATGTTGTATATGTGATACATTTGTCATTGACATTGTTGTTCAATTTTCTTCCATTAACTTGACCATTTTTATACATACACTGCATGTTTCTCTATTGCACTTTGATCATTTGAATTTGCACTGCTTCATGTTGTCACTTGACCTGTTTTGCTATGGTTTTATGCCTTGTAGTTGCATTCCATTTGTGTTTGTTGTCACATTGGGCTTGTAGTTGATGTAGCTCTCTGCATTTACTATTTCATGTATGGCTGTTCTGATTTGTTGAAGCTTTGAACCGTTTGTAACTTGACACTGTTGTACACTTGTTGTCTGCATTTCATATGCTTGCAACCTTGTTTCATACCTCTGGCTTGTTTCACTGTCTTGATACACTACATATATGTGTGTGTTCAAATTTTAATTTTCATCTTACTTTGTATCATTCTTGAGCTAGAGTTGCTCCATTATGACCTGAACCTTGTTTGCTGTGGCACTGAACTTGATCTTCTGATGTTGTTTATGTCTGTATCCATTACTGCAATACTTGTTGTTGCGTAGCTGCTATGCAGTTGTTATGCCTTGTATCACTGCATCCATTCCGGTTGGTGCAGTATTCATGTATTTGTGCTTTGATGCATTGAGTTGTGCATTTTTCATGTATCTGCTGGCTTGTTCTATTGAGATCACTGTAGTTTTCATTGTGTTAAACTGAGCTGTTATCTTTGCATCCATTCATGTTGATTTTCGAAATTTCACTTATGTTGAATCCAGTTTCAAAACTCGGGTTTGACCTTATGCTCGTGTCGTGATTTTCAATATATTGCACGTGAGTTGAACCCGGCTTTTCATTTGGGTTTGACCTATGCTCACATGTCCCTGTAGCATTATCTAGTGTATACCGATGTGCACGGCCTTGTGGCATGTACAGTGATACACTGTGCATGTCACACTGTTCGTGTGTGATGAATTCAAATATAAATGATGACGAACAACCCAAATAAATGAGGCAAATCATATTTTTAAAAATCATATTTCATTTTATACTGAAAAAATATTTCTTTTTCAATTTTACTGCGTTAGTGAATATTTTTGCAGATTGCTCAGATGCTGGATTCAAACTGGAATGCAGTTGAAGACAAAATACGAGTGTGAGTGATATGTAGTGAGGTTATTAATGTAAACTGAATTGTGATGTAATTAAAAATGTATATGTATAGTGAGAGCTTGAATTTGTACTATTCAAGATTGTAATAAATATTTGTTTGAATAAAATTTCTGTTTGAATTCAAATTTTGTGTAACTTGCTCTGTTTGAATTCAAATTCTGTGTAATTTATTTTATTCAACAAATATTTATTTAATCTATGAAAAACAAGATAGTACATTACCAAATACATTTAAATGAATATATATGTTTATTATCATCAAACAAAAACATATAAGCGCATATTCATACAATCTCCCCCTTTTGATGATAACAAACATATATTTAAGATTTTGACCGTGTTAAATGTATTTGATCAATGATATACTCTAATTGCTCCCCCTATTTAAATGCTTCCTCTCTACATGATGCTCCCCCTATTTAAATGCTTCCTCTCTACATGATGCTCCCCCTACATATATGCATACAGATAGAAATATATAAATGAGCCTAGATGCAAATGGAAAATTATTTGACCTTTGCTTGATTCTATTTGATAAAATCTTAACTTTTCTCTCCCCCTTTTGTTATCAGCAAAAGAATAATAGTGTTAGAGAAAAATAGAGATTAAGTGATCAATATTAATCCAACATTAAACTCAAATTGAATATAAATATAAAACTTCAATAAAAGTCAAAAAAAATCATAACTACCCTTGTTAGGCGCATATTCCACTTTTAGAAATAATGGAAATGATGTTCTAATATAAAATCATACAATTGTATCAACTTGTGGTACATTTATATCAGGAATTTGAATATCTACTAATCATGCATAACCGTTAGGACTTTTAAATGAGATTAGTAGTATTCGAATTTAATTTTAAAAATGAAATCAAGTATCTTCTAACCACGCATGACCATGATGACTTTTAAATGGGATTAGAATCAACTTGTCTATTTAATTAATCAATTTTGATATGCGTTCCATACATGCATAACCGTGAGGACTTTTAAATGAGCATGGAAGCACATAATCAAAAAATCCAAGTAATTCACCATGCATAACCGTGAGGACTTTTAAATGAGAGTGAATACTTTGGATATTTATTTATTTTTACAAAAAAATGTGACATGAAAAACAAATGATTCCTGATTATAGTACCACATATCGACAAACCATATCTAATATTTGATAAACAATGGTCGATAGAAATATGATAGATTTATGAATGATCATGGAATCTTTACCCAACAAAAAGTTTTATAACCCTTGTTTAAATTCCTAAAGAAATTTTCCAAATATATTCTATTGAGTAATGTATGTTAATTATCAACACTTATCATCTTTTCAATCACTATTTATCTTTTCGATAATCAGCAGGGAGTCGGATTAGTCAAAATTTGTCATTTAAAATCAAATAAGAATGACTAATCTGAAAATATGGTCAAACAATGATTTTCTCGAGGGGGTTATATGAGAATAATTTCTGCTATTTGAAAGTTATTTGCAATGAAAGATATGCAGAAATTTTCTTCGAAAAATGATGCAGTAACTAAATGTTTCACCATAAATCACGTTCAACTCGTAGGTTTTCTATCAACTAGATTGCCAGTATGAACTGCATCTGAATTTTTCTTTTCAATCCAAAATATCACTAACTAAATTTGATATACTAGACCATGAAGAGTGCAAAAAATTTCAAACTCAATTTTAACAACAATTTAAATGACATTCTTTGAATTTGAATTGAAGCCGTGTAAATAATCAGAAAACCGTGAATAGAGTTAGCCGTATTATAACAAAAAATATTATCATCCAACAAAACACTATCCAAACCAATATATATGAAGGATTTCAAAGAATAGTGTTTTTGGCATAAATGTAATTGGCCAACTATGTTTGAACAAGTCAGAATCGAAAGAAACATCAACTTTACAACATATCAACACTGACTGATTTCATTCAGAATACGGTGCAGATTATCACATTTAATATACCTTCACCTGTTTTACCTTTACGATAATTTTTCGTGGTTGCCCATTGTGATTCTGTCACCTTTATACTAGGCTAAGGAACTTTGCTTTGTTGCCCGTTGTGTTTCTGGAACAGCCAAAATCCAGAGAACGCCGTTGTTGTTCCTTAGCCTGCCACCATACCTACACGATGAAAGATTTTTGTGACATATTTATAGGTCCATGATTGTTAGTGGCAGAAGCATTATGAACAAACAAACCCTTTGGAACCCAAACTTGTTTAGTCCTTTTATTCTTGTTCCAATAGACATGAAATTTGTTTTTAGAATTCTTAGGAGCCCAAACTTGTATAAATTTTGTGTTCTTGTTCCTATGACTACAATTTTCAACACGATGTCCAATTATTTCACATCTATCAAAGACACTCTTACTTATTGCATTATCCTCAACTTGTGTTTTCCCAAAACCTAGTCCCTTTCTGTTGTTAGCAAAAATTTGATTTCCCAATAGCATGTTGAAAGATTTTTCGCCTCTTGAAAAGTTATTCAAAGATTTCTCAAGATTTTGGACTTTGGTTTTTAGTGTTGTGTTTTCAGTGAAAAGTGAGGTGCATCTATTTATAAAATCCTTTTTCCTAGTGTCAATGATTTCCTTAAGATTCAAGTTTTCTTTTTCAAGATTCTCAAAGTCATTCCTAAGTTTTGATAATTCTAAATCTAAAATCTTACAATTTTTACAGTCTAGGTTTTGAATGTTTTCAAGTTCAGTTTCTAACCTAAAATTTTCACAAGCAAGTTCTCTCCTATCAGTTTTCAGTTTTTCAATTTTAGATTCAAGAGCATCAACTACTTTAGTAAGACCAAGACACATAAAAACAAGTTCTTTATAAGTATAGTTACCTCCCTCACTAGATTCCTCTGAGCTTGTTTCTGAATCTGATTTCACCATAAGACACAAGTTAGCCTCCTCTGAGCTGCTATCCGAAACTTCCTCTCTTTCTTCATCATCCCAAGTCGCTGCAAAAGCCTTCTTCTTCTTTTTCTTTCCTTTGTTGTATTTGAGAAGTGGGCATTCCTATTTGAAGTGGCCAGGCTTGTTGCAGTTATAGCACGTCAGTTCAGTATCGGAATTGTCAGAATCTTTTGACCTATTACCCTTTGTTTTCTTCTTGCGTGGCTTGAATCTTGACCATTTTCTAAGATTATTGACTGCCATTGCAAGCTCTTCAATTGGATCTTCTTCTATATTGCTCTCTTCTTTGCTCTTTAAGGCAATCGTCTTCTTCTTTGGTTCGGAGTTGTTGCGTTCCTCCTTTGCTTTTAGCTCAAGCTCATATGTCATCAAGTTGCCAATCAACTCCTCCATGCTTAGTTTACTCAGATCTTTCGATTCTTGTATTGCCGTGACTTTTGCCTCAAAGTTCATCGGTAAGACTCGTAGTATCTTCCGCACAAGCTCTACATCAGTGAATACCTTCCCGAGCGCTCTAGCGTTGTATACCAAAGTTGAAAAGCGTCCAAACCTGTCCTTTATGTTCTCGCCTTTGTCCATTATAAAGTTCTCGTATTCATTGCTGAATAGGGCTAGACGAGACTCCTTGACTTGAGAAGTTCCTTCATGTGTCACCTCCAAGGTATGCCAAATTTCCTGTGTAGTTTTACAATGAGAAATTCTATTAAATTCATTCTTATCAAGAGCACAGATCAAGGCATTCATGGCTTTAGAATTTGTGGTTTTTAATTTCTTATCGTTAGCATCCCACCTATCCCTAGGTTTAGGAATCTCAGTATCACCAACGGTTATAGTGGGAGATTTATAGCCAGTTTCAATAATATCCCAAACATCATAATCAACGGAACTAAGATAAATACTCATCCTAACTTTCCAATAAGCATAATCATTCCCATTAAACATGGGTGGCCTAACAATAGATTGCCCCTCAGAAAAAAAATTATTTGATGAATTCATGACTCTAGAGTTAAAGAAAAATACCGGGCACTGATACCACTTGTAGGATCTAGATTAACCCTAGAGGGGGAGTGAATAGGGTTATAGCAAATTTTCTCGATTTAAACACAGAAACAAACTGCAGAAATAAATATGCTGAAAAGTAAATCACTCACAAAATTTATCCAACTTCGGCAACCCCTGCCTACTGTTGCATTCCCAGATTTCTATTAGAATTAAACAGTATCCCGCTTACAAACACTCTACTAGACTCGCAAACCCTTTTGCTCCCGCTCACAAACACTCTCATAGACTCGCACACCCTGCTCCGCCTATAGAGTTTCGCTTACTCGCAAACTCTGCTCCGCCTATAGAGTTTTGCAAACTCGCACACCCTGCTCACTGAACTAATTCTAACTAGACAATCTGACACTACCTACAACCTAGGTGGTGATTTACCAATTCTTTGACTCGAAAAATAAAAACAACTTCAAAAGTAAAAGCAGGAGCAAAAATTAAAATATAAACTTGAATCTCTAATTTTTGCTCAAATAAAACTTAACAAACCCCTTTTAAAAAATTAAACCCTAATTAAAACTAAATCCCCCTTTATAATAAACAAGGCCAGCCCCTTGTTCTTTAAACCGATCCGCTTCTATTGACTCGTGGAAAAATTGGCAGCCGTCTGTTGTATTCTTTGTTCGATCTGAATTTAGGGCTTCGGCTCTTGCGATCTAAATTGGGGATTTTCAATATTCGAATCCTTTGATTTGTGTTGCAAGTTGCTCGCGGTTGTTCTCTGATGGTTAATTCACTGTTTTGCGTTGCTTTTGCTCGCTCGTTCTCTGATGATCAATTCACTGGATGACTTGCGAGATTGCAAATCATTTGCAGCTGCTCCTTTGATCGAGTTCGATATATTGGTATGTATTCTCTTTCGTTGCAGGTTTAATTGTTTGCTTCACTGTTGAACTCGATGCCGATGATGAGATTTGGTGTTTGGTATTTATATGAATTCATGACACTTGTATTTGCTCGTATTAATTCGATACTTTCCCAAATTATGCTTTCCTGATTTTGTTACACCTTGATACACACGGCTTTAACTTGAGAACGTTCGATCCTTCTTGGCAAAGAACTTTCCTCTTTTATATTGTGACTTTTTCAAACATACGTTTTTGAATTTTTTAACATGGTCAACACAGTATTGTTGAATTTCGTGGTCGTCACGTCTTCCTCTCTGGCCATCTTCTCTGGTCGGTTTAACACGAGCTTCACTTGAGCATTTTCTCATTGGAGTTTGTACTTGCACACTGCACGTTGCTTATTGAAGTGTCTGCATTTTTAATCTTTCGACTTTCACTGTTTCTTTGATATTGTTTCTGCTGCAGCATGGTCGTGGTTTTGTTGATTTTGTTTTGTGTCTGTATTGAGTTCTTCGGTTTCATATTGGCATTGGCTGTTGTTATATTTGTTGACATTTTGATGTTGTATATGTGATACATTTGTCATGGACACTGTTGTTCAATTTTCTTCCATTAACTTGACCATTTGTATACATACATTGTATGTTTCTCTATTGCACTTTGATCATTTGAATTTGCACCGCTTCATGTTGTCACTTGATCTGTTTCACTATGGTTTTATGCCTTGTAGTTGCATTCCATTTGTGTTTGCTGTCACATTGGGCTTGTAGTTGATGTAGCTCTCTGCATTTACTATTTCATGTATGGCTGTTCTGATTTGTTGAAGCTTTGAACTGTTTGTAACTTGACACTGTTGTACACTTGTTGTCTGCATTTCATATGCTTGCAACCTTGTTTCATACCTCTGGCTTGTTTCACTGTCTTGATACACTACATATATGTGTGTGTTCATATTTTAATTTTCATCTTACTTTGTATCATTCTTGAGCTCGAGTTGCTCCATTATGACCTGAACCTTGTTTGTTGTGGCACTGAACTTGATCTTCTGATGTTGTTTATGTCTGTATCCATTACTGCAATACTTGTTGTTGTGTAGCTGCTATGCAGTTGCTATGCCTTGTATCACTGCATCCATTCTGGTTGGTGCAGTATTCATGTATTTGTGCTTTGATGCATTGAGTTGTGCATTTTTCATGTATCTACTGGCTTGTTCTATTGAGATCACTGTAGTTTTTCATTGTGTTAAACTGAGTTGTTGTCTTTGCATCCATTCATGTTGATTTTCGAAATTTCACTTATGTTGAATCCAGTTTCAAAACTCGGGTTTGACCTTGTGCTCGTGTCGTGATTTTCAATATATTGCACGTGAGTTGGACCTGGCTTTTCATTTGGGTTTGACCTGTGCTCACCTGTCCCTGTAGCATTATCAAGTGTATACCGATGTGCACGACCTTGTGGCATGTACAGTGATACACTGTGCATGTCACACTGTTCGTGTGTGATGAATTCAAATATAAATGATGACGAACAACCTAAATAACTGAGGCAAATCATATTTTCATAAATCATATTTCATTTTATATTGCAAAAATATTTCTTTTTCAATTTTACTGCGTTGGTGAATATTTTTGCAGATTGCTCAGATGCTGGATTCAAACTGGAATGCAGTTGAAGACAAAATACGAGTGTGAGTGATATGTAGTGAGGTTATTAATGTAAATTGAATTGTGATGTAATTAAAAATGTATATGTATGGTGAGAGCTTGAATTTGTACTATTCAAGATTGTAATAAATATTTGTTTGAATAAAATTTCTGTTTGAATTCAAATTTTGTGTAACTTGTTCTATTTGAATTCAAATTCTGTGTAATTTATTTTATTCAACAAATATTTATTTAATCTATGAAAAACAAGATAGTACATTACCAAATACATTTGAATGAATATATATGTTTATTATCATCAAACAAAAACATATAAGCGCATATTCATACAAACCCAACGCAAGTCGTTTCGTCAAATTCCGACCTCGTATGACAAAGTTATGGCATTACAAACTTTATACAATTTAATATATAACTTATTTCATTTCTTTTTATATTTTTAACCTTTGCTTCATCATAGCTGCACGATACCAAACCCTAGATCAGGGCCGTCTACGTTTTCTTCCTCCTCACGTTCATAGTACAAAATGAACCCATGCCGCCATCTAAAACCCTAATCGCCGCGATTACCTCGCTTGCCTCGACAACGATCAGTGACCATCATCTTGTAGCCCTAGGAGAGCTCTATCTTCCCCATGAATATGATCAAACTCGGCTCCATCATCTCCCCGGGAAATGAGCGTGAACGTTATGCCTTTGAGCGAGGATTGCCGTTGATCCGTGTCTCCATTCACGATCTTACCCGTTGGATAGGAAGATCTCAACGTGCTCTAGAAGTTTGTAGTTGAACGTTTGTCATAATTGTTTATGGATTTAAAGAAAATGAGGGAGGAAGAGGAACAATTTTCGCCATTGAAATAGAGGGTGGCGGCTGAAGCTTAGAACTAGGGTTTTGGTGTAAAAAATTGAAATATGGAGGCCTTGTATAGAAAATTCTCGCGACACTATTCATCCAGAATTTTTCCGAACTCCAAACGAAGCATGTCGCCTGGCATTTATAATGTTTTACCCCCATTCCGAACGCAATGGAATATATATCGGAGGCCAATTCGAAAGTGTTTGAAAGATAGGTTATCAAATCGACTATTTAAATTTAAAATTCACTTAAACCGATTTCAGTGCGTTTTTGCTTGTCCCGGACATACCGTAAATCCGATTGACACAAAATTTGAAATCATACAATAATATAACATTACGGGTCCAATGAAACTAGTTTCGTCGAAATCCGAGACTGTTTGAAAAATGACTATTTTTACTCGTCAATTAAATATTAAAATATACAATTTCCACAAATTTACTTTTAATTCAATTTTAAAAGTTCTATAACATCAATCTAACTTCAATACGATTTAATACAACTTTACAAATCAAATTTAATCACATTAAACCCAATTTCCAATTATTTTTGTAATTTCAAATATTAAATTATCGATTTAATTATCCAATTAAATCTAGATATTCGAAATAAAATTTATTCAACTTACAAATTTTACTTGTTAATATTTAAAAATCAATTAAATATACGAATTTCAAATGACGAAAATTCTGGGTCGTTACAAACTTCCTCCCTTAAAAGAATTTCATCCTCGAAATTACCAAGTAAGAAAAAGTCTTGAAATCCATTAACTTTTCAAAACCATTTGTTCAAATTAAATTTCAAATTCATTTAAACATTTTAACTTTTCCAAGATCCATACTTAAACTTCTTACAATAACTTTACTAAGTTTTCAAATCATACTTAGTTATCTTTTCAAAACCAACTATATCGTTTAACTTTTCACTTCAAAATCAAAGTTATAGTTTTCAAAAATTTCCAATTTTTTCAAAATATTCTAACGCCTTAAATTTTCGAAAAATTTCGCCAGCGGCTTCTTTTGCGCGGCTAGCTCGGTACGACTACAAAAGTGGCACCACGACCCCCAGATTTCAAAAAGAAAAGAAAACGCCAAGTGGCTGGACAAGAAAATAATCAAATTTCATACTAAAATTCAAATACATTCCTTTTGTCGACCAATTCAATTTTTTTTATCTTCAAAATAAAAATCCCAATTTCCTTTAATCCACCTGTATATCCTGCTAACTATAACATCCATTTTCATTCAATCTCACATTATCAATTTCATTTGAATTCAATTTACAATTTCAATTCTATTTGGATTCAGTTTACCTTCTGAATATTGAATTTATCAATTATTTTCATTCACAACTGATTCATCTTGCTATTTTAAATTGGTTTCTTTTACTAATTCATTACAAGTTCTAACTCATTTCATCTCGTACAATTCAAATTGGTTTTCGATATTCGGTTTTTATCCTTTTGTTCATTCCCAAACACAATTCAATTCACTATTTCGGTTTATAACTACTTATATTTAAACTGATTTCAAATTCCATATGAATTTAATTTACCCTTTATTTATAAATGCTGAATTCAATTCATTTCAACCCATATTAAATTTTTCATTTCTTCAATTAGTTTTACTTACTAATTTTATTTTGATACTTAGCTTCATTTGATCCAACTTAACAAATTTTATTCCATAACTATTTTTATCAGATTCCAGAGTCTTTCCAACATTTCAAAACCATTTTTTGAAACCAATTCAAATTATCCTTTGAATTTCAAAACCCAAACCCAAATTTTCCAAACAACTTCCATTTAAAACAACTTGGCAGCAATCCCTCTTTTGGAAACCCGAAAATGAACACCGATGATGCTGCAATCATCACCGAAGTTATTTTCCCATGACCAAAAAGAGTTTAGAGCTTTTATCCCTCCAAAAACATTTTTTCCAAACCCTTGAAAACCATTTTCAAGCTCAAAAAAGAATTTAATCTTTTTCAAATTGCAAACTCTTTCAAAACATTTCCAATTATTTCTCTGGAATTTTACTTCAAATTACAAATCACATTTACAATTTATATTCTCCAATTCTATTTGTATGAGAATTCATTTCTTAACTTTGGAGTTATGATTTCAATTTCTTTTTCAACATTAATGATAATAATTTAATATCATCACTTTCTAGCAACCAAGCAATCATATATTATAATAATTCACAGAAAAATTTCTCTTTTATATACAAAAATAATTTAGGTAAAATTATTTCATTTACCGTATTTTAAAACGATATCGTGTTGAATTTGTTCTGTACAAGTGCTTAGAGATTCCTATAGCAACGTTAATTACTCGTATTGACTAGAATCCATATACCATTCCACAAACCAATCAACACAATATAAAATAATTTTTATATTCACTAACAAATACGCACTCATATCTATTATTACACTCACACTCATTCTAGAATACTGCTGACTCTATCTCTAACGAGTAACACCCAACAGAGCCAAGGTTAGCGCTTAACCAAATGCTCTAATACCACTTTCTAAAAACCCGATTTTTCAACTCACGAAAATCGACATTAATACGTCCACTGTATCAACTGCCGAACAATCGAATGCCAAAAACCAAACCCTTAGGGTTTAAGAAGAAGAAAAAGATAGAAGAAGTAAGAAAGAAGAAGCAATAGAAGAATAACAGAATCTCACATTTCACGGCGGAATAACATATAATATATCAATGAACAATCTTTAAAACAAAGAATCATATCTGTTATTACATTACATCACATTACATTACATTATCAGAGTTTATAACAACAAACAGCGGAAAAGAAATCTATATACTAGTGATACGCCATGCCATCCAGCTTGCTCAGATCTCCACAGCAACTCTTGAATTCCAGAATGACCTGATAACTTGACTCTGGGCTGCCCGTGTGGAAAATGATGGGCACCCAGAGTTTAGGAAGGGAACAATAAACTCCAGGTCAGTCATGAGATTGGTGTGAGAACTTGAAACAGTTTTATCTTAAAAAAACAAAGAAATATTTTTAAAATAGATCTGCAATGCTTTTAGAAAATGAAACTACCATAAGGCCTCCCGCCACACACACAATGCATCGCAGACTTGGAGGAGATTTCTCGTTATGATAGTCAAACATGCTTAATACGAGAGAATTTCTTGATATTATTACTATAAGTGCAAAGTGCAAGAAAACATTTCGAAAGTACAATATTAATCTTAGCCAGCATAGGTACCATTATAGTATGCCTACTATAGCTACCATATTAAATGGCAGGTTCTACAACTAAAACCGTACAAGTCTCGTATTGTTTCTTTGAATTTCCAACAAATGGTCAGGCCAAGGAACTTCCCATTGCCACATGGGTACGCCTCTGGAGAGACACCCCGAGAACCTAACCGGATCTCTGCCAACACAAGGCCGGGTTACCTCTGCAAAAGTAGGTAAGTACTGACACGAGTATGACATCCCCCGGTTGTAAACAACCTTTATCCGAGGATCCTCAACCAACAACAATCATAAGTCATATATATTTGCGATATCCACATAAGTTAAGTATCTGGGCTCCATACCATGATACCACTTCTATCCAGAAGGAAATGCACATACCCTAAGGGGCGCTACTCCCTATAACCTTGCTGCATCTTTCCTGTTTTGACCATTACCGAGGTGTGAGGTCCGACGAAGTCTCGTCCACAAAGCTACGCTTTTCACAAGATCTATGCTTTGATCAACAAATGATCAGAAGCACTCGTATACCACGTTACCAAATTGGGAATGTATCACTTGTAACCATAAACTACAGAACCTCTGAGCTCGTACGTCTCAGAGAAGGGTGTTAAGCTAAGAGAATAAATTCTCCGCCACCAACAGAAATGTATTTGATAGAAACCAGCTTTACATCTCAAATTGTAACGTCAGACACACATCCATACAAGTCCATTCTGGGATCGAACGGAACCGAAGGCACTTCCAAAAGAAGCCCTTGCAATCCGGATATTCACTAATCACGTCCGGAATTCCCATCACAAAGGGTGACAAAATCTCTATATCGGAGATCAGCCGATGCAGAGACATTCGATGGTAATCCTCCCGTTTCTGAAAATATCCGGTCTTCAACACCGGTCCTCAAATGTTATTCATTACGACGTATCACTATTCGAAATGGGATTCATGACCCAAAGGTCCTCTCCCGGCTAAACTGAATAACGGGCGCTTATTTCAAAATAAATGTAGCATTCATATTTTAGAAAATCACAACAAATACCCATTTAAAGGTAAATATTGATAGTCGGTTATTTAGCTATCAATAGATATGTACAACATCACCAGATTCCAAATAATTTTCCAAATTATTTATTTTCCAAAATCTGTCTTTAAAAATATATATTCTCTAAATCATTTCAATTTCTACATTGGAAAACATTTCCAAATACTTATTTAACAATAAGTAATTCACACATCTATTTATTTTCCATACTTAGAAATAATCAATATACTTAAAACACAATTAAGTATATATATTATTCTTTAAGGAAAACGACCTCTTTAAACATATTTATTTGGGTCAAAACGAATGTTGTGTAAAACATCGTTACGACAACCCAAAAATCAATAGCATAGGGATTTGAAAATACGATAGATATATAAATCCCAATGCTGTACAAAAACATTTCCTTTCGAAAATCATTTACTATAACAACAGTGTTATAGTCCATCTTTTCCTTATTTCACGAAAACGTCTATTTCAACAATGAATATTGAAATCCATGGTTTCGATCCTTAACACATTTTAAAACAACTTCAAATCGTTTTAATTCTATTTAAAAAGATCACTTCCTAAAACATTTCTTTAATATATTATTCACTGTCCAAAATCGTGAATATAAATCGTTTACCAAATTCAACACTTCTACATATTTAATTTAAAGGATTATCCACTGTCCAAAATCGTGGATATATCTCCTTTAATAAGCTTTCATATTTACTTATCAAATTCAATTGATTTCGAATTTATAAAACAATGTTTATAAATTCGCATTTATATATTTCATAAAAACTTCAACTTAAAAAATCCCTTAATTAAAAGATTCTATTTATATCTCATTTAAATGCCAAAATCCAATTTATATGTTAATTATTTATAAATCTTTTATTTTACGGAATCTATTAATTTTATAACTTCACAATTTATAAATCTATAAATTTCATTCACTTATGAAATCCATTTATATTTCATTTTAACACTTATAAAAACTCGTTTTATAATCCCAATAATTTAATTTATAAATATCAATTTTATAAATCTTTTATATAAACCGTTTATAATAATTCAAAATTCCCAATTTAAACCATTTTACAAATTGATCAACTACTTATTTCAAAAATCACATTTCGGTTATATTTCACAAAAATCATAATTTTGATAACATAAAAATCATAACGTTTATTTATTTAAAATGAATCAACTCCAAAATTCAAAAAAATGTATATTTTCAAAAATCACTTGAAAATCCTTTTAAATTCGAAATCGTTACTTTAACATTTTTAAAACTCCAAAAATAAGCCCAAATGCTGCAACAGCACCAATGCATCAACCACGAGATCCAAACATCATATATCAATATGATAACAGAATATATCGCAAATATCTGTAAATAAATCAATACTGTTGAGGAATCCAGTTGGATCCCTCCAACCTGTTTCCCTGCATCCACAGATGTTAGCACAATATCAATCCCGTTTCAAGATGGAATATCGCGGTACATGGGTTTATATAAAATATTATCCGCTATTATGTGGCGCAACAGGGTCTCATCCGCTATATAATGCGGAAAATCAACTCCAAGTACATATATAATACCAATTCCACTTCAAGGTGGAATATCGCGGTATATGTGTTTAATAAATAACATCCGCTTAATATGCGGCGAATAGGGTCTATTTCAGTACAACAGATAGCAATTTATCATCCAAGCATACAACCAACACAATCAAGCAATTTTAAATCTAACTATTTAAAATTTATGTCGAAACAAATTCGATTGAGTGAGAAGTTCACGGTTTGTTTCAAATACAGTTGCAGTGTTTTATTTCGAATAAAATTAAACGCGCGTTTAATTTTACCCAAAATTATCACTAGCTCCAATCGATCCCAATCCTGCTCCATCGCGTAGTGCTTGTCAATACGAACCCAACGCAAGTCGTTTTGTCAAATTCTGACCTCGTATGACAAAGTTATGGCATTACAAACTTTACACAATTTAATATATAATTTATTTCATTTTTTTTTAATATTTTTAACCTTTGCTTCATCATAACCGCACGATACCAAACCCTAGATCAGGGCCGTCTGCGTTTTCTTCCTCCTTACGTTCATACGTGCGTACAAAATGAACCCATGCCGCCATCTAAAACCCTAATCGCCGCGATTACCTTGCTTGCCTCGACAACGATCAGTGACCATCATCTTGTAGCCCTAGCCGAGCTCTATTTCCCCATGAATATGATCGAACTCGACTCCATCATCTCCCTGGGAAACGAGCATGAATGTTTTGCCTTTGAGCGAGGATTGCCGTTGATTCGTGTCTCCATTCACGATCTTACCCGTTGGATAGGAAGATCTCAACGTGCTCTAGAAGTTTGTAGTTGAACGTTTGTCGTAATTGTTTACGGATTTAAAGAAAATGAGGGAGGAAGAGGAACAATTTTCGGCCATTGAAATAGAGGGTGGCGGCTGAAGCTTAGAACTAAGGTTTTGGTGTAAAAAGTAAAATATGGAGGCCTTTTATAGAAAATTCTCGCGACCCTATTCATCTAGAATTTTTCCAAACTCCAAACAAAGCGTGCCGCCTGGCATTTATAATGGTTTACCTCCATTCCGAATGCAATGGAATATATATCGGAGGCCAATTCGAAAGTATTTGAAAGATAGGTTTTCAAATCGACTATTTAAATTTAAAATTCACTTAAACCGATTTCAGTGCGTTTTAGCTTTCCCTGGACAAACCGTAAATCCGATTGACACGAAATTTGAAATCATACAATAATATAACATTACGGTCCAATGAAACTAGTTTCGTCGAAATCCGAGACAGTTTAAAAAATGACTATTTTTACTCGTCAATTAAATATTAAAATATTCAATTTCCACAAATTTACTTTTAGTTCAATTTTAAAAGTTCTATAACATCATTCTAACTCCAATATGATTTAATACAACTTTACCAATCAAATTTAATCACATTAAACCCAATTTCCAATTATTTTTGTAATTTCAAATATTAAATTATCGATTTAATTATCCGATTAAATCTAGATATTCGAAATAAAATTTATTCGACTTACAAATTTTACTTGTTAATATTTAAAAATCAATTAAATATACGAATCTCAAATGACGGAAATTCTGAGTCGTTACATTGACAATCCTCCCTTTTAAATGGTTGGAGTTAGACATGTGTAGTTTATTTTCGATTTAAACCATCCAAAAAATTGGGTCGTTACATTTGATATCAGAGCTTTTGTTTATAGATACCTTAGCATGCTTGGGGGTTAACTCATTAGAGATGGGGTTATTAATACCTTAGAATGAATCTGAGAGTATATATGAGAGAGCGTATTTGTTAGTGCTATAAAAATATTTTTATATTTTGTTAATTAGTTCCGTTGAGTATTTGTAAATTCACGTCGGTACTTAGAACGCTATGTCATCGATAAGGGTTTCTAAACACTTGAATAGGGTAAGCCGACACAATATTATTTTTGAGATAGATAAATGAAATAGTTTTACCTAGTATTATATTTTGCATATATATATATATATATATTTTCATAAATTGATTTTTGTTATTTTGTTGTGTTGCTTGTTAGGAAATGCTGATATTTAATTATTGTCATTTATTTTAGTCAGTTAAGGTTCTTAAAACTGTAATATTATAAATATGATATTAATTATGATTTACAAGTAAAATGAATTTAATTGGAATTGAGAAATAAAATGCTGGTGTTTGATTTTCAAAGATTTGAGAAAATAATAATATTAGTATTATTTGGAAGTGCTTTCGGTAGAAACATTTTCAATAAGATTTGGAAAAGTGTTTTAAAAAGATTTTAAAAGGAAATAAGTTCTGTACTCCCCTCTTCCGTCGTTGGAAAATAATTTCGGTGATGATCGCAACATCATTGACGTACATTTTCGAGTTTCAAAGTGGGGAAGGCCACTTAGTAGCTTTGCTATGCATTTGGGTCGATAAATAGTTTTTCATTTAAAATTTCAAAATATGATTTGATATTATTTCAAAATAATTTGAAATGAGCCAGGTATTTGGTTCTTAAGTTCCTATTAAATTAATGATTTTCAGTTGTAGAAATAAAATGAAAATTTAATAGTTGGAAATTTCTAAAATAAGAAATAAGGAATTAGAAGTTAAGTGTTTAAATGAATATGAGAAGTTAAATTAATAGTTTTAAATTATTGAACATTTTTGTTGACTAAAATGAATAAGATAAATTTATATCACATTCAATTACATTCTAAAAAACATATATAAAACTGAGCAGAAACATTTAAATAGCTGTAATGTTAATATGAATATGTAACAGAACTTTATACAAGTAAAACTTAATGGAGTTATGTCTACAAATAAGAATTATGATGTACAAGAAATAGTTTAAACATAAGTTAATATTTTGAAATGCTAGTAGTTAAATTAAAAAGTAAAAAGTAAATACTATTAAATAAATGATTATAAACTCAAGAAAATGACTAAAATGATTCATTGATGAATATTAATATTAAAATGGGAATCAAGGTTATAAGTAAATAATAAATGGAAAATAAACTACAATGAAATGTACGTAATAATTTAATAATGGATTCATTGATGATTTCAAATATTGAATGAGAAATAAATTATGTAAGTAATGAAGGTAAATTAATAAAAGATAATCATTTTATGAATGAATGAAAATGGATAAAAGGTCAATAATGTGAAAATAACCAATCGAATAAACTTAAATAATATTTAAAATCCTATGTGTTTGGCTTGTGGGATGTTTGAAGAATGATACGTTAAATTGTTTAATCAGAAATTACACGAAGTCCGTTGAGCGTAAGTACACTTAGTAGTTTATTTATCGCTTTTGTACGATGAAAAGTATCCGAACCTGGAAAACCATTAGTTTTGGTTGCTTTAAATGGTTGATGGATTCTTTTGTTGCATATAATGGTTGTACTGCTTTTATTCGCATATGGTTATTATATTGTATGTTGCTTGTACTATTGATTTGAAACAAATAATATATTGCTCTTTTACATAATTTTAACTCTTTTGGATTATATAAGTAAAATACAGGTTTATGGAAACAATAGTTACTTCTTCTGGTTTCATAAATAAAGTTATTTGCCCGACAAATAGGTACGTTTTCGTATTATGGTTTTAAAACGATATTTTATTGTTTTTCCCATGTTTGGGATGTTTTATTATTGAAATATGATATATATATATATTTACTGTAATATTGATATTATTATTTTTCTGTACCTATCCGCGTAAATAAAATTCTGTCGAAATTTTCGTAAATTAAGGACATAGAAATTTTTTGTGCAAACTCTGTAATTTTCAAAGTCATATTAAAACTTAATGACGTAAATTTAAAGTGTTTGTAAATTGAATATTTTGAATAAAATTATATCAAATTTCTTAATTCCTTCTTATTCATTTTCGGGGAAGAAAATTTTTGAGTAAGGGAGATTGTAATGACACATATTTTTGGTAGTTAAAAATATTAAATTAAATAAGATTTTTGGAATTTAATATGGTCAAAAATTAAAACTTATGATTTATAAATGGGAAAATTTTATTAAAATATAATTTAATAATGTTGATTGAATAAATTGGCAATTGTTTAATGCAATTTCAATCATTGTAATGGTAATGCTAATTGGAAATGTAATTGTAGTGCTTAAATTGGATATAATTGTAAGTCAATAAGAAATGAATTAAATGTTGTATTAATGGTGAAATAATATGTATTAATTGAGACTAAATAATATAGAATATGAAATCGGTTTTGGTAAGCAATTTATAAGCCTTGGTTGTAAATAATAAGTTAATGAATATGAATTATTAATGCAAAACAATTGTTTTAATTATTACCTTAATTATTTGATCCGTTTGAAATTAATTTTGTAAATTGAAATATTGCAACTAATATTGTAAAAGTTGTTAATTATAGAATAATGAATGTAATAAGCTGGAAACTTTTGCTAATTATATTCATAAGGTAATAGTTGATTTAAGATAAGAATTTAAATCAAAATAAAAGAAATTATTTGGAATTTAAATTATAATGAATGGTTTTATTTCAGTTGTAATTGAATGCTGAAATTAATGTAATAATTAAATGTTGGATTTAACGTGGAAAATCTAATTTAAAAAATTTGTTAATTTCTATTTAATAAAGAATAATGAAAATTGTTAACTTTTAAATTTGAGTTTAAAAGTAATTGAATTGGTTTTAAAATAATAATTCATTTAATTAACGTGTAAAATTAGTGTTTTGGCCAACTAGTTTCTTCAGATCCGTAATAGTGAATTATTATAGGATTTCAAGTTTTGTAGCGATCAGACATATCGTTTGATCGTGCGGGCTCGGAAAGCGTAGAAACCAATTAAAAGAATTTAAATGAATATAATTTGATTTTGAAAGCTAACTTCTGTATCTAATGGAATTAGGGTTTGAAACTAGTTCCATTGAGTTTAAAAATATTGAAAACATATATTTCAAGATATCGGATGACCTATTTTTGTTTGAATAATATAAATTAACGATTCCAAATTTTTAATTGTAATTAATCAACTAATCACTCGTTTACAAATTTAATCGATCTTTAATTGCAAAACTTTAATTACCTTGCAGTCACTTACTGCAGTCCTCCCCTCTCCAGTCGCTCGAACACACCCGAACCCCATTGCCATTCCACTGCCCATAAGATTGCAGCCACCTTCAAGTCTACCGAAGACATCCTAAGTCAATCTAGCACAGGCAGCAGTCCCACTCATCTCCGTAACAAGGCTCCAAACTCGAGATCGAGTTCGTCGACAACGAAGCCCCACAATTTCTTCTGGAACCGCGACACCCCATCACCTTGCCTCTACAGTCACGCCCTCCAACTCACATCATCCACCTTCAAGCTTCACTCATCGACTGCCTCTCCTCCTATCATCAATGCACATGCCTCCGAGACCTTCAACCCCAGGCGCTCACACCGTTGGTCACAAACCCATCACCATGTCGACATCAACGTGACACTGTCTCACGCCTGCTCGCATTGCTGGCTTCAGCCGCGATTAATTTGATTTTTTTATTTTATTATGTTCGAATTGATTTTGAACTGAAGAAAAGAAACTAGAGGGAGATACTTGCGATTTATGATGTAGCCATGTTTCCTCTCTACTTCTGTCTTGATTTCGATTTTGAAGCAGGAAGGGAGAAAAAGGAGGCTCGCGATTTAAAACTGGATAAAGTTTAAAAATCATTTTTGTCTTCGTTTGAATGTGACTGTTGTGTGTTTCTGCTTTTTAAAAGAAGGGATGAGATGTTGGTGTGTTAGAATAGATCAACATATAGTGAGAGGATGGAATTGCTGAAGAAAAAAAGATTGACAAGACAATTTATTTATTCAAATTTCAAAACGTCTCGATTTATGCAAGTCAAAATCTCAAATCTCTATCGAGGCATGCCGCTAGATGTTCATAATGTTATATCCCTATTCCAAGCGCAATGGAAAAGGTTTCAAGTGCTAATTCGACTGTGTGGAGAAGACAGCTATTTGTACCCAATTATTATATTAAATTTCGATATTAATTTCAATGTGTTTCCATCTCTTACGATCAAACGATAACTCCAAATACTATGGGATCTGGAATCCGATAATAATACACTATTACGGAGCTTGGAACTGGTTTCGTCGAATTTCGAGACTTTGTCTCGGATTGCTATTTTAATCCGTCGATCAAATCATCGATTTCAAAAATTGTCGAAATCACTCGAAATTTCAATTTAAAAACTCATTAACTAAATTAAAATTCCAAATCCAATATTTAAACCATTTAAATATTCAAAAAATAATGACGAAAAATCCGGGTCGTTACATTTGTAAACATTGTTTTATAAATTTATAAACCCCTTTGAGTTTCACTTATTTATAAAACTAATCCCATTTATAAAATCTCCTTTTAGAAATCCATTTCTTTATAAATTCAATTTATTTTTCAGTTCTATTTTAAAATATCATTTTTTAACTTCTTTCATATATTTTCTCGGAAATACCCTTTAAAATTCCATTGTTAAAAATTCTCTATATAAATTATTTAAAATCTCTATTTTAAAATATTTTTACGAATAGTTATGTACAACCCAAAATCAAATGTATATTTTTCTATCCAACTCAATTTCCTTTAACATAATCCAACTTCCATTATAAATATTTTTATATCCAAAATGTAACAACCCGCATATTTATCGATTTATATTTAAATATTTTATTTAAATATTTTATCGTTAGTCGGCTTTTAGTCCGAAAAGCTACTTTTTGCATACGGTCGAATTAGGACTCGGGACCACTCCCATTGAGTTTAAAATGCCGTTTGCGACCTTTTTGAGTATAAGCTTCGATATGTTTGGAGAAAGTTGATTTTTGCTACTTTTCACTTTGGGTTTGGTTTTGGGCTCAGCCCTATGTTAACTTATGCTCAAATCTGAGCCACTCTTCCCCACTCACCCTCATTCTCTTCTCTTTTCAGTTTTTATAACATTAATGGTGGGAGAGATTGGAAATTAAAAACTCCAAAACCCTAGTTTCTCTTGCAAATCAAATTCCTAGCTCCAAACTCAAGAAGAACCCATTGGTAAGCTTCTCTTCTTCTTCTCCAACTTATTCTCTTACCAATTTCAGAAATTCCTAAACCTAATTTTGGGAATGTTCTTATTTTTGAGCTTAGATTCAAGCTCAATTGGGTTGTGTTGAAGAGAGGTTGATTCTCCATTTGCTTTCAAGCTTCTTCTTGTTTGATTTTGTGAAAAGGTGAGATTTTTATCTCACATCTATGACTATAAGTATCTTTGGTTGTTAGGTATGAATTCCTAACAATTATTCATGTGCAATTGCATTTGATTTGGATTAGATTTGTAAATATTCTAATTTTTGGTGTTTGAAGCCAAATCTTTAAGAATCAGAACTTTGATGTTTGATCATGCTTTAAGAGGTGTTTCGGAGAGCCTATAAGGCAGGGTTGTCGCTTGGCATTAATCCCTTGTCTTCGTCGCTTGTCCGATCGCTTCCGTTTGGATTTCCGCCCATTTTTGGGCAAGGCTGATTTTTGCCTACAGGGGGATTTCAGACGTCTGAACCCAATTTCAGACGTCTGGTTTCAAATTCAGACGTCTGGTTTGGAAATTCAAACGTCTGGAATTGGTCCCTGGAAAACGCGAAAAGACAGAGAAGAATTTCAAACGTCTGGAAATCCATCCAGACGTCTGGTTAGTGGTTCAGACGTCTGGAAGGTAATTTCAGACGTCTGAAATGTGCAGTTTTGCCTATTTTCGCTGTTTTTGAGTATATGTCCAACTTTAATCGATTCGTGTTGATTCCCTTTTGTTGTTATCATTTATTATGGACTTTGATGACATTTTCATCGTGATTTTTGGGAATATCCATTTTGATGGATTCGGTATCGATTTCTTTGGATTTTATTCACGTCTTCGAATGTGAATTTTGGTGATTGATTGCTCTACAATCATTTTTGTGATTTGTCACTTTAAAAATATAAAGGTTTCAATACTAGTAGTAAATATCAAAACTCTTTCAACAAAATGATTTCAACTCTATTTTCAATAACAAAGCTCGTTTCTTAAACCGTTTTCCAATCTATTAGTATATACAAACCTTTACCTCACTCGTATAAGAAATCTAATTAAACGGCTTAGTAAAACAGGTGGTATGAAACGCTTGCGTTTACTTGTTCGGTTAATTCTTGGACTTGTTCGATTGAATCTCTTGTGACAATTTTCTAGTGGAAACTTACAATTTGTTCGTAAATATTTAAGTTAAGCTAGTGGTTATGGGACATGATGCTAAACTCATATATTTACTAGCTTAGTGTAATTGACACTTCTTGATGATCATGACGATCATCTTTGTGATTTAGACTAGCAATGTGCGATGTCCCTTTGTCTGCGAGGGAGACTAAACCCCATTTTGTGGAGTTTCGACTCAATTTGTTGGGGTAGCAACCCATGGTCTTCGGGCCGTTTGTGGAGCTTCGGCTCAATTTGTGATGGTTAGCAACCATGGAATTAGCATTCCGTTTGTGATACACGTGTTGGTGGGCTTTATGCTCCCGTTTGTGATAGGCCTCCCTCCCTTTGTGATTTCTGGATTTCTTGAGATGATTTCTAGAATTTGTGTTTCACCAATTTTCGTGATTTCCATTGATAAGTTTTATCAATATTTGTGCATTGGTGAATTTGTGTGTCATTGACTTTTGTGATTGACATTGATATTATTGTCAATATTTGTGCATTGGTGAATTTGTGTGTCATTGACTTTTATGATTGACGTTGATATTATCGTCAATATTTGTGGTTTGGTGAACGAAATAAGGAGTATGACATTTCTTTGATTCTTGTGTAGATTTGGTGATATTGATTAATCTCTTGTTGATTTTCAATTACTTATATATATCACAGCTTGGCATAGTGATTATTATGTGTTTAGTCATATCTCTTATTCTATATTGTTTCACCTGATATTTATAGCTAGACTGATCAGTTTATTATTTTCTTATTAAATAATACTCGGGTCAGACCGAGATGTTACAGGTGCTTCTGCTTGACTTCTCTCTTGGGATTGATTCCTCTGACTTTTGGTTAACTGCTTAGATTAGTAATTTTTGTTGTATACATTTGAGATATAGACTCCATAATGTATACTTATTCTTTTGTGTAGTTCATGTAACTATTCTTTTGTGATATTGTGGATCTTTTTAGACCACTACTCTGATATACACTTTCATGTGTAATATTCATATCTATTTCCGCCTTTGTGATATGAATTGTCTGTGACTGATTTGTGTTATGTTTATTTCTATGTTTTTTTCCGAAGACCTTTATATCCACTGTGTAGTAGCTTTGAGTTTGTGTCGGTATGTCGGATTTCCTCTTGAGATGAAAAGTTATATTTTTATCCGGTATATCGGTACTCGCACAAAGCAATTATACAGAGGGTCGCTCCTCAACATCCTTATTCTCCGTGCTAGTTGACAGCATTCACAGTAATGTTCTTGTCTAGCGTGGGTATAGAGGTGGGGCGTCACAGCTTGGTATCGGAGCCAAACTTTGGAACAATATAGAATAATTTAGCAAGGATCATGTCCTAAGTCTTTCTTAGGAGTTGTGCTTTAGGAATTTATTCGGGTCTTCGTACCGTCTTATCCTATTTTCTTTTATGATTCCTTGTTTTGTCTATCAAGATTGCTTGATATTCAATTCGGTGAATAACCTTCTTCTTCCTCTTCTTTCTTTCTAAAGGAAGAGAAATGTCTAGACCTGGCCGCCCCAGAGCCGTGCCATCTAGCACTCCACCCCAGGATGGAGTTTTTATGACTGCTCAACAGCTTCTTGATTTGGTAACTAATGCTCAAGCAGCTGGAGCTAACCCGGAACCTACTCACCTAAAGTCGGGATTTGCACGCTTATGCAGTGATTACACCAATTTGGGTGGGGAGCCATTCAAAGGTTCTGAAACTGTTATTGAAGTCCAAGCTTGGCTTAGAACATGCGATCGCATCTTTTCGCGCATGAATCTTATTGACCTTCACCGAGTTCAGGTGGCCTCTAGTATGCTCCGAGAAAGAGCATTGGACTGGTACGAGCTTCTTATTTCTGAGATTAATGAAGCGGATCTCACTTGGGAGCAATTTCGGGAACGCTTCGAATTAAAATTCGTGCCAGAAGCTGAGAAAGTGACATTGGCTCGACGATTTATAGACCTTGTTCAAGGTGAGTCCTCCGTGACTGATTACGTCGCCTCCTTCGAGTCGCTTTTCAAATATGGGGTTGAATACATCAACACCCCTCTGAAGAAGAATCAAAGATTTGTTTATGGCTTAAACAAAAGTCTCAAGAAGCCATTACTTCTAAAATTAGAAGTTTCTTTCGACCAACTCGTTGATATCGCTCTTCGTCTTGAAGAGGCGGATAGAGAGAATGATGTTGAAGTGGTGGGTTCCAAACCAAACTTCAACAATAACAAGAAGAGGCCAAACAAATTTAAAGGTCCTTATCCCAATAAAAAGGGGAAACAAGCAACCTCCGTGGCAAAGACTTCTTCCTTTGGCCGTGGGGAATGCTATAATTGTGGTTCGAAGGATCATTATGCGAACAAGTGCCCAAAGTCTCTCTCTTGTCGCTACTGCAAAGTTCCCGGACATGTTATATCTTCATGCCCCAAGCTTCAGGGCAGGAAGGAGGGAAAGTTAAATGTTGCTCAAGCCCCTGGCAACACATCTCGTGGTCAAGGTATGCCTCATTCTATCCTTGATGGAATTATTTTATTTCGTGATCATCCTATTCGAGTTCTTTTTGATACGGGTGCGTCCCATTCTTTTATATCAAAAGAACTTGTTGATGCTTTTTCTTTGGATGTTTTGTGTTTGACGACTTCTTTGAGAATTGCGAATCCGGTTGGTGGATCTACAACAATCAGTTTATTGTGTAAAGATGTCGAAATTATTTTGTGTGATTTTCCTTTCCTAGCCGATTTGCATGTCATGCGTTATTTAGGCTTTGGAATGATTTTGGGAATGGATTGGCTTAACCGTTATGAAGCTCAAATCCTATGTCCTGAGCGGACTATTCATCTTCGACATCCTCAATCTGTTAAGCAGATTTCTATTAATCTTAAAGATTCAGATTCCAGCTTGGTTGCATCTTTATATTCTTTAAATCCTCGTGATGACGATGATGACGATGAGGGTGATATTATTTCTCTTATTCACGTCGTTCGTGAATTTTCCGACATATTCGAGCCCGTTTTAGGATTACCACCTAAGCGAGCAATTGAGTTCAGAATTAATCTTATTCCTGGAGCTCAACCTATCACTCGTCCTCCGTATCGTATGTCCAATAAAGAAAACGAGGAGATGCGTAAACAATTATCCGAATTGGAGACGAAGCAATTTATTCGCTCTAGTTCCTCGCCTTGGGGAGCTTCAGCTATTTTCGTGAAGAAATCCGATGGAACACTTAGGCTTTGCGTTGACTACCGCAAGCTTAATGATCTTACTATCAAAAATAAATATCCTTTACCTCGGATTGATGATCTATTCGATCAACTTAGTGGTGCCAAAGTCTTTTCACAATTACACTTAGCTACTGGATTTCATCAGCTTCGTATTGCAGAGGATAGTATTCCTTTGACCTCGTTCCGTACTCGATATGGATCTTATGAATGGCTTGTCATGCCATTTGGTTTGACGAATGCCCCGGCCTATTTCGTTGACCTTATGAATAGAGTTTTCAAAGACTTTCTCGACCGGTTTGTTCTCATCTTTATCGATGATATTCTTGTGTATTCAAAAACCGAGGAGGAGCATGAAAAACATCTTCGGATTGTGTTGGAAACTCTTAGGAGTAATCAATTAAAGGCAAAATGTTCTAAATGCCACTTTTGGCAATCTCGTGTGAAATTTCTCGGTCATATTATTTCCAAATCCGGAATTTCCGTGGATCCTTCAAAGATTGAAGCAATTCAAGATTGGAAGAGACCGGAGAGTGTGACAGAGATTCGTAGTTTTCTTGGATTGGCGGGCTATTACCGTCGCTTTATCAAAGACTTTTCCAAGATTGTCGTGCCTCTCACTGGCTTGACGAAGAAAGGTGTTAAATACATTTGGTCGGACAAATGTGAAGCTTCTTTTCAGAAATTAAAAGAACTTCTTTCTGATGCTCCTATTCTCGTTATTCCCGAGGGGAATCAAGATTTCGTTGTCTATACCGATGCTAGTCGCGTTGGTTTGGGTGCCGTTCTCATGCAAAGAGAACGTGTTATTGCTTATGCTTCTAGGCAATTGAAGCCTGCTGAGACTAGATATGCCACTCATGATTTAGAGCTCGCGGCTATTGTTTTCGCCCTTCGTATTTGGCGTCATTATATTTTAGGAGAGAAATTTGTTCTTTATACCGATCATAAGTCCTTGAAGTATTTATTCTCCCAAAAGGAACTTAATTTGCGTCAACAGCGTTGGCTCGAGTTCCTTGCTCCTTATGATCTTGATATTCTTTATACCCCCGGTACGGGTAATCGTGTCGCCGATGCTCTTAGCCGTAAACAACAAGCTGTTGTTTTTATGATGATATCCGAATGGAACGATCTCGAGATCTTAACCACTTGTGAGATTCGAGAGCGTGTTCCCGATTTATGTTCATCTCTTGTTTTATGTAGCCTTGAGGCTCATCCTTCTCTTTTAGACCGCATTCTTGAAGCTCAAAGGCTAGATCCCGAATAGGCTCTTCTTAGCCAAAATATTAAGGATAAGATTGATATTGAAGGATTGAAAGACTTTGATATCGATTCTCGTGGCGGTAGACTCATCGTGCCAAATATTAGTGATCTTCGTAAAGATATGTTAGAAGATTCACATCGTTCTAAATTCACCATTCATCTCGGTAGTAGTAAAATGTACGCGGATATGAAGCGACTTTATTATTGGGAGGGAATGAAACTTGACATCGCTAACTTCGTTAAGCGTTGCATGACTTGCCAACTCGTTAAAGCCGAACATCAAAGGCCCGGTGGGTTATTGCAATCTTTAGAAATTCCTATTTGGAAGTGGGATCAAATTTCCATGGATTTTATTGACGGCCTTCCCCGTTCTCGTTCGGGTCATGATAGCTTATGGGTGATCGTTGATAGACTTACTAAATCCGCCCATTTTATTCCCGTTCGATCTAATCGAACCGTTCCTCTTTTGGCCAAAATCTTTATCAAAGAAATTGTTAAATTGCATGGAGTTCCTACTTCTATTGTTAGCGATCGTGATCCATTGTTTACTAGTGAATTTTGGAAGAGTCTTCAAAAAGCTTTAGGAACGAAGCTTAATTTTAGCACCGCTTATCACCCCCAGTCCGATGGACAAACCGAGCGTGTGAATCAAACTCTTGAAGATCTTCTTCGTGCTTGTGTTCTTGATTTTGGTGGAAGTTGGGAAGATTATATTTCACTTGTTGAATTTTCCTATAATAATAGCTTCCAATCTAGTATTGGTATGGCACCTTTTGAGGCACTCTATGGAAGGCCATGCCGATCTCCTTCTTGTTGGCTTGAGGCCGGTGAGAAGCTGGTTTTAGGTCCAGATTTTATTCGTGATTCCACAGAAAAGACTGATCTTATTCGTCATAGGATGAAAGAAGCCCAGAGTAGACAAAAATCCTATGCCGATAACCGGAGAAGGAAGTTAGAATTTTTTGAGGGAGATCTTGTGTTCATTCGTGTTTCACCTATGAAAGGTGTTGTACGTTTCAGTCGATCGGGAAAATTGGCGCCTCGATATATTGGGCCATTTCCTATCATTGAACGTATTGGTTACATGGCTTATCGCCTTTTATTACCGGCTCAATTTTCTGCTATCCATGACGTGTTTCATGTTTCTCAACTTCGGAAATGTCTTCGAGATTCCGATTCTGTTCTTGAGCCCGGTGTTGTGGAAGAGATTGAAGTTTCGCCTAATTTAACTTATGAGCAACATCCTATTCGTATCATTGCTTCAGAAGTCAAACGACTTCGAAATAAAGATGTTTCGCTTGTTAAAGTTCAATGGTCTTCAAATCCGAAGGATTGTTCTTGGGAATGTAGATAGTACATCGAGCGAACACATCCGGACTTACTTTCTCGTGCTCTTTGAGGTGAACTTCTTATTTCAAGTTTCTTTTGTGATTGAATATGCTTTTATGGTTGTTACTTTATGTTCTCTTCTTAAATATTGCGAGGACGCAATTTCTTTAAGGAGGGGAGTCTGTAACAACCCGCATATTTATCGATTTTATATTTAAATATTTTATTTAAATATTTTATCGTTAGTCGGATTTTAGTCCGAAAAGCTACTTTTTGCGTACAGTCGAATTAGGACTCGGGACCACTCCCATTGAGTTTAAAATGCCGTTTGCGGCCTTTTTTAGTATAAGCTTCGATATGTTTGGAGAAAGTTGATTTTTTCTACTTTTCACTTTGGGTTTGGTTTTGGGCTCAGCCCTATGTTAATTTATGCTCAAATCTGAGCCACTCTTCCCCACTCACCCTCATTCTCTTCTCTTTTCAGTTTTTATAACATTAATGGTGGGAGAGATTGGAAATTAAAAACTCCAAAACCCTAGTTTCTCTTGCAAATCAAATTCCTAGCTCCAAACTCAAGAAGAACCCATTGGTAAGCTTCTCTTCTTCTTCTCCAACTTATTCTCTTACCAATTTCAGAAATTCCTAAACCTAATTTTGGGAATGTTCTTGTTTTTGAGCTTAGATTCAAGCTCAATTGGGTTGTGTTGAAGAGAGGTTTATTCTTCATTTGCTTTCAAGCTTCTTCTTGTTTGATTTTGTGAAAAGGTGAGATTTTTATCTCACATCTATGACTATAAGTATCTTTGGTTGTTAGGTATGAATTCCTAACAATTATTCATGTGCAATTGCATTTGATTTGGATTAGATTTGTAAATATTCCAATTTTTGGTGTTTGAAGCCAAATCTTTAAGAATCATAACTTTGATGTTTGATCATGCTTTAAGAGGTGTTTCGGAGAGCCTATAAGGCAGGGTTGTCGCTTGGCATTAATCCCTTGTCTTCGTCGCTTGTCCGATCGCTTCCGTTTGGATTTCCGCCCATTTTTGGGCAAGGCTGATTTTTGCCTACAGGGGGATTTCAGACGTCTGAACCCAATTTCAGACGTCTGGTTTCAAATTCAGACGTCTGGTTTGGAAATTCAGACGTCTGGAATTGGTCCCTGGAAAATGCGAAAAGGCAGAGAAGAATTTCAAACGTCTGGAAATCCATCCAGACGTCTGGTTAGTGGTTCAGACGTTTGGAAGGTAATTTCAAACGTCTGAAATGTGCAATTTTGCCTATTTTCGCTGTTTTTGAGTATATGTCCAACTTTAATCGATTCGTGTTGATTCCCTTTTTGTTGTTATCATTTATTATGGACTTTGATGACATTTTCATCGTGATTTTTGGGAATATCCATTTTGATGGATTCGGTATCGATTTCTTTGGATTTTATTCACGTCTTCGAATGTGAATTTTGGTGATTGATTGTTCTACAATCATTTTTGTGATTTTTCACTTTAAAAATATAAAGGTTTCAATACTAGTAGTAAATATCAAAACTCTTTCAACAAAATGATTTCAACTCTATTTTCAATAACAAAGCTCGTT
Organism: Allium cepa; assembly: GCA_030765085.1. Taxonomy (NCBI): domain Eukaryota; kingdom Viridiplantae; phylum Streptophyta; class Magnoliopsida; order Asparagales; family Amaryllidaceae; genus Allium; species Allium cepa. Next base: position 885,260,907 of record CM060932.1, read on the forward strand.
TCTTAAACCGTTTTCCAATCTATTAGTATATACAAACCTTTACCTCACTCGTATAAGAAATCTAATTAAACGGCTTAGTAAAACAGGTGGTATGAAACGCTTGCGTTTACTTGTTCGGTTAATTCTTGGACTTGTTCGATTGAATCTCCTGTGACAATTTTCTAGTGGAAACTTACAGTTTGTTCGTAAATATTTAAGTTAAGCTAGTGGTTATGGGACATGATGCTAAACTCATATATTTACTAGCTTAGTGTAATTGACACTTCTTGATGATCATGACGATCATCTTTGTGATTTAGACTAGCAATGTGCGATGTCTCTTTGTCTGCGAGGGAGACTAAACCCCATTTTGTGGAGTTTCGACTCAATTTGTTGGGGTAGCAACCCACGGTCTTCGGGCCGTTTGTGGAGCTTCGGCTCAATTTGTGATGGTTAGCAACCATGGAATTAGCATTCCGTTTGTGATACACGTGTTGGTGGGCTTTATGCTCCCGTTTGTGATAGGCCTCCCCCCTTTATGATTTCTGGATTTCTTGAGATGATTTCTAGAATTTGTGTTTCACCAATTTTCGTGATTTCCATTGATAAGTTTTATCAATATTTGTACATTGGTGAATTTGTGTGTCATTGACTTTTGTGATTGACATTGATATTATTGTCAATATTTGTGCATTGGTGAATTTGTGTGTCATTGACTTTTGTGATTGACGTTGATATTATCGTCAATATTTGTGGTTTGGTGAACGAAATAAGGAGTATGACATTTCTTTGATTCTTGTGTAGATTTGGTGATATTGATTAATCTCTTGTTGATTTTCAATTACTTATATATATCACAGCTTGGCATAGTGATTATTATGTGTTTAGTCATATCTCTTATTCTATATCGTTTCACCTGATATTTATAGCTAGACTGATCCGTTTATTATTTTCTTATTAAATAATACTCGGGTCAGACCGAGATGTTACAGGTGCTTCTGCTTGACTTCTCTCTTGGGATTGATTCCTCTGACTTTTGGTTAACTACTTAGATTAGTAGTTTTTGTTGTATACATTTGAGATATAGACTCCATAATGTATACTTATTCTTTTGTGTAGTTCATGTAACTATTCTTTTGTGATATTGTGGATCTTTTTAGACCACTACTCTGATATACACTTTCATGTGTAATATTCATATCTATTTCCGCCTTTGTGATATGAATTGTCTGTGACTGATTTGTGTTATGTTTATTTCTATATTTGTTTCCGAAGACCTTTATAGCCACTGTGTAGTAGCTTTGAGTTTGTGTCGGTATGTCGGATTTCCTCTTGAGATGAAAAGTTATATTTTTATCCGGTATATCGGTACTCGCACAAAGCAATTATACAGAGGGTCGCTCCTCAACAGCCTTATTCTCCATGCTAGTTGACAGCATTCACAGTAATGTTCCTGTCTAGCGTGGGTATAGAGGTGGGGCGTCACACAAAATCCCTTTTAGTTTCTTCATATTTAAAAATAATATCTATGGTATTAAAATATCAAAATTCAGGCCAGTGCTACTATAACATCCACTAATTCACATCACAACAATAGTCTATAACAGACTAGTATAACACATCATATATTTTGAAAAACAACCAATATAAATTTGAGGAATCCAGTTGGATCTCTCCAATCTTTTTCCCTGTATCTACAGATGCTAGATAACATAAAATACCAATCCCGCTTAGAGGCGAGATATCGCGGTAATATATGGTCATCCACTATTATGCGGGGTATATAGGGTCACACCGCTCTAATAGGCAGGAAACATATCCAACTACCAATATATATACTACTATATATGATATAACATCAAAATGATAATAATATATCAATTCAAACAATCATTCAATAATTATTTTTAATTGCTATAGATTAAACTATTCAACCAAATTGAGTGAGATTTACTCACCTTGATTTTTATTTTGCTGAACATCCAGATTTGAAGTTATCTAAATACCAGCTGACTCTGAAAAATTCCAAATTAATTCCAACTTGTATATTTCTCAGCCACGAATCTAAACTCATCTTGTTTTCATGTTTTTTGGACCTCGTATAAATTAGTGATAGCATTAATAACATTCACGAATTAATATATATATATATATATATTTCACTAATTATGACTTAAGAAAACTAGTTACCTTTATTAAACCCTTCTCCCCAAAATCGCCGAAATGCACGCGACTACCCCTTCCTCCCAGTTTTCACGGGACCCTAGCTCGATTTCGCCATCTCCCTTGATTGCCGCGCACCGTTCGTTATTGCTGGCCTCCTTGCAACTTTGCCACCTCCCTTGACTGTTGTGCACTATACGCCATTGCTGGCCTCCTTGCAACTTCGCCACCGATACCCCAACCCATCGCGACTTCACCTCTCCATACACAACCTTCTCACATCGCGATGGCCATGAACGACCAGAATCCACCATCACTTCCTAAACTACCCACACTTCCTCCAGTTCATGACTCCCGCCATCCCTCCCCTTTTTTAGGTCACGTTTGCCTCCACAGCTGCCATCGCCACCTATGCCGTGATAATGCTGCCGTCGCCTCTTCTTCCTACGCGCTAACCACCTCTGCTTTAGCTGGCGAAATAGCTTAAACTCCCACGCACGACTCAAACCCTCATCTGGACACAAACCACAAGCGTGATTTCGATCGATGTAGTGTTTTTATTTTGTTTTATTTTATCGAACTGGATTCGATTTTGAAAAGAAGAAAAGGAGAGTCTCAATTCGATTTCATTTACTTTTGAAGGAAGAGAAAAGAAGATATGTGAGTTATGGCCTAGCGGTTACGACTTGAAGCTTTAAATTTTATACTAAAAAATATCTCGTTTACGTACCTCAAAATCCTAAAACCCTATTTTCTAATGTTATACCCCTATTCTGAACACAATAGAACAAGTTTCAAGCTCCAATTTCGATTGTATGGAGAAGATAGTTTTTTAAATCGATTATTTAAATTAAATTAAATTGTTTCTATGCGTTATAAGATTGCACGACCAAATGGTAGTCCAAGCACTATGAAATTTGAATCCGATAATAATACACTATTACGAATTCAATGGAACTGGTTTCGTTGAATTCTAAGACTGTGCATCGGATCAATATTTTAACGCGTCGATTAAATCGACGATTTCAAAAGTTTACGAAATCGCTTGAAATTTCAGTTTTAAAAATCTATTACCTCAATTATAATTCAAATAGAATTTAATATCAAAATTAGAAATCATTTTCGATACATATGCAACTCAAATTTCAATTAATTAAATGATTTTAAATTATTAATTCAATAATTAAATTTATTCAATAAATCGCTATATTTGGAATTTAAGATTTATTCTACTTATTTGATCGATAAATTTCATATTAAAATTTCATTTACATTTCAAATTCAATACTTAAAACCATTTAAATATTCAAAATCTTAAAGGTCGAAAATCCAGGTCATTACATTTTATTTTTGAAAATAAAATATCTTTATGACATCGTCAATGATATCACGATTTTGAATAACTAATTTTTGAATCTAAATTAAGCTTAAATGATTTAATATTTATTTTAAAATTTAATGGGGCCCTTTTAATAATTATATAATAATAGAAATATTAATTTCAAACTTTATACACACACACACACACACTCTAAAAAGTAAAAATATGATCAGAAATCAATATTTGAATTCGTAGAGGTTTGACGTAGAGAAGTTTTGCAAAGTTATATATGACATACATGCCCACATATACACATTTATACCTCCATATACACAAAGATGTACAAATATATTCACATTTACATTCACTAATTACTAATGGTAAATAATATAAATACCATGATATTTTTTAAACCAAAACAAAACAACACATCAACCATCATCCGCTTACCCACCATCATCACTCTAGCATATGGAGGGGAGTGGGTCAAGCATACGGAGGAGAAAGGTGGCATGTGCTACATCTGATGGTGTAACGACCCAGGAATTTTAATAATTAAAATTTGAATATTTAATTAATTTTAAATATTAATAAGTGAATTTATAAGTCGAATAAATTTTATTTCGAATAATTGGATTTAATTGGATAATTAAATCGATAATTTAATATGTGAAATTATGGAAATAATTGAAAATTGGGTTAAATATGATTGAAAATGATTTGTAAAAATTTTATTTTATCATATTGAAGTTAGAATGATATTTTAGAACTTTTAAAATCGAATTAAAAGTTAATTTGTGAAAATTGAATATTTTAATATTTAAATCGACTAGTGAAAATAGTCAATTTTTGAACAGTCTCAGAATTGGACGAAACTAGTTTCATTGGATCCGTAATAGTTAGTTATTACCGGATTTCAATTTTCGTGTCAATCGGAGTTATCGTTTGATCGTGGCAGCTCGAAACGCATCGAATTATTTTTAATATTAATTTGGCGAGTTAAAATAGCCATTTTTCAAACAGTCTCGGATTTCGACGAAACTAGTTTCATCGGATCCGTAATGTGATATTATTGTATGGTTTCAAATTTCGTGTCAATTGGATTAACCGTTTGTCCGATACAAATTAAAACGCCTAGAAAATCGTTTAAATCTGTTTAATTTAAATTGAACGTTTATTGCCATAACTCACATGTCCGAATTAGCTTCCGAAACCTATTCCATTGTGTCCGGAACGCGGAATAAAACCCTAGAAACGCTGGTTACGGCGCGTAAATCGGAGTTTGGAAAACCCGGATGAATAGTGTTCGTTTTTCCTCTATAAATAGACCCTAAGCCTTCATAAATTAAAAAAAATAATTAGGTTTTATAAAACCCTAGCCGCCAGTACCCCCATCAATGGCCGAAAATTGGTCACCTTCTCCCTCTAATCTCTCTTCATCTATTCAGTTTTAACCAAAACTTTCAACATGAAAGTTGGAGAAGCTACAATCTGAACGGTGGAGATCGTGTTTGGAGTTGTGGATTGGTGGCAGGTCGCGTTGGAAGAGTGGCCGTTCGGCCTTATTTTGCGTGCAGCATGCACGACCGAGCTTGCTCGGGTTTGGGGCGTTGATGGAGTAGGGGGTGGGCTATCGATTGGCGTTCCCTGATCGGCCTGGAGGTGCTTGTATTTGTCGCGTGTATTAGGGTTAGGGTTTGAAGTATGGGTTCGGCTTCCTGTAGTTTTTGCGTGAAGAAGGAGAAGCTTGCGCATGGTCAAGATGCATGCAACAGGATCTCACGGCCAATATTAGTCTAGGTTTAAAATTTTAAAATTTTAAAATTTATATTGTAATTTAGTTCTATAAATTCGTGTAAACTATAAAATACATATCTTTTTCATACGAGGTCGAAAACGCACGAAACCAGTTGCGTTGGAATCGTATCGTCGAGCACTACACGATGGAATTGGATTGGAGTCATTTGGAGTTAGTGAAAATTTCGGGTAAAATTAAACGTCCGTTTAATTTTATTCGAAATAAATCGCTAAAACGAAATTGAAATCAAGGTGAGAACTTCTCACTCAATCGAATCAGTTTCGATTTTATTTTAAATAGTTAGATTTAAAATATTTGAATGCATGTTTGAATGATGATTGTTATCTATTGATTGTTAAAATAGACATTATGCGCCGTTAGTAAGCGGAGATTATTTATTAAAAACATATACCGCGAATATTTCATAAACAGTGAAATTGGTATTATATATAATAGCAATATATATATTGGCATATGTATATATTGGAGTTATTGATTTCCCGCATTTGTATAGCGAATGAGACCCTATTGCGCCGTCTATTAAGTGGATAATATTTTAAATCACATATACCGCGATAATTTCGTACTGGAGCGGAATTGGTATTGTGCTAATGTTTGTGGAAGCAGGAAAACAGGTTGGGGGGATCCAACTGGATTCCTCAACAGTTTTTATTTGATTTCAGATATTTTGATATTTGATTGATTATCATATCGATATATGATATCGTTGTTGTCGTGATTGACTATTTGGTATGTAGCATCATTGGACCAAGTTTTGGAATTTTAAAATGATTTATAAAGTGATTTTTGAAAATATACTATATGTTTGGAATTGATTTATTTTAAATAAATAAACGTTATAATTTTAATGTTATAAAAATTAGGATTTTTGAGAAATACAGTTAAAAGTTGATTTTTTGAAAATATGGGATTAATAATTTTATAAAAGAGTTTAAATTGGGATTTTTGAATTTATTATAAAAAGTTTAAAAATAGGATTTATAAAATTTAATTATTTTATGAATCAAAATGATGAAATTATAAAGGAGATTAAAGATGTTTTAAAAGAATAATATAAATTGATTTATATAAAAAGATTTATAAATTGATATTTATAAACGAAAATATTTGAATTATAAAACGAGTTTTTATAAGTGTTTGAATGAAGTGAAAATGGATTGCATAAGTGAATGGAATTTATAAAATTATAAATGGTGAAGTTATAAATGAAATTTATAAATAGTAAGATTTATAAATTTTGTGAAATTATTAAAGAATATATTTGGATAAATAATTGAATCTTATAAGTTATAAGATTTATAATTATGAAGTTCGAAGGAGCGATTTTGCAAACAAATAAATTATAAGTATTTCACTTATGATATGAACTTCTGTTTTATAATTGAGTTATAAATTGAATAGGTTAATAAAGGAATTTATAAAAGGAGTTGTTATAAAATAAATAGAAAGGGAATTTATAAACGTTGTTTTATAAATTCGCAAACGACTTATTTTGATAAGTAAATTGTTGAAACTTATTTATGGAGCTATATTCACGTTTTTGAACTGTGAATAATCCTTTAAAATGAAATGAATAAAAGGATGAAATTTGTTAACAAAGTATATTCACGTTTTTGAATAGTGAATAATATGTTAAAGAAAATGTTTAGAAGGTGATATTTTAAATGGAATTAAAACGATCTAACGATGTTTTAAGATATGTTAAGATTCGAAACCATAGATTTCAACATTCATTGTTGAAATAGACGTTTTCGAGAAATAAAAGGAAATGGTGGACTATAACACTGTAGTTATAGTAAATGATTTTCGAAAGGAAATGTTTTGTATAGTATTGGGATTTATATATCTATTTTAATTTCGAATCCCTATACTAGTGATTTTGGGTTGTCGTAACGATGTTTTACGTAACATTCGTTTTGGCCCAAATAAATATGTTTAAGAGAATGATTTCCTTAAAGAATGAAATATATACTTAATCTCGATTTAAGTATATTGAATATTTTCCAAGTGTTGAAAATAAATAGGTTCGTGAATTACTTATTTAATAAGTATGGAAATGTCTTCCAATATAAAGTGAATATTTTGGGAATTTATCTTTTTGAAGATAAATTGAAATGAATAATTGAAATCGTATATGCATGGATATTTTGGAATGAAAATTCACTATGGAATTTATGAATAAAAAGGGGAACTTGTTTAGAAATAAATATTGATTTATTTTTGAAGTATTGAAAATAATATATCTTGTAAGGGTATTTTGGAAAATAAATAATTTGGAAAATTATTTGGAATCTGGTGATGTGTGCATATCCATTGATAGTTCAATAACCGACTATCAATATTTCCCTTTGAATGGGTATTTGATGTGATTTGTTTGAATTTGAATGCCACACTTATTTTTGAATAAGCGCTCACTATTCGGGTTAACCGGGAAAGGACCATGGGGTCGTATAACCCATTCCGAATATGTGATACGTCGTTATGAATTGCATTTGATGGCCGGTGTTGAAGACCGGGTATTTGCGAAAGCGATAGGATGACCTATCGATTGTCTCTGCACTGGGTAGCTCCTGGTATAGAGATTCCCTAAGTGATGGGAAATTCGATCGGGATTGTGAATACCCGGATTGCAAGGGCTTCGTGAGAAGTGCCTTCGGTTCTGTTCGAGCCCGGAACAGACTTGTATGGATTGTATGTCTGACATTACAAATTGAGATATAAAGCCGATTTCATTCAAATATATTTCTGTTGGTGGCGGAGAATTTATTCTTTTAGCTTAACACCCTTCTCTGAGACGTACGAGCTTAGAGGTTATGTAGTTGAAGGTTATCAGCGATATATTCCCAATTTGGTAATGTGACATGCTGAGTGTTGCTGTAATGATCATTGTGTTGATTATTTGTGATAGGATCATTTATTTGATTGTCTATCCTGGTGATCATTTCTATGATCATTTGTTGACCCAAAGCATGGCTTTTGTATAAAGTATGTTTTTGTGGACGTGACTTCGTCGAGCCTCACACCCCGTGAATGGTCAAAACAGGAAAGATGCAGCAAGGTTATGAGGGGTAGCGCCCTTTAGGATATGTGCATTTCCTTCTGGTAAAGGGTGGTATCATGGTATGGAGCCCAGATACTTACTCATGTTGAAAACACTTTATGATTGTGTGAATTGATTACGAGCGCTCGGTTGAAAGGTCCCAAAGGACCGGGGGATGGCATATTCGGTCAGTTTTTACTCAGTTAGGGGTAACCCGGCCTTGTGTTGGTAGAGATCCGGTTTGGTTCTCGGGGATGTCCATCCAGAGGCATTCTCATGTGGGAATGAGAAGTTCCTTGGCCTGATCATTCGTTGGAAATCCAAAGAAGCAATACGAGACTTGTACGGTTTTAGTTGTATAACCTGCTATGGAATGTGGCGGTAACCTGCTATTGAACATAGTTAGCTATAGTAGGCATAGTTCGAAATGTCTATGCTGGCTAAGATTTATATTCTACTTTCGAAATAAATTTTTCCTACACTATGCACTAGTAATAATATAAAATGTTCTTTTTAATGCGTATCAAGCATCTTTGACTATCATAAGGAGAAATCTCCTCCGATTCTGCGTTTGCATTGTGTGTGTGTGCGGGAGGCCTTATGGTAGTCTCATTTTTAAAAGCATTGCGAGTTGACTTTAAAAATATTCCTCTATTTTGATTTTAAAGATAAATAAACTGTTTTGAGTTCTCACACCAGTCACATGACTGACTCGGAGTTTATTGTTTTCCTTCCTAAACTCTGGGTGCCCACCAATTTCCACACGGGCAGTCAAGAGTTAAGGTTTATCAGGATATTCTGGATATTAGGGAGTTGCTGGAGGTAAGATGGATGACATGGCGTATTACTAGTATATAGTATTTCTTTTTCCGCTGCACTATTTGTTGTTGTTGTTGTACACTCTGATGATATGATGTAATGAAATGTGATGTAATGTAATAACTGATATAGTTCTTTGTTTAAAGATTATTCATTTATTATTATATGTTGTTCCGCTGCGAATTGTGAGATTCTGATATTGTTCTATTGTTTTCTGTTCCGTTCTATTTTCTATTTTCTTTTCTCTCTATTTTCTATCTTTTCTGTCTTTTTCTTCCTTTTCTTTTTCTTAAAACCCTAAGTGTTCGGTTTTCCGTCGTTCGATTGCTCGGCAGTCGATAAAGTGAGTATCGATGTTGAATTTTCGAAAGACGAAGAATCGGGTCCTGACAATGTGGTATCAGAGCATATGGTTAAGCGACAACCATGGTTCTGTTGGGTATTACTCATTAGAGATAGAGTCAGTAGTACTCTAGAATGAGTTTGAGTGTAATAATAGCTATGAGAGCGTATTTCTTAGTGAATATACATTGATTGTTATATAGTTGTTAGTTGGTTTATTGTATATAATTCATTAAGTGTTAATGAAAGTGAATTAGCGAAATTGAAAGCTAAAGTAATTGAATTTCAATTGGAAGTTAAGTGAATCTTAAATAGAATTGAATTTGAATTGGAAGTGAACCAACTTGAATATGAATTAGTGAATATAAACTAATTGAAAATGAATGTTAGTAAGAACATACACTGTTAATAAATCAAATGTGATTTAAATTGAAAACCTATTTCATTGAATATCAATGAGAATATGAATGAATATTTATTGGTTATGGATGTTAGTTGGTTGATGGTTGAATTGATTGCTTTTCCTACATTTGTTATGTTGACATATATAGTTATTTTGTTGCTATATGTTGTATATTGATACTATGGTCTATATACATGATTCTCATGTTGTTTGTTGAGTAATTAGTAGGTGCGGATCGCATTTGCTTCGCATTTGGAGCTCGCTTTCGCGCTATATTAGCCGTATATGCTCGCTAATAAAATATAAGGTACATATCTCGGATTACATATCGTGCTTTTATACTTTTTTCCCTTCGGGATGCCTCATTACTTAATGAGATGTATATTTGTGATATATATACTGTCATTTTTTTTTTCGGATCGAGCCGCGCAAAGGAGACTATGGCGAATTTTTCCGAAAATTTAAGGCGTTAGAAAAATTTGAGAAAATTGGAAAATTTTGAAAACTTTAATTTTGATTTTGGAATTGAAAGTTAAACAATAGTAGTTGTTTTTGAAAAGATAACTAAGTATGATTTGAAAACTTAGTAAAGTTATTATAAGAATTTTAAACTATGAATTTTGGAAAGTTAATAGATTCTGTAACTTTTTCTTACTTGGAAATTTCGTGGACGAAATTCTTTTAAGGGGGGAAGAATGTAACGACCCAGGAATTTTAATAATTAAAATTTGAATATTTAATTAATTTTAAATATTAATAAGTGAATTTATAAGTCGAATAAATTTTATTTCGAATAATTGGATTTAATTGGATAATTAAATCGATAATTTAATATGTGAAATTATGGAAATAATTGAAAATTGGGTTAAATATGATTGAAAATGATTTGTAAAAATTTTATTTTATCATATTGAAGTTAGAATGATATTTTAGAACTTTTAAAATCGAATTAAAAGTTAATTTGTGAAAATTGAATATTTTAATATCTAAATCGACTAGTGAAAATAGTCAATTTTTAAACAGTCTCAGAATTGGACGAAACTAGTTTCATTGGATCCGTAATAGTTAGTTATTACCGGATTTCAATTTTCGTGTCAATCGGAGTTATCGTTTGATCGTGGCAGCTCGAAACGCATCGAATTATTTTTAATATTAATCTGGCGAGTTAAAATAGCCATTTTTCAAACAGTCTCGGATTTTGACGAAACCAGTTTCATCGGATCCGTAATGTGATATTATTGTATGGTTTCAAATTTCGTGTCAATTGGATTTACCGTTTGTCCGGTACAAATTAAAACGCCTAGAAAATCGTTTAAATCGATTTAATTTAAATTGAACATTTATTGCCATAACTCGCACAGATGTCCGAATTAGCTTCCGTAACCTGTTCTATTGTGTCCGGAACGTGGGGTAAACTCTAGAAACGCTGGTTACGGCGCGTAAATCGGAGTTTGAAAAACCCGGATGAATAGTGTTTGTTTTTCCTCTATAAATAGACCCTAAGCCTTCATAAATTAAAAAAAAAATATTAGGTTTTATAAAACCCTAGCCGCCAGTACCCCCATCAATGGCCGAAAATTGGTCACCTTCTCCCTCTAATCTCTCTTCATCTATTCAGTTTTAGCCAAAACTTTCAACATGAAAGTTGGAGAGGGGAGTGAGAGCTACAATCTGAACGGTGGAGATCGTGTTTGGAGTTGTGGATTGGTGGCATGTCGCGTTGGAAGAGTGACCGTTCGGCCTTATTTTGCGTGCCAGAATGCACGACCGAGCTTGCTCGGGTTTGGGGCGTTGATGGAGTAGGGGGTGGGCTATCGATTGGCGTTCCCTGATCGGCCTGGAGGTGCTTGTATTTGTCGCGTGTATTAGGGTTAGGGTTTGAAGTATGGGTTCGGCTTCCTGGAGTTTTTGCGTGAAGAAGGAGAAGCTTGTGCACGGTCAAGATGCATGCAACAGGATCTCACGGCTAATATTAGTCTAGGTTTAAAATTTTAAAATTTATATTGTAATTTAGTTCTATAAATTCGTGTAAACTATAAAATACATATCTTTTTCATACGAGGTCGAAAACGCGCGAAACCAGTTGCATTGGAATCGTATCATCGAGCACTACACGATGGAATTGGATTGGAGTCATTTGGAGTTAGTGAAAATTTCGGGTAAAATTAAACGTCCGTTTAATTTTATTCGAAATAAATCGCTAAAACGAAATTGAAATCAAGGTGAGAACTTCTCACTCAATCGAATCAGTTTCGATTTTATTTTAAATAGTTAGATTTAAAATATTTGAATGCATGTTTGAATGATGATTGTTATCTATTGATTGTTAAAATAGACATTATGCGCCGTTAGTAAGCGGAGATTATTTATTAAAAACATATACCGCGAATATTTCATAAACAGTGAAATTAGTATTATATATAATAGCAATATATATATATATTGGCATATGTATATATTGGAGTTATTGATTTCCCGCATTTGTATAGCGGATGAGACCCTATTGCGCCGTCTATTAAGCGGATAATATTTTAAATCCCATATACCGTGATAATTTCGTACTGGAGCGGAATTGGTATTGTGCTAATGTTTGTGGATGCAGGAAAACAGGTTGGGGGGATCCAACTGGATTCCTCAACAGTTTTTATTTGATTTCAGATAGTTTGAAATTTGATTGATTATCATATCGATATATGATATCGTTGTTGTCGTGATTGACTATTTGGTATGTAGCATCATTGGACCAAGTTTTGGAATTTTAAAATGATTTATAAAGTGATTTTTGAAAATATACTATATGTTTGGAATTGATTTATTTTAAATAAATAAACGTTATAATTTTAATGTTATAAAAATTAGGATTTTTGAGAAATACAGTTAAAAGTTGATTTTTTGAAAATATGGGATTAATAATTTTATAAAAGAGTTTAAATTGGGATTTTTGAATTTATTATAAAAAGTTTAAAAATAGGATTTATAAAATTTAATTATTTTATGAATCAAAATGATGAAATTATAAAGGAGATTAAAGATGTTTTAAAAGAATAATATAAATTGATTTATATAAAAAGATTTATAAATTGATATTTATAAACGAAAATATTTGAATTATAAAACGAGTTTTTATAAGTGTTTGAATGAAGTGAAAATGGATTGCATAAGTGAATGGAATTTATAAAATTATAAATGGTGAAGTTATAAATGAAATTTATAAATAGTAAGATTTATAAATTTTGTGAAATTATTAAAGAATATATTTGGATAAATAATTGAATCTTATAAGTTATAAGATTTATAATTATGAAGTTCAAAGGAGCGATTTTGCAAATAAATAAATTATAAGTATTTCACTTATGATATGAACTTTTGTTTTATAATTGAGTTATAAATTGAATAGGTTAATAAAGGAATTTATAAAAGGAGTTGTTATAAAATAAATAGAAAGGGAATTTATAAACGTTGTTTTATAAATTCGCAAACGACTTATTTTGATAAGTAAATTGTTGAAACTTATTTATGGAGCTATATTCACGTTTTTGAACTGTGAATAATCCTTTAAAATGAAATGAATAAAAGGATGAAATTTGTTAACAAAGTATATTCACGTTTTTGAATAGTGAATAATATGTTAAAGAAAATGTTTAGAAGGTGATATTTTAAATGGAATTAAAACGATCTAACGATGTTTTAAGATATGTTAAGATTCGAAACATAGATTTCAACATTCATTGTTGAAATAGACGTTTTCGAGAAATAAAAGGAAATGGTGGACTATAACACTGTAGTTATAGTAAATGATTTTCGAAAGGAAATGTTTTGTATAGTATTGGGATTTATATATCTATTTTAATTTCGAATCCCTATACTAGTGATTTTGGGTTGTCGTAACGATGTTTTACGTAACATTCGTTTTGGCCCAAATAAATATGTTTAAGAGAATGATTTCCTTAAAGAATGAAATATATACTTAATCTCGATTTAAGTATATTGAATATTTTCCAAGTGTTGAAAATAAATAGGTTCGTGAATTACTTATTTAATAAGTATGGAAATGTCTTCCAATATAAAGTGAATATTTTGGGAATTTATCTTTTTGAAGATAAATTGAAATGAATAATTGAAATCGTATATGCATGGATATTTTGGAATGAAAATTCACTATGGAATTTATGAATAAAAAGGGGAACTTGTTTAGAAATAAATATTGATTTATTTTTGAAGTATTGAAAATAATATATCTTGTAAGGGTATTTTGGAAAATAAATAATTTGGAAAATTATTTGGAATCTGGTGATGTGTGCATATCCATTGATAGTTCAATAACCGACTATCAATATTTCCCTTTGAATGGGTATTTGATGTGATTTGTTTGAATTTGAATGCCACACTTATTTTTGAATAAGCGCTCACTATTCGGGTTAACCGGGAAAGGACCATGGGGTCGTATAACCCATTCCGAATATGTGATACGTCGTTATGAATTGCATTTGATGGCCGGTGTTGAAGACCGGGTATTTGCGAAAGCGATAGGATGACCTATCGATTGTCTCTGCACTGGGTAGCTCCTGGTATAGAGATTCCCTAAGTGATGGGAAATTCGATCGGGATTGTGAATACCCGGATTGCAAGGGCTTCGTGAGAAGTGCCTTCGGTTCTGTTCGAGCCCGGAACAGACTTGTATGGATTGTATGTCTGACATTACAAATTGAGATATAAAGCCGATTTCATTCAAATATATTTCTGTTGGTGGCGGAGAATTTATTCTTTTAGCTTAACACCCTTCTCTGAGACGTACGAGCTTAGAGGTTATGTAGTTGAAGGTTATCAGCGATATATTCCCAATTTGGTAATGTGACATGCTGAGTGTTGCTGTAATGATCATTGTGTTGATTATTTGTGATAGGATCATTTATTTGATCGTCTATCCTGGTGATCATTTCTATGATCATTTGTTGACCCAAAGCATGGCTTTTGTATAAAGTATGTTTTTGTGGACGTGACTTCGTCGAGCCTCACACCCCGTGAATGGTCAAAACAGGAAAGATGCAGCAAGGTTATGAGGGGTAGCGCCCTTTAGGATATGTGCATTTCCTTCTGGAAAAGGGTGGTATCATGGTATGGAGCCCAGATACTTACTCATGTTGAAAACACTTTATGATTGTGTGAATTGATTACGAGCGCTCGGTTGAAAGGTCCCAAAGGACCGGGGAATGGCATATTCGGTCAGTTGTTACTCAGTTAGGGGTAACCCGGCCTTGTGTTGGTAGAGATCCGGTTTGGTTCTCGGGGATGTCCATCCAGAGGCATTCTCATGTGGCAATGGGAAGTTCCTTGGCCTGATCATTCGTTGGAAATCCAAAGAAGCAATACGAGACTTGTACGGTTTTAGTTGTATAACCTGCTATGGAATGTGGCGGTAACCTGCTATTGAACATAGTTAGCTATAGTAGGCATAGTTCGAAATGTCTATGCTGGCTAAGATTTATATTCTACTTTCGAAATAAATTTTTCCTACACTATGCACTAGTAATAGTATAAAATGTTCTTTTTAATGCGTATCAAGCATCTTTGACTATCATAAGGAGAAATCTCCTCCGATTCTGCGTTTGCATTGTGTGTGTGTGCGGGAGGCCTTATGGTAGTCTCATTTTTAAAAGCATTGCGAATTGACTTTAAAAATATTCCTCTATTTTGATTTTAAAGATAAATAAATTGTTTTGAGTTCTCACACCAGTCACATGACTGACTCGGAGTTTATTGTTTTCCTTCCTAAACTCTGGGTGCCCACCAATTTCCACACGGGCAGTCAAGAGTTAAGGTTTATCAGGATATTCTGGATATTAGGGAGTTGCTGGAGGCAAGATGGATGGCATGGCGTATTACTAGTATATAGTATTTCTTTTTCCGCTGCACTATTTGTTGTTGTTGTACACTCTGATGATATGATGTAATGAAATGTGATGTAATGTAATAACTGATATAGTTCTTTGTTTAAAGATTATTCATTTATTATTATATGTTGTTCCGCTGCGAATTGTGAGATTCTGATATTGTTCTGTTGTTTTCTGTTCCGTTCTATTTTCTATTTTCTTTTCTCTCTATTTTCTATCTTTTCTGTCTTTTTCTTCTTTTTCTTTTTCTTTTTCTTAAAACCCTAAGTGTTCGGTTTTCCGTCGTTCGATTGCTCGGCAGTCGATAAAGTGAGTATCGATGTTGAATTTTCGAAAGACGAAGAATCGGGTCCTGACAGATGGCATGGGAGAGAATGCAACAACTGGGTTTTCCTTCCTTGAAAATCGATACTAATACATCTAATGTATTCATGCCGAGTATTCAAGTGCTAAAAAGCCGATCATTAAGGTTTAAACAAAGAAAAGATAGAAGAGAAGAAAGTAAACAACACAGAATCTCACAACTCAACGAAAAAATAGATATTACTCAACACAATATGTTACCAAGTCATTTCAAAAATGTTACATCAGAGACATACTAATAGAAATTCTACCCTAGGACGGTTACAACAGTCTGTCCCTACCTAACTGAATACAATATACACATAATACAGCGGAAAACAAGAAAAATACTAGCTATCGATGAAGCCACCTTCTCCAAGCTCCTTCTAGTAAATATGCGAAAAAACCCGAACTACTTGGCTGCCCATTCAAGTTAAAGCACCTAAGAGTTTAGGAAAAGCGAGTAAACTCCAGATCAGACATGGGTTTAGTGTGAGTAAACTCAGACAACTTAATTATTACTTTAAAACTATTTGAAATTGAAGGTATCTCGTATGATCACACCGCATATAAACACGAACGAGATTTTGTACCTTAAGATAACAAAAACATTTGTATATAAAATCCAGTGATACTATAGTAATTTCTAAAATAAAAATACATATCCGAAATAGCTAAAATTGTTAACATATCAAATTCAATCATACTAGGCTCTAAAATCAAAACTGTAAAGGCACGTAGTGGAGATGGATTCCATATTATAACAAGGTATGGGACTACCTTCCGATGGTACATAATGACCCTCAAATTTATCACTTTAATAAATTATATTTATTTTAAAAAAATTCAAATAAAAGTTGATAATATAAATAATATTATTTTAAGTGATAATAAATAATAATAATAATCTTATTTCGAATAGACATTACAAAAAATATCTTCCTCGGGATTTAGATCGATAAAATGGCCAAAAAAATTTATCGATAAGAAGCTCTGTAATCGTAAAACATTATGCACGGAGCTAGATACATACACTTATTTTTATAGTTGAACAAGACAATGAAATAAAATCAATTATTTTATTTTTAGAAATAAAATGAGTTTATAACATCATTAGTAATCCCCTTATATTTAATAATTGATTTATTAAATTTATTTGAGATTTAATGATTTAATAATTATTATAATAATTCAAATCATTATTTGAAAATGAGGATAATTCATTTTAAATTGCTATAAATTGTTAGTAAATCATTTATAATAGTTTATAAAGATATATAATTGATTTGATAATATAAGAAAAGAAAAACGATATCGCTTAACTGGTATAATAATAATTACCGTAAATAATTGTTAATATTAATTTATATGATTTTACAATTCATATATGACTATTTAATAAATTAATGATGATAAGAAATTTAATTTCAAATTTTATTTACAAATATATAAATTAACAAGAGAAAATGTGACAGATAATCAATTTTTCGTTTTCAACAATTTAACAAACGAAATTATGCGAAGTCATTAAAATGTTGTTATCCTCTTGTGCACATACATGTACGTGTATATACATGTCACATTCACACTATAATGTGTGTGTCTATATATATATATATATATATATATATATATTACAAGATATTAAAATATTAACCTAAAACTTAATACTTAAGCAACCAAAAGCAAACATCAACTTACCTTACAACACCATAATCACCACCATCCTCAACTTCAACATCACATGTGTAGGGGGGCTGCTACGTGTGTAGCAGTGGCTAGGAGGGGTGTAGGTCAGGGGCAAAATGGTAATTTTACCATTAGGTATTTGCTCTAATTTTTCTCCTATAAATACCCCACCATTTCTTTGCAATTTTCTAATAAAATTTCTTTCTTCCTTCTTTTTCAAGTTACTCTAATGTCTTCTCATGGTAATGAAGTTATGGAGAAAATTTATTTGAAAGAAAATTAATTTATACAATATCCATACATTGTCAAAACACTTCAAAAAAAGCAAGTCTTTCCCTTTCCACCCTTTAAATCCATAGCCATCTCTTTCATCCACCAAAGCCGCAAGCACCACCTTCAAGGTTAGGTCGAGTTCTCTCAAAGGTCTTGATCTCGATTCCATTAACTTTGATTCGATTGTGACGAAGCTCTAGGCGATTTTAGACTGGCCCATGGGAAAAATGAAGGTGATAATCTTTTACTTACATTATATTCTTGGACGATTATATGATCTTTGAAATGGATGTTTAATATCATTTGTTCATCATGTTTGGTTGTTAAATATTGTTGAAAATATTTATACACAACTCACGTTGAAATATACATCGATAAGCACAAAGGACATTACTTTCCTTTATTGAATGAATTGGTGTATATGGAATGTTAAACCTATTTAAAATGGTTGAAAAACGAGTCTGAAATGTTTGATAAACATATGAAAGTGTTTTGGTGAAGTTCAAAAGGTAGTCGAAAATTGAGTCAAAAATAGGCGCATCAAGTAATGGCAGTTTGCGATTTCTCGCTTTAAAAGTCAAACGAGTATATAAAATGCAATATGGCTCAGAAATCTTCGAGGTGATAATTTTCCAAGATATTACATCCATAGTTTTCAAACAAAGAAATAAAATGGAGATTTCGATAAGTAAATTTTAAAATATGAGCAAAACAAGTTTTTTGGAAAAATCGTTGTTTTATAGTTCGTAATCCATAAAAGAATTTCTTTAACAATGATACTTTAAAATTGTTTTAAAATATGAACTAAATACAAAATTATTTTAACATGTTTTAAAAGAGATTTGAGTTATAAAAATGAGTTTTCAAGTGATAGAAACATCATTTTGATCAATATAGCTTTAAAAGCATTTTCTACAGCACTTTTTCACACCACTTTTCCATAACTTTCGAAATATTGTTTTCAATGCAACCATTCTTTTCCAAATCTTTTGTAAAATTGCTTAAATTATTTATGAAGTATTATAAAGATAATTTGAAGCATTTATGGAATTTTTAAATAAATGTTAAATGATTTAAAACCGATTTAAATTACTTGACTGCCTTATGGGTGGCAGAGGGATATTGTCAAGGCTTGAGTTTGAAAAACCAATTTTCTGCTCTCCCTGCCTATCAGGACTGCCCTGATGGAGAGGATAGTAAATTTGGTTTGCTCGGATCAAAATGTTCCAAAGTATAAAGAATATGGTTTTCTGAACATAAATAACTTGGATTTTATGGGGATAATCTTCTCGTACTCGATGTCAAAGCCTGATGATAAAAGTCATATTAGTCATGGAATTTAAAAGGTGAATTCACCCTTATTTTATCCATAATATTTTTTGAACACGGAAATTGATATCGTGTAGAATTTGATGATTTCTATAGATTATGCTCACTGAATAATTAATGGTTTTGGATGAACATCCTAGATAACATGGTTTTAGCTCAATCAAAATTATTGGATATTGAATTATGAGATCTTTTTAAGATTTAAAAGAAATGATTTTTAAAATATTTTCCTAAGTAAAAAATGAAATGATTTGGAATTATTCCAAGATTTAAAAAGGGTTTTGATTAACTAAAGGATTTGGTTAGAGAGGTTTAATGTTTCCGTATATACCAGAAAGAAATGTTTTAAAAGATATATATCTCTTGATGACATTTTGATTAAAAAAGTCAATCAAAGAATAATTCCTTATTTGCTAAACATCTTTTTGTTGATGATCAATTTGAAGGAACTAGGGTCGGAGTTGGGTAATTCATGTCCAAAGACCACTTCGAACCAATTTACGTGTTCGAAGTGAAGATAGGGAGATGATTTGGAAGATGGAATATAGGGCTACGCGTCACTGACCCTCGGGGAAAATTTCCTATATCGTATGATGTGGCAATAGTTCTTCATTTTGATCTTCAATGTAAGGACTTCCCGCTACTAATCCTGGGATAACAACCGACAGGATGTGGTAGGAGAATGCCTTCGGTTTGTCCTATTCCTGAACAAGTTGTATGGACGAATGTTTGATGTTGCATTTCTAGTTACATAAATTGGTCTCTACAACGTATCATATGTTTGGTGGTGGAGAAAGAGACTTCTCTTAGCTTAACACTATTTCCTGAGACGTATGAGCTCGGAAGTTATACGTTTGTAAAAATAATTGTGACCATGGAAATGCAATGTGGCATTAAAAGTGGAATGTGTTATGTGAAAGGTAAGCACCGCCTCGGGACTCATCATGCCAAAAATGGCTTAAACAGGTATGCTGCAAGGCTACGTGGTTCGCAACCATTAGGATATGGTCATCACCTTTCTTAACCCTCTATATATTGGGTATGTTGTGTATGCTATGAGACTCCTCGGATTGGTCGGTAATGACCAGGGTGATGTGATGTGCATGTAAATGGAGATATGCATGCGAAAGGAGTGAAATAAAGGAATGAAGATGAAAATAATTCAAACTATGCATCATGGAGGACCCCACCCATCAATTTATCTAAATCTCCAATTAGAAGCTAATGTACAACTTAGTGGAGGTTAAAGCTTTATGCAAAGTTGATGATGGATTAATAAGAGACTAACGATTACTTGTCGGTCATACTTCCTTAAAGGCATTTCGGGAAATCCCCTAAAAAATTGAATTAGGGTTTTGTGCATGTATAAATAGCCATCTTATGTACATGTAACGGATTTTCATCCTCTTTGAATTACTTAGGAAATTAAAATGCAAGTTGTAGTTTCAAAGTTATACGAAACAAAATGGCTTATTAAGCCTCTTATTCTTTTCCTTTTACTTTGTTCTTATTTTATTTTCTTGTTCATTTTTATTTACATGCTCTTTCATTCATGTTAGTAGCTTAGTTTTACTTTTATGCAATTAGTTTAGATCTTATTTTATCCTAATTAGCTCTTACCTTCTTTGCTTCTATATAAATGTTGAAAATTGCATGTGTTGATTTATAACACAAATTAGTAACTAAACCCATTTAATTTAGAGGTAATGAAGCTCTCTGATTATGTAAATTCAATATAATTTGTGATTTATGGTCTCACTTGTGCTTCATGAAAATGAATGTTGGTGTAAGCTTATGAAATGGAATTTGATAGCGTATGTTGTAATCACAAATGGGTTATGCTTACCCCACATAAACACAATTTACATCATCATTTTACTAATTGATTTTTGATTTTGGAATTAAAGTAGAAATAAAATTTGATGATCTATGTTACTAAGTACAATAGTAAATAGATTATACTTAAAATAGATTTTGCTTTGACTTCATTTTCATGAGAAATGATAAGTGGTTTTATGCGTTGTATTATAGTTTGATGGTTTAAGTCATGTTAATCAATAACATAAACAAACTATACATATGCTAAATACATCACTGATCTCACTTAATATCAAAAATAGAGATCACAGATTATTTGTTGTTGGCTTAAAAAATATATTGAGAGTGGACCTGCCTCTAAATTGTTTTTTTAATATCATATTTTCCATCATGTTTTGTTCTAGCTTTTTGTTTATATTTTTTTAGTTAATCAAAACTTCAACTCTTGGTTTAATTTGATTGAATAAATTTTTTTAAAATCTAAACAAATCCTTGCGGATCGACTCATATTTGTTAGCACTACCATTGTATGTTGTGCGCTTGCGGTAATTTTTATTTATAATTTTCCGGCTATTTTCTAAACTGATAGAAAATTGACTATTAAATAAGTTTTTGGCACCGCTGCTGGGGAATTGGTTTGATTTTAATTCATATTTTTCGAATTATTTTTGTTTGATTTTATTGTATGTTTGTTGTATGTGTTAACTTACATTTAAAAAAAATGTTTGTGTTATGTGTTTGTGTGATTTTTGTTTGCATTTCGATCTTGTGTCTGTTGATTTTCTATTGGCACTGGCATTTGCATATTAAAAAAAAAAAGCATTCACAATTTCAAAACAAAAACAAAAATATTTTATTTCCTTTTCTACTTGCATTTCATTTTTTAACAAATTTTGGCTTTACATTGCTTCAAAACAAAAAAAAATTCAAAAACATTTGTGGCACTGTTCACTATGCAAGCCCTGCACAACCATTCACTCCTCTCTGTTTTCACTTGATCCTCTTCTATATTACTGCCACTCTTTACTGCTACATTGACCAGCATTCACATACAACCAACACTGACCATCTCCATCATCTTCCATACATCAAAACATCCAACAACCACTGCTTGTCATTGCAGCAGCCTGTAACTCCACAAAAATACAACATTCAAACGACATCTCCTCTTGCACACTGCCATACCACATTCCCATATCATTGCTGCTAACATATTCACCTGTTGCACCAAATTTCACTTTCATTGTTGATCAACACCATACAGACTGCAAATTCCCCTCCAACAGTTTACATCCTCATCTTCCAGTCATTACCTGCAGTCAACATACAGTGTACAACTGATACCACACACCATCCAATACCACAGTTCAAACTGCCTCAACAACTTGTCCACTACCTATACCCATCGGAGCATATCAACCATCAAATCCCTTTCTGCTTCCACAAACATTTTCTGTTAAACTTTCTTAACCAAACAGCAGCCTCCCTCTCCTTTGCCTTCACCAGTACAACCATCAAACCCATATTCACAGTTAACCACATCACTACCATCCATTACCCCTTCCTCCTCAAACCCAAAGCCAGTGCCTTCCTTTCTTTCTTCACCTTGCTTGCTTGCTTCCTCTACCTGACTTTGAACCTTGCTTGCTGCAACATTCACAGCAAACACACCATCACATACAAATCATACATACTCAACTTCTCCACAAACCAAGACAACAACACCATCTACATACCAAACTATGCATATCCACACCTACATGACACATCCTTCCATTTACAACACACTTCATTGCTGCCATTAACTTGACCACAGTCACATCAACCTTCGTATCTCTGACTAATTGTCGTAAAACATTCAAGTTTCCACTATCTCCTTAGTCTTCATACCAACCTCACCAAACCTTCATCACCAAGCTTGCCTACAACAGCTGCTGCCAGACCAACTTCTACTGCAACTTGCCATTACATACCATATACAAACTGCCCATCAATAACAACCTCCTCACCACATACATCATCACATACCTCCTAATGTGCACAACATCACCCATCAATACCATCAACTACAACCAATTCATTACCACTGCTTTTACTCTGTTACCATCATTCCATCACAGCAACTCCACCACACAATTTCACTACATACAAACTGCAATCGACCGACTATACCACCACTACCATACAATACCACAGCCACCATCACATCAACATTCAACGAACCAACCTCCTCCATACCGATCTCCACGGTGAACCAACAAAAAAATAGCTTTTACTCCCCTGCAGCCAATAACCACAACATTCAACTGCCTTACTACAACATTTCTGCACTAAAGAAAACAGCTCCATACAACTCAAACACCAACGTACGAAGAACCACATCCCATTCGCAATCCTCCACAACCACTCATGAAAATCTCCAACCGAAATGCAACTGCCTATTGCAACTCGAATCAACATCGCTACCCATACCCCAATTCCAAATCTCAGCCTCGAACTTCGCTAACCCAATCACCTTGCTTCTCTGAACCCACAACCTCCCATCTTAACCAATTGCCGCAATCTCCAAATTCAAACCCAAAAATTTCATCACAATCGCGACGGCAAAATTCTACCAACACAATCGCAAGACCCAAAACGACCTCGAACCACAGCAACACCCTCGAAATCGATTTCAACTGCCGCGACATCACCGAATGAATTTGTACTTGAACTTTCTTGAACAAGATCTGAACGAGGCTGGAATTTATTGTGGGAAATTCGATATATTTCATTTTTATTTTTTTTATTTGAAGCAAATTATAAAATTTTCGTTTAGGAATCGATTTTCTTTTTTGGCTGGGTTTTTAGACTTCGTGCAATTTTTTGGCTTGTTTTCTTTTGCTTTAATTGCTTTAGTTTAGTTTCTTCCAAAAATAACGAAAAAAAAGGGGGTTTGCTTAACTTGTTTTGCTTACTTTTTTTTTTTTAGTTTTGTTATATCCCTTAATATTTTTTTTATATATATCTTGTCCGAAATTTTAGGCTGTCAAACCTGAAAATCGCAAGAAAAAAATTGCTTTGTGTGCTTAAAAAATGTCGCTAAAAAATTAATTGTTAATACTTCTGCATGCTCTGGTATGCTTACCTTTTTTTTTTTTTTTTTTTTGATTTATATTATTGGCTGCTTGCATTTGAATATACATAAATACATGCACACACACACACATATATATAACTCAAAATAATTTCAAAAAATAATTTCAAAAACAAAAACGAACGTCATTTTAGTTGCATTGTTAATTCACGTTTAATTTTTGCTTTGCATTCATAGCATCTTATTTTCCATTCTAAGGGTAATAGCCCAATTCAAATAAGGTGGGGGGATATCATCACCCTTTCCTTAGCCCCAAATTGCATTTCATCATAAAATTTGACTAATAATAACGGTTAGACATTCGACTTAAGGGTGTCACGAGCTCACCTAGGGCTTAATTATATCTTGATAATTATCCTATTCAAACAATTTTATTTCTTGGTGTCTAGACTACAATATAACAATTACCATTTATAAATATTACGGCAATTCGTAAATATTATAGTGGTTGTTTCTTTGAAGGTACTTAAACCTTCGGTTGCATTGCTATGATGATATGTGGTGCACCGATAACCCCTGCCCGTTACCTGACTAAGAAATATTTTGTTGATTTAAGACAAAGTGTGATAATA
This sequence comes from Allium cepa, assembly GCA_030765085.1. Taxonomy (NCBI): domain Eukaryota; kingdom Viridiplantae; phylum Streptophyta; class Magnoliopsida; order Asparagales; family Amaryllidaceae; genus Allium; species Allium cepa. The sequence goes on from CM060932.1 coordinate 885,285,843, forward strand.
CAATTTTGGGTTAGGAGCTACTAAGGACGGAAAATGTGGTTAAGTCATTTGCATTCATTTAGTTGCATTAGTCCATGCATATTTTAAAAAAAAATCCTAAACAAAAAAAAAATGTAAATTTAACTTAACTTAGTTTATAAATCAAAAAAAATAAAAAAAATCCTTACCTTTGAAAATTTTCAATCGAAATAAAAAACCAAAAAAAATTCTTAAGTATCTTTTTTGAAAATAAAAATCAGAAAAAAAATATATAGTCTTTTAAAAGACGAATAAACATATTTTAAATTTTTTTTTTTTGCATTTTGTTAAAAAAAGAAAAAAAATTCTTTTGGTAAATATTTGAAAATTCAAAAACAAAAAAATACAAAAACATATTTTTTTTAAAAAAAGCCAAAAAACAAAACAAATATCAAACATTTCCTTTGAAAAATAAATTTCTCTTCGGTAAAACTTTTTTTCTTCCTTCTAAAAAAAATTTACTTTATTTTCCAAATCTTGTTTCATTTTCTAAATTTGATTCTATCTTCTTTCTCTTTTCAACTTTCACTTATGCATGAGTACTTGGACTCGCGGCACAACAACAAATCGTTGGACTCAGACTTAACAACTAGTCGTTTAAATCGAACAAATGATCCTTTTGAAATGGCGAATGAGAACGCCCCCAAACTCTTATGGATAAAATCTTTCTCGATAGAGTTTCTATTCCTTCTTGCTTCAAGTTACCCATCCCTATGGGTAACCATTTCGAAATTCGCTCGACCCATATTGTCACGCTTCCAAAATTAGGTGATTTGGAACACGATAACCCATACATTTTCTTGATGAAATTAGAACAAGTTTGTGCAAACATGAAACTCCGACAACTTTCTAATGACGAAATCAAATGTCGATTAATTCCATCCGCTCTTATGGATTATGTTGAAAAATGATTGTATAGTTTAACATCAAACTCGATTAAATCATGGGAAGAATTTTTAAAAATTTTCTTAAAAAAGTTCCACTCCTTGAAAAAAACATCTAAAATCCGAAACGAAATCGTAAATTTTCATCAATTCAGAGGAGAACCATTCGGAAAATATTTTGACAGATTCAAAGAGCTTTTGATAAAATGTCCACACCATAACTTCGAAAAATTGACGCTTTGCCAAATTTTATATGACGGACTCGAAAACAGCTCGTGAACCATGCTCGAATCAATATGCCAAGACAATTTTCTTGCCCAAAATCTTGACGATGCTTGGCAATTTCTTGAAAACCTAGCCGAAAAGTCGTCCCAATGGGAACGATCAAATGAAATCAATTTACTCACGATCGAGCGCACACTTGATAGGATCATCTTTGGTTTTGGAAACTAAAATCGACACTATGATTAACAAATTTGACAATGTTTTCTCATCAAACTAAATGAAACAAGCTTCCCAACCAATGTATTATAAATGCAACAATCCTAATTATATAGCCGATCGGTGCCTTAATTCTGTCGAAAAATCAATGCTTTCAATAAAGCTAAAATGACTCATGTTCTCCAACGTACAATACTGGTTGGAGAAATCATCCGAACTTTTCATGGTATCAAAACAATCCCAACATGAATATGGTTCGTCCCAATTTTTAAGCATTGCCGAATAATGCTTCGAATTCTCCCTTTCAGCCTAATCATTTTCAACCTAACTTTGCGGATCCATGTCATAATCAACCGTAACAATCAAATTTTTTTAACCCAATCTTGCTCACCCTCCCCAAGACGATAAACATTTAAGTTCACTTGAGAAAACTCTTAAAACATTGGATAAAACAACTACCCAACGCCTCCAATCAAACAACAATTTGCAAAATTTGTTAACTTCATATATGCAAAACACAAGCCGATCAATTACAAAACTTGAAGTGCAAATGAGCCAATTAGCCATGTCTATAAATGAATGCGAATGAGACCCATTCCCAAGCCAGCCCGTTCCAAATCCCAGAAATCAAAATGCAAAGTTGAATCAAGCCCATGTTGTTCAAGATAGCAACGTCACTAGATTGAATGCTATCACAACTCTGTGTTTCGATAAACAAATTGATAATCAAGTCGTTAATCCAAACGATTTATCGAAAATCTTTCTCGAAACTTCTAAAACAACAAACAAATTCAAACAAAACATGGAGCCAAACATTGAATCGGACGCCAACCAAAATTCTTCTTCTACTCAAGTAGACCTGCCTACTATGTATCGTGTTCCATTTCCACATCATCTTCGACCAAAGAAACGCTCAGACCAAAAGGACAAGATGTTGGAAATTTTTAAACAAGTCAAAGTTAACATCCTGCTTCTTAACATCGTTCAGCAAGTCCGAACGTACGCAAAATTTCTTAAGGACTTGTGTACCCAAAAACGACACACTCAAGTGTCCAGAAAAGTCTTCGTAGCAGCCAGTTTGAGTAAAATCTTGTCCCAATCCACGCCGGCTAAATACCAAGATCCTAGCTGTCCTACGATTTCGTGTGCAATTGGAGATAAGACGATTAACAAATGCTTGATAAACTTATGCGTGGGTGTCAATTTGATACCATACTCTATGTACGAACAATTAGGCTTAGGTGAGCTTAAACCTACAAAGGTCATGCTTTAATTCACTAATTGTTCCATTAAGAAGCTCATGGGAGAAATTGAGTATGTGATCATTAGAGTAGGGAAATTCATATTCCGTTGATTTATCATTCTCAAAACACAACCTGTGACCAACCTTGCAAGTTAAATTCCATTGATTTTAGACCGACCATTCTTAGCAACCTCAAATGCCTTAATCAATTGTCGCAATGGTTTGATGAAAATTTCTTTTGGAAACATGACTTTGGATCTTAACATTTACAATCTTGAAAACCAATCGAATGAACCTCACGACCAAACGTTGGAAGTTAGTGTCATTCACGAAAACTTTGAAAATGAGACGATTGACCTTAATGATGAACACGAGGCCGAGTACAAAAAATTGTTTCACGAAATCCCAAACGAGATTGAATACACGCTTCCCTTTGAATCGCTTCCAGTTGAGTCCGAATCTCAACCTAATTCTTTAATTGGGAAACTCCCAAAATTTGATCTGAAACTCCTTCCCGATCATTATAAGTATGCATACTTAGGTGATAACGAAACATTTCCTATCATAATTTCTGTGACTCTCTCTCTCTTGATCAAGAAACTTCCTTATTTTCAATTCTACCCAAAACAAGGAAGCAATTGGATGGTCAATCATCGATATAAAAGGAAATAGTCCCGTTTTTGTTCAACATCGCATCCATTTAATTGACGATGCCAAGCCTGTTTGTGACACGCAACAAAGGGTTCACCCAAAAATGAAGGATGTAGTGCGTGATGAAATTCTCAAACTTCTCGACAACGAAATCATTTACCTAATCTCTGATAGTTCATGGGTTAACCCAATTCACATTGTACTAAAAAAGTCTGGGCTGACCATTGTTAAGAATGATTCAAACGAACTTATTCCAACTCGTACTCAAACAGGTTAGCGTGTTTGCATTGGCTATCGAAAATTAAATGCCGTAACATGTAAAGATCGCTTTCCTCTTCCTTTCATCGACCAAATGCTCAAACGTTCAGCCCACCACGAATTCTATTGCTTTCTTGATGGTTATTCCGGCTGTAACCAAATTCTAATCGCTCCTAAGATCAAGAGAATACAACTTTCACATGTGCCTTTCGCACTTATGCGTATCGATGTATGCCTTTTGGCCTTTGTAACGCTCCTGCTGCATTCAAAGATGTATGGTCATCATCTTTTCTGATTTGATCGAACGTTTTCTTGAAATGTTTATGGATGATTTTTCTCTCTTTGGAAACTCTTTTTCTGAGTGCTTACACCATATTGAACTTGTTCTTAAACGATGCAAGGATAAATACTTAACGCTAAAATGGGAAAATGCCACTTTATGCCACTCAAGGCATAGTCCTTGGACGTGTCATTTCAAATAAAGGCATTGAGGTAGATAAAGAGAAAATCGATGTCATTGCAAATCTACCCATTCCTAAATCTGTTAAAGGTATTTGCTCTTTCCTTGGTCAAGCGGGTTTTTATCGATGCTTTATGAAAATTTTTAGCAAGAACGCTAGATCTCTTACCACTCTTCTTGGAAAAGACTTTCCATTTGATTTTAACTCTGATTGTATCTCTTCTTTCGAACATCTCAAAAACGAACTTGTTTCTGCTTTAGTAATTTGCTCACCGAATTGGGATTTTCCATTTGAAATAATGTATGAAAAGATGCTAAGTTTTGCTAAATTCATTGGAACCTTTTACTATAAGAATTCGATCTTACGATCTAGATCGAAAAAAAAGAACCGACGGTGTCATATCCGATCACTTGTCTCGGCCTCATAATGCACCATCGCCTTTACCAATCAATGAAAACTTTCTCCACCAACAACTTCTCTCTATCTCTGTTGATCCATGGTATGCCGACATAGTGAACTACTTAGTCACTAAAGAAACTTCCTCATCTTGGTCCAAACATGACAAATGCAAATGCATGTCCTAAGTGAAATGTTTCTATTGGGACGATCCATACTTGTTCAAGCATTGTCCCAATCAAATCATTCGACGTTGCATCCCGGATAATGAAATAAGGAGTGTTCTTTCATTTTACCACGATCAAGTGTGTGGTGGACATTTCGGTCCTCCAAAAACTGCAAAATAGGTGCTTCGGTGTGATTCCTGTTGGCCTACTCTTTTCAAAGACTCGTTCGAATTTTTCTAAACTTGCGATCATTGGCAAATGCTTGGAAGAATTTTTTGACGAAATATGATGCCTCTAAACCCCATTCTTACGATCAAAATCTTCGATGTTTAGGGGATCGACTTTACGAGACCTTTTCCCCAATTCTTTTTGAAATTTATATGTTCTTCTCGCTGTTGATTACATCTCCCAATCGGTCGAAGTCGTTCCTTGTAAAACCAATAATAATAGAATTGTTGTGAAATTTCTTAAAGAAAACAACTTTTCGAGGTTCGACTTACACAATAATAAGTGATAACGGAACTCAATTTTTGCAATCGTTCTTTTGAAACTTTAGCGAAGAAATACTCGATAACCCACAAGTTATCCACTCCGTATCATCCTCAAACTTGTGGCAAAGTTGAAGTTTCAAATCAACAAACAAAACAAATTTTAAAGAAAACCGTTAATAAAAACCAAATTGATTGGTCTTAAAAATTAACCGACGCGCTTTGGGCTTACCGTACCACTTTTAAAACAAATCTTGGAATGTCCCCATTTTGTTTAGTTTATGGAAAAGCTTAGCATTTACCAGTTGAATCGAACAAAAAGCATTATGGTCAATAAAGAACTTAAACTTTGATTTCGAAAAGGCTAGCAAAAAAAGAAAATTGCAACTCAACGAACTAGAAGTGATTAGGAACGACGCATATGGAAACAAGAAAATTTACAAAGAAAGAACAGAAGTTTTTCATGACAAGTCAATCCTAAGAAAAACATTTTTACCAAATCATAAAGTTCTTTTAGATGACTCTAGACTTCACTTATTCTCTGGAAAACTAAAATCGTGATGGAATGGACCATTTGTGGTACGGACTATTTTTCCACATGGTGCCATAGAAATACAAAGCCCCGGGAATGGATCGATTTTCAAAGTCAATGGTCATCGTTTGAAACCTTTCTTGGAATTTCCAAGTAACAAAGTGGAGGAGCTCATGATTCTTCATGAGTCATGCTACGTCTAGTAAGAAATATTAACCCTCTATTGTAAATATGTACATATTTTCTCCGTTACACTCATTATATCGCGCATTGATTATGAGGACACAGCCAAAATCAAGTGTGGGAGGGGTAGTCATCTTTATTTGTAATTTTTCATGGTCTGCTTTTTGTATTTTCTTTCCAAAACTAAAAAAAAATCAAAAACAAATTTTCTTTTGTTTTAGCATTTTGATTTATTTTTGAAGAAACACTATAGGATAAGTATAAGTTTTTGGTTATTAAATTGAAATTTTTAAAAATTTATTTGTCTTAACAAAAATAAAAATAAAGTTTGATTACAAGTAACAATAGTTTAACTAGTATATAGGAAGGTTTATGGGTGATAATTATAAAATATATCCTAATCTAATAAGTGGTTGATTTAATGTAAAGGCGATGACATTTTAAATCTTTTAAGTTAAGTAATGCCAAAATGATATAGTAAAACTCTCTCTTCATAATTTTTTTATATACGTATATATTTTATTTAACCTAGAGTCATCTATTCACACGTTGTGTGTACACTCGCCATGCTCTATACTCTTCTCACGTAAGCCCGAAAGCCAGTGCATGATCGGTATATCTGGCATCGGTTTATCTGAGTTAGCTGTATGTATGTAAAAGAATTCTTTCATTAATAACGCCTACTGTCGATAGGTGTTCACACATGTGTGTTCACTCGCTAAGCTCAGTATTCCCCTGACGTAAGCCTGAAAGGCAGTGCGTGGGTAATATATCCAGCCTCATTTTTCTAAGTTAGGCATACGTAAATATTGTTAATATCAATTAAATTTTCAAATAAAGAGAGAGTAAGCTATTGAAATACAAGCACTGTTTTGACTTATGTGATTTGACTTGTCATTCGAAAGAAATGAAAATGCTACTTTGAAAAACTTTGATGTTGAACTAAGGATCTGTTTCATAGTCGCACTATATTATCAACTGAAACAACTAGCTAAACTGGAGTCTAATTGTGACGATTACTTAATTTTTGTTTGAAGTTTGATGAGTAAAAGTACTTAAATTTCTTGATAATGACCAGAACTTATATTTAACTTATTCTTGTCGATTTGAAAGTAAATTCTTCATTTGTAAATATATTCAAAAAACTTGCCTCCGTCTCTTTGTAAATAAATCTTGCAGATAGGAATTTCTCATGTTGCATTTGGATTTTGTGGGTAATATCCGCTGAAAACCATCATGAGACAACACTCGTCCTACTAGGGACATTTAGAGGTTTAATAGCTTGTTGCATACGCTCAATGCAATCGTATTTCCTACGAAAGCGGATTTATCTTAGTTTTTCTTTATTCAACGGCAAATAAAAGGATAAGTGTGGGGGTATTTAATGTGCATGTAAATGTACATATATTTACATCCATGTTTAATCTATTTTCATTTAAATAAATGTCATAATTGGGTAATTTTACATTTTTAAAATCAAATTTCAAATATGCTTTCAAGTCATCATTCATACATCAATGTGGAGGTAAAATAGTAAATTTGTGCATAATTTAATTTGAGAATATTTATTTGCATATTTTATTTGTATTTTTAGGAAATTGGATGACAAAATGGAAGAGGGTTTCATGAAGATATGTATGCACAAGGAGGGAAACAAAGAAATGAAGATGAAAATAATTCAAACCATGCATCATGGAGGACCTCACCTACCCACTTACTTACATCTACAATTAATGGATAATACATACTTGATGATGAATTAATTAGAGATCAGTGATTACTAGGTGGCTACACTTTCTAAAGGGCATTATGGGAAGCCCCCTAAAAATTAGATTAGGGTTTTGTGCATGTATAAATAGCCCTCTTATGTACATGTAATGGATCTTCTTCCTCTTTGAATTACTTAGGTAATAAGAATGCAAGTTGTAGTTTCAAAGTTATATAAAATAAAAATGGCTTTCTAAGCCTCTTGTTCTTTTCCTTCTACTTTCTTCTTGTTCTATTTTCTTGTTCATTTTATTTACATGTTCTTTCATTTCATATTAGTAGCTTAGTTTTACTTTTTTGCAATTAGTTTAGATCTTCTTTTATTCTAGTTAGCTCTTACCTTCTTTTCTTTTATGTAAATGCTGAAATTTATATGTGTTGATTTGTTAAAACAAATGAGTATCTAAACCCCTTCAATTTTGGGGTGATGAAGCTCTCTAATTATGTAAATTCAACATAATTTGTGGTATATAGTCTCATTTGTGCTTCATGAAAAAGAATGTTGATGTAAGTTTATAAAATGAAATTTGATATCTTGTGTTGTAATTACAAATGGGCTATGCGTACTCCACATAAACACAATTTACATCATCATTTTAATAATTGATTTTTTATTTTGAAATTAAATTAGAAACAAAATTGATGATATATATTACTAAATACAAGAGTAAATAGATCATATTTAAAATAACTTTTGCTTTGACTTCATTTTCATGGTAATTGATAAGTGGTTTTATGTGTTGTATTATAGTTTGGTGCTTTAAGTTATGTTAATCAATAACATAAATAAACCATACTTATGATAAATACACCATTAATAATTAATATCAAAAATAGAGATAATAGATCATTTGTTTGTTGATTTACAAAAATATGAGAGTGGATTTGCCTCTAAATTGTTTAACTAATCTCATATTTTCCATCACTTTTTGTCCTAGCTTTTTTTTTTTTACATTTTTTAGCTAATCAAAATTTCAACTCTTGGTTTAATTTGATTAAATAGAAAATTTTAAAATCTAAACAATTCCCTACGGATCGACCCGTATTCGCCATGTATTATCATTGTATGTCGTGCACTTGCGGTAATTTTTGTTTAATTTTTTTTTATTTTTTCTAAACTAACAGAAATTTTACCGTCAAACATGATTTCATATTCAGCCTCTATTTAGGCCATGTATGAGTGCCAATTAGGGATAGACCGGTCTTGCTAGATGTGGACGATTGTTTGTATATCTTCGATCCATTCCTCTATTGATGTACTATATGAAAGGTAGTCCATTACCTACTATCGCATGGAAATCCATTCACCGAATGAGCCTTGCAAGAGTTTTGTTTGTAGAGCCGAACATATCCATCGAATATTATAATAGTAATAGTTAAGGTTAAGATTATTAAGTTTATGTACAAATGTTTTCAAAAAAATGTCACTAAAAATAATATCAAATAATTATTCGTAGTAAATATTTAGTTATCATAAGGTAAAAATCTCATTGAAGTGTGGAATAAAGATGCCTATAGTTATCACCTTGATGCTCTGTTACAAAAGAGAAATTCCTTATGGGTCCAGTAGGTCCTCATTCATAATGTTGGAGCAAGGAAATTCTGGTTTATGGACTCTGCCCAATCTTCTAGTTGGATTTGGAGGAGCATATTAAAGTTGAGAAACTCCATACTTCCTTTTGTTCAGACCATGCTTAGTGGCACTAGCACTTACAGCTTTTGGCATGATCCATGGATAAGTAAGGATATCATTATTGGGTAGCTGTTCACTCCCCAACAAATATATCAATCTTGTATTGGTTTGAATGCAATGGCTGTGGATTACATACACAATGGAGTTCTTGTGATGCCTTATTCCAGTAACCAGTTGGTTAGGGCCTTCTGGAGACAGTATGCAGTGAACAGGTTTGAAATACATGATGAAAGCACCGTGCTTTGGAATGGAAAAAACCATGCTGTCACCATAATTTACAATGTTATGCTGGGAACTGATGCTATGCCTGACTGCAAATGGAGCAAGGCTACCTGGACTGCTATCTCATCTAGTACTGATAATCTGATGCTCTGGAGAGTTAGAAACATGGCTTTGTTAACTAGAGATAGATTGATTGGTTTTGGGATGACTGTTCTTCTAAGGTGTGAATTATGCTATACACATGAAGAGAGTGTCAAGCATTTATTTTTTGAATGTGAGTATGTGATGCAACTATGGAACAAAATCTTAAACTGCAATGGTAGGGTGTCTGATGCAAATTCTTTTGATGATCAGTGGGGCTACATTGAACATGCTTTAAGGTGGAGGGAGGAGGAGGGTTTTCCATTTTTCTTCAGTTTGAAAAAGTTGCTGAAAATAATATGGGAAGAAAGGAATATTAGGTGTTTCGAAGGCAAAATCAGGAGCTATGATGTGCTATGGTCTGCATTGAAACACAACATTTTGTTGGGAATGAGGGAAAGTGTGCATCCATTTCATGAGCATCTAATTGATCCTTGGATCAGTTAGTTTTTTTAGGCTTTCTTTGTTTTCTTTTTTCTCTGTTCTCTAGTTCTTCCTTGTGCAGTCTTCTCTTGTTTGTTTTCTTTTCTATTTAATAAATCTGGTAAGGGACTAGTTTAACCCCGCTTGCTCTACAAAAAAAAAATCTCATCCATGTTTATGTGCACCGTGGTCTTATGAGATACCTTTTGTTTCACAGAATGCGTATTATGAGTTTCTCATACCAGTCCCATGACTGACATGGAGTTTATTTTCCTTTCCCTTATGCTCTGGGTGTCCTAATTTTCCTTGGGCAACCTAGTAATCAGGTTTAGTTACAAGAAATCTAAATGGATCTCAAACCATGGAGTTAGAAGATTCTTCTAAAGATTATTATCCATTTTCACCACACTCTTGTGCTATATATTCCACATTTATGAGGACACAAACACACACACACACACACATATATTTAAATGTCCATTTTTAGTTTTCATAAATGTATTAAAATTTCCGCTGTAAAGATTACATATTTAAAAAATATAAATTGTTCCTTTCGTGTTAGATTCTGCTCTGTCTTTATTCCCTTTCTTGTCCTTGAGAACCCGTCTCTTCGGCATGTGGATTTGTTGCTAGAGAATACCGAGGATGTATTAGTGTAGAATTTATGGAATCGAAGAAACGAGTACTCACATTTGGTATCAGAGCTTAGGTTGAGTGAAAATCTTGGCTTTGGTAGGGTTAAAGTCTTATCAGAGATAGGGTTAGTAATGCCCTAGGATGAGTAACTCATTAGAGAAAGGATTAGTAACACCCAAGAATTAATAAGTTTGAGAGTGCAATATATGAGCGCGTATTTGTTAATATTATATACAAATAATTTTCGTTTTGAAATTTTGTACATGAAATAATTCTACCTAAAACTATATTTTTAAGAAGCGATAAATTTTTTACAAGCGATAATGATAAATATTTGATAAGATTTTCAAAGGATTTTTGAAAAAGTAAACCATTTTTTTCATACAAAGAATTTAAAGCTATCGTTAGAAATATATCTCGAGTAATTTTCTGAGTATTGACCAAACATTGGTTTCGGATATGTGATAACAAGCGACTGGCAAACCCCTCTACCTAAGAATACATTAGATTAAGAAAATTACCTATTGCTTGTATCAAAGGAAATGTTGTTTCCTTATAGAAACCATATGGAGGAAATTACTCCAAAGGAGAGACTTACAGAGCAAATTGGGGGCGAGAAGGACAGAATCATTATTGCCTCCAGTGACGAAGAGGAACAACAAAATATCTACCTAGTAATGGCAGGTTCCCGATTAAGGAAAAGCATGCCCCATACTCTCTAAGGGGTGAAGACTGATATCAAATGGCTGGAATGCTTATACCATTCACGACTCCAGAAATAATTACAATTTCTAGTGATGATGAACCCGGGAAGAAGAAATTGGATACCAGATCCTGCTTATGTCGCATTAGAACCTATAGAAGGAGTGGAATTCATGGAAGAAGAGTCATAACCTATGAAAGAAGAGGTGGAGCTCATGCAAGTAGAATCGAAACTAATGGAAGATCCATATGCCATTATATCTAGTGAATGTAGTAATGTGATATAGGATTTAGATGGCGAGCATATTGTGTGGCAAGAAGGATCATCTAGTTCCTACATAAACTGGAACAAAGTGGAGAGCAACGCTGCAGAAATAGTGGAAGAAGAAGAAGTTGAAGTTTTTAAAACCCTTGGGAAGAGGGTGTGCAAGGCCTCGTAGAACTGGAGGGGAGGGTGGGATAGTCCCAAGAATGCCATTAGCATGGGACATGTCCTATGTAACCAACTATGGCTACCCCAGGTTGAGGGAGAAATGCAACCAGAAGAAGATGGCAATGAGGTCGGTGATGAGCTAGAAGGTTTATGATAGATTTTAGGAATTAGAGTCCGCCATCGGTTTTAGACTCAAAGGAGTAAAAGAGATGTAGGGTCAGGTATTTAAGGCCGGTTCAATTATATATATATAAATTCGGTTGGATGTTGTTTTGATCAAGTATTTTGTACTGTATCAGTGCTAGGGAGAAGTTTTTCTTTTTGGCCCAAGTTAAAATTTAAATGATAAATGTAAAAGTATGAAAATCTATAATATGATGTTTGCTCCAAGTTCTATTAATATAAATCTTTTAAATGAGATTTCTTTGGGAAAGGAGTAGGAAAAAAAATTTAAAAGAAGGATTTTCTTTTATGAAGAAGGATGTTGTTATTAAATAATTAAAAAGCTTGAAAATAGAATCTTTAGATAAATAATTTAGAGAAGATCAAAGATAAGAGAAATTACAATATATGTAATAAAGAAACATTAGTTTTTGACTAACAAAGGAAGTTTGTGGTAATGTAATGAATTATTTTGAAATTGAGTTTTTTTAGAAACTATTAAGATATGTTTAGAGATGTGATATAATAGAAAAATATTTATCTTTTGAAAGGAAGTGTTTTATTTGTAGAAATTGTTATCCATAAAATCTACCTGGTTGTAGAAGTATGAAATAAAGTTAATAAGGTTCAGGTTTCGATGATGAAATAGGCCAAGTGATCATGAAGGGCATAAAAAGAATGTTTCAAAAGCATTGAACTGGTATCGAACGTGTGACGCCCCACCCCGAGACCCACATTAACAAAGAGCATTACTGGGTAATACTGTCTGCTAATGTAGAGAATATGGCTGGATAGGAGCGACCATCTATAGCCTTGTCTTAAATATCTATTGAATACGTCGACATTGCCATCTAATTTTTTTCTTCAAGTGGATCGACATATTCAATAAATACTTAATACAAAGCCATAGGTGGTTATAGGATCTATAGAACAAAATACAATAACTCAAATGTAAAACACATCACAGAACAGCAGATAATCCCCATAGATACACACATACACAGATACATCACAAAGTATACAAAATGATACATCACATATGTGGTATGACGATCACAATACAAACATGAGTCAAAAGAATATACATATCAGAGTAGCAAAAAAAAACGGACTACACAAAAAGCTATAACTAAAAGAGCTAGCAGAATAGTCCATGCGGAAGCAGAATAGGCTAAGTCCAAATGTACCTAACCTGAAACACCTCGGTCTGACCCGAGTATAAAATACACGGGTCAGTCTAGCTAAACGAATCAGTAAAAGGTGATAGTAGAATAATAGAGCATAAGAGCATAGTGATATTCTTCTTAAACAAGAAGAAACCATAAGAAAGCTAACTATGGTTATATGGAGGATACAGAACATGTATGGCATATATGGTTATACGAAGTGATAAAACACTATTGCTTCAATACGCATAAAACACAAAATCTCATGAATCGCTAAAATGTAGCATGCCTCATATCATCGGCAATCATAAATCAATAAGGATGGTTTAGGAAATAGTAAAATGTAAACTCCTAAAAGAGTAATTCCCAAACCCGCCATATCGGCAACTCCAAGAAAAACATAAGCAAAAGCTATCTTGACATAAGCCATAAGGAAAATGTCGACAAAGAGATAAAAATCTCATACAATGCCAAAAGGCAAATCTCATAAATAACGCCAATAGGAAATCTCAATATATATTTACGCCAAAAGGCAAATTTCATCACGCCAGTGTAGGCAAGGAAAATCTCAAAAGAACTCCCAAGAGTCCAAAAATCCCAAAGTAATCGCCACCGAATGGTTCAAAGGACCGATTCCAAAATGACAACACAAGGGTAGAAATCATCTCAAAAAGGTTTTGCACGTGCTATTTTTGCCGAGTACTGTTTCATATAATAGGTACCTCGCCCAAAGGCAAACGTCAAAAGACAAATACGCCGCAATGGCAAACGTCCAAAGACAAATACGCCGCAATGGCAAACGTCCGAAGACAAATACGCCGCAATGGCAAATGACCCGAAGGTCCAGTACTGGCACGCCAACAGGCAAATGTGTCACAAATCTCGGAAAGGAACCCGAAAAGTGTTAACGTGTGTCCCATACCACCCGTTTGCACTAAACGGTTTACTAACCGCTAGTAAATTTCACACTCAAAGCAGTAAAAGGTTCACCTCGTATCATCGGTAAACTAGGCCCGTAGGCCAAAACGATCAAACGAATAGATTAGGAATTAACTGAAAAGATAAACGCACGTGTTCATAGCACGCGTTTTATCCAATCATTTAATTCTCCTCTCTCTTCGCTTGAAGTGCAAAATTGTGTGTTTTATATAGGAATTAAATTGAAGAAAACAAGTTTTAGGAACGCTTCAAAATCGCTTTAGAAATTGCATTTGAAATTCTCCTATTATGGAGTAACTAATTTAATACTTAAAAATAATATTAAATAATAATTTTAAAAGTCAATTTGCTTGAAAAACACTTTTTAATGCTTTATAAAACCCGTGTACGAAATCTAGAGAAAAATCTCAGAGAAATCGGGAAATATCAGAAAAAGCAGAAAATTATTCTAAGTATAAAAACTCGGTGAAAACAGGCTGCGAACCCAAGTTCGACAGCAGGTTTGGATCTGCAAACCAAGACCAAATGACATGAAATTTTGTAGGAATGTAGGTCAACATTCCTACTTCAATCTGCAAAAAGAATCATTCAAATACGATTTGAAACGAAGAATCTGTGTCGTTTCAAAGTCGGACCAAAACAAGGTTTAAACACTGAATTAGCAAGCTGCGAGTACAAGTTTGACAGCCGTTTAGAAATAGCAAACCAACCCAGATTTTAATGAAACTTTACAGGAATATAAATCAACACTCCTACTTCAATTTACAAAAATAATCATGCAAATATGATTTAAAATCAATGAGTTATGCTGTCACAAACATGGACTCGGAGCATGTTTGTAACAGTTCAACTAGGATGTGCCCAGGCTTAAAAATCAACTCTGGGTTCAACTTTCAGGCATAAAACAGAGGATCAATTGACATCCGATTAAGCTCAAAATTTGTTTTCTTATAGTAGAAAACTTCTTCTCTCAAACAAAAAAGATTCATATAATTTGGTTAAAACAGGAGAAAGTTATGATGTGTAAAAAATGAACCCAGACAGTGTTTTCACTGTAAAATTCTGGGCAAAAACATGGTCCAGATCAATGTTTAGCAGCATATTTCTATAAGCTATCTAAGTCTAAAAAACCTGAAATTTGGTATCAATATAGAATAAAGCACCGTCTTTCAAACAAAAAAAAGAATTATGAAATTTCATCTACAAACGAAAATGTTATGCCATCGCAAACATGGACTCATGCCATGTTTGCGGCAACAAAACACGGTTTCTACAGGCAGAAAAACTGCGTTTTGTTGATTTTGCAACAACGGTTTGAATACTCAAATGACAACATTTTTTATCCAAACTTTTCAGAAATGAAGTTCAACATGCAAGCTACCAAATTCAAGAAATCCGGCAGCATTTCGTTGCCGGAATCAAAAGTTACAAGGGTCCAAAGTAGCAACAAAAATTACATTATGAACAGGCTAAATCAACCATAGAAACTTTTGTACAGCAGCGAATTTCACATTTTTGAGAGATTTAAGCTTTGCTCAGCTAGCATTTGTGAGTTTTAGGAACTCACCTTGCTGATACAATGGATAGACTTGGATTTGAGTTGAAAGACGGAAGCTTTTTGCAAGTTTCGGCTTCAAAAACCTGTAAAAGTGAGAAGTAGATGCATGCAAAAGGAAGAAAAGCCATTAAAAGACAATTCATTTTATAAATTAAGATTTTTGATGAAAAGATTGTGTTTTGGAAGCGATTACCTGTTGTATATTCCTTTAGATTGATTAAAATAGCAACTTGTTGAAGAAAATTGGGGATTAAAAGGTTTAGATTTGAAAATTTGGTGGAGTTTGTTTCTTGTTCACTGTTTCTTATTTCTGGCTATTTGGAGAAGATGAAGTACGTACAGTTTTCTTTTCTCACTTCTTTCTTATTTCTGGCTTTAGTGCACTAATGGGCTTTGGGACAAATTAGAGAAAATAAATAAGCTATGTAAATATATTAACACTAAAACCAAACATACACACTTATGTTATAAAGTAAATGACATTTTTTCCTTCAAATTTCAACCCAAATAATTTATGTGAACATGCATACAAGTTAAATAAAATATTACATCATATTAAAAAAATAATTTTATTTTTTAAACATTTTATTATTAAAATCTCTTATTTTACAAAAATGCATAATTTACACAAATAAATGCATAAATTCTTATCTTTAACTTCTAAAATTCCATAAAAATATTTTTCTTGCTTAGAAAAATATAACTAACCGTTCTAAACTCAAACTTATAATTAAAACTCATTTTTAAATCAATTTCCACCTTTTTATTTGATTAAACAACCTTTAAAAAAATCAAATACTTCTTTTAAAAATTATTAGAAGAAGTAACTGGCAATAATTAATAAAATTATTGCAATTTCTTCAAATAAAAATTATTTTTAACTCATTATTAACCTAAACAAACAAAATAAAGCTTTTAAACTTTATTTTCACATTTTATTTCCCAAAAATTCATGGTTTATTCCAAATAAGCAATTTAAAATCTCTAAATCTTGTTTTAGTTCACAATATTAAATCATAACTACCATTATAATTTAATATTTACAGGTAATCTCCAAAATCAGGGTTGTTACAGAAGGGGTCGAAGTCACCAACTACTCATACAGTGCATAGGCCTTCGACCCAGATGGAAATGGATAGGCTTTTTCGCTACTACCAACCTTCCGACAAAGATAAACAAGCAATGATGACTTCGGAACCCCTTTTCAAAGGCAATCGATAGTGATCTCCCAACTACACATCAAACCTTCTAAAGTCAAAGGTTTCGCCCCTATAGTAGCCTTTTTGAAAGCATAGCAAACCTTTCAAATTGGACAAGATCTATCTAGGATACCTTTCGACAGTGTCGAAAGGTGCCATGAGGAAAGCGATGCTCAGAATTCAGCAAGGGAAAAAGAATCATAAAGACCTTTTTGACAACATCGAAGGAAGCATTGTTGTCGATCAGGTTGAAAAACTAGGGGTGAATGAAGGAACTGCTAGATTATGACAAGGAGACGAGGACACCTTTCGACAATATCGAAAGGAAGCATTGCCTTCGAAAACCTTGAAAGGAAGCATGGGTTTCGACAACATTGACAAACTGCATGGCCTTCAACAACATCGATAACTGGCATGGCCTTCGACAACTTCAAAAGGAGGCATGTTAGGTTCAAAACAGTATGTAAAGTGGGGACCTTTCGACCTAGTTGAAGGCAAAGAAGGGAAAGGATAAACCAAGAAGCATAAGGAAGTACCTTTCGACGACGTCGAAAGGGCCGTAGCCTTTCGACCAGGTCGAAAGGACTGAAGTGGCATATAAAAAGTGGACCTTTTGACCTAGTCAAAAGAAAAGGTGCGGAAGGAGGCTGATCTGCATCTACAAAGAAGACCTAAGGGGTTCGATTCTGGAGATTAGATTCTGGCCGACTGAATTCATTTTCTTTACTCTACTTTCTTAACGATAATTATACTGAGAAGAAACCCTAGATCAAATTGGGTGAAAGTTCAATTTCTTGTAATCCATTTCAAATAATAAATAAAATGAAGCTAGCTTGTTCATAATGGACGTTAGTGACGTGGAAGATCATTAAAGTCATTAGCTAGACTAATGATCATTTTCACATGATTCTAACCTATTCTCATAATATGTTTTGGTCTATGCTGTATAAAAGGTCGACTTAGGCATTTCCAATTGAACACATCATCATCAAAGCCTATGCTTAATACTAGAAATGAAAGTGATGATGGGGTGTCAACCATGTTGAATGCACAAGTTATGGGAATATCTAAACCGATCTTATATAAGAAACATAAAGTGGATTGTAGACTATTAAACTGGGACTACTTCAAAAGGTGGAACACCTTTCGACCTAATTGAATGGAGTACTTCCGAAAGGAATCCTGGTTTATATTTCCAAGCAACCAGTCAAGATTGAATTCACTCAATGGGAATCTACTCATTTATGCATCAAAATCCTTTCGAAGGGGTCCTTTGGAAGGAATATTGACACCAAGGAGTTGAAAACAATTAAGGAAAACTGTTAGAATAATCATCCCCTTTCGATAAAGCCAAAATGTCATAAATATCACCTTTCGGCGTGATCGAAAAGAGGTAGAATATTTGGATGATTGAGTGTTTTCGATTCCCTAAGAGGATTGGATTCAAAAAAATGATGATTTCGAGAGCTATGTATTATGATCAACTCCTAGAGGCAATTTGACTGTTCTAACCTGATTGAAAGGTCGGAGTGGCCTCGTCGTCCCTTTCGACAAGATCGAACAGTTTGGTAATTACTATTATACCTACCTGGTCGAAAGGTTGGACTGGACTTATAGCCGAAAGGCTGGAGCAGCCTCATTATTCCTTTCCATAAGGCCGAAAGGATTGGCAATTTGTTATTCCTTTCAATTAGAATGATTTGGTCGAAAGCTAGAGCTATCACCTTAAATTCTTTCGACTAAGTCATTCTATTTGATAGAAATGCTTTCGAAAGCGAGAATACTCTCAACAATATGATCATGTTCAATAGAATTATCTTATAAAAAGCATTGGGGATGTTGACAAGATTTCTTATTAATATTTTTGGTGCTAGAAGGAGGGCTTGAACCTCCGACCTTGTGGTTATATACAGACTAAATGTGGTTCATTTTTCTTGCATAAGAAAAATGAGGTCACTGCGTTTGAGCGGACTTGCAGGGTTAGCAGTAGATACTACCGCCTTGGAGGAAAATATTGCTCCACCTTGCAACCTGGATGAAGTCATTCCAAGGAAAGCTCTTGGAGTAACAATTGCAAGAAATGCAGGAGCTGCTGAAGATGGCTTTGTCCCAGAAATCATTAAAAACTCCGAGACAGGCTCAAGGAGAAGAAGTGGCCTCGCCTAGGAGAAATCTAAAGACCAACTCCAAAGAGTGCAAAGATAAGGTGGACTTGACCTCCTCAAAAAAGAAAGAGCTTCCCCAAGCCAGAGCTAATCATCAGGGGAGAGTTCTCGACAAGTCATTAGAGCAGTCTGGTAGCTCAATGTCTAAAGTGTATTGACCAAATCAGAAAAAC
This sequence comes from Allium cepa, assembly GCA_030765085.1. NCBI lineage: Eukaryota > Viridiplantae > Streptophyta > Magnoliopsida > Asparagales > Amaryllidaceae > Allium > Allium cepa. The sequence goes on from CM060932.1 coordinate 885,304,944, forward strand.
TATGACAAAGTTGAAATGATGTTGCTGATAAGGCTATCAAGGACGCTATGAATTATAAAGGGAAAAGAACGATGGATGAGAACATTAATGATAATTAAAGGGTGCCACCTTTCACCAATGAGATCATGGCAACAATAATACCTCCATATGTCAAAATCCCGTCCATGAAATATCACATGGATACAGATCCTGATGATCATCTTATGGCTTTTGATAGCCAGATGGACTTATACAATGCTTGTAAGGCAGTCAAATGTCGACTGTTCCTCGTTACTCTACAAGGGATGACAGCCAAATAGTATAGACAATACATGAAAAAAACCATCTACTCCTAGAAGTCGTTTTCTTATAAATTCTCAACTCAATTCTGCATTGTCAAAGACCCAACTATTGATTATATAGTCTTGGAAAACATAAAGCAAAGGCAGGGTGAATCTTTGAGGGACTATTTGAAAAGGTTCAATGCATAAGCCTTTAAGGCTAAGGACATGAATGATTGTGACAAGCTTATAGCTGTCTACTCTGGTTTAATCGAGAATGCCCCTTTCTGGAAGCAGCTCTTTGTCAATTGGTGTAAAGATCTACAGGACTTCCACTTTAGGCTAATAAGTTCATCCAGATGGATGGGATTTACTATTCCAAGCGAAAGATAATTCCCAAAAAGGAGGGAGGAAGATTTTGCTTCGACCATAGCCAATAAAAGGTCAGATTAGAAGAGCCAGCTGGTAACACGGTTGCTTTAAACAAGTCATTGTCTTACATACATGCTACAACAAAGGAAAGAGTCAACTTTCCGACCTCCTAAAAAGCTAAGAATAATCCATAGTAGAAGAAGGGAGAGGACTACTATGCCTATCGTAAATCTAATGGCCAAAAAATAGATGAATGCATAGTTCTGGCCGGAATAATACAAAATTGATCCGAGAAGGCCATCTCAAAGAATATATCCAATATCAGCACAAAGCCCAACAAACAGAAAATACTCCCCAGAAATGCTCGTGCAACGCTGTAAATATGCTAGAGGATGAAGACCGACTGAGCTTAAGCTCGCTAATTAACTGGATAGATGTGATCCATGGCGGGCCACATCCGGCAGGAAAGTAGCAAAGGGGGTCGAAGCAGATATATTAGAGAGTCCAAAGAGGGAATTTATTCTATTCAATAGGAGCCCTTAACAAAAAGACACGTCTTAACATCCAAATGCCTAATTTGGTGGTCACCTCGCAAGAGCTACACAAAGGAGTCCATCATCCCCATAACGACCCCCTCATGATTACTGCACAAATTGGGTTGTCTATTGTCTTTAAGATCTGGTCAATACAGGCAGCACGGTTAATGTCATCATCAAACAAGCTTTCGATTAGCTGAATATCCCAGAGCACAAATTAGAGTCGAGCACCGAGCCGATATTTAGGTTTAACAACAAGGGGTCAACTCCAACGGGGTAGATAAAGCTATTTGTAAAAATGGGAGTGCCTCCAACTTGCCAAACATTTGAAACTATCTTTTTGATAATTAACCAACCTTTCTACTACAATGCCTTCTTTGGCAGACCAACTCTAGATGAGATTGATGCTTTTGTCTCTCCAAAGTTCCTCATGGTAAAATTCTTAACAAAGCAAGGCTAGGAAAATGTGTGAGTGGGGGAGGGCACAATGTACCTCCTAAGAAATATACTTTGCAATGTTAGATCAATACAAAAGGGAGTCTTCTGCTTACTTTGATTCTTCTATTGTTTTACAACCTTCGGATGCTGGATTTTCACATTCAACATTCGTAGCAAAGATTGATATTAAAAAGTCTAACAAGCGTATGTATCAAGTTATATTCCTGTAGGAAGCAAGAGAAAGAGGATTGACGCTAACTCAGCGGAAAAGGGTTAAATAGTCACAGAGTTTGACTATTGGGGAGAAACGAAGAGAATAAGACCTATAGAGGACCTTCAGGAAACCCACATAGATTTAGAAGATGCTTCTAAAGTGGTCAAAGTGGGAAAATATCTTGATATCAAGTTAAAGAAAGACTTGATTCAGTTCCTCAAAGTCAAGAAGGATGTGTTTGCTTGCTCACATTCTGATATGGTGGGAATTGATCCGACTGTTATGTTTCATTCTCTTAACATTAACCCACGAGAAACCCCGTAAAGTAGAAAAGGAGGCATTTGGATAAAGCTCGAACAGATGCTCTAAAGTAAGAAGTCAACAGCTCCTCGAAAATTGATTAATTCGAGAGATATATTATCCTAAATGGTTTGCCAACTCAGTACTGGTGAAGAAGTCAAATGGGAAATGGATAACATGCATCGACCATACAGATCTAAATAAAACATGCCCAATGGATAGTTTCCCGCTACCGTGCATAGATCTGTTAGTGGATTGGACACAAGTTGTTATCCCTTATGGATGCTTATTCAGGGTATAATCAAATACCGGTGTTCAAGCCAGATGAGGATCATACCTGCTTCATAACAGAATAAAGAATTTATTATTACATGGCCATGCCTTTTGGGATAAAGAATGCTAGGGCCACTTGCTAGAGATTGATTAATCGAATGCTCAAGGAACAAATTGGCAGAAACATGGAAGCTTATGCTGATGATATGCTGGTAAAGTCTAGCGAGCCTGAGAACCATCTTAAGGATCTGGAGGAAATGTTCAAGATATTGCAGAAGTATCAAATGAAGTTGAACTTGCAAAAGTGACCTTTTGGGGTCCACTCCGGGAAGTTATTAGGCTACTTAGTAAGTACTCAAGGAATAGAGGCCAGTCCCGACCAAATTCAAGCCATAAGGGATATGGCCGAACCCAAAACTAGCAAGGAATTGATGAGCTTAAACGGAAGGGTAGCTGCACTAAACAGGTTTATATCGAAAGCTATTGATAAGTGTATACCTTTCTTTGATATGATTATGAAAAAGAAGAACTTCGAATAGGGAAAGGATTGCAGAAAAGCTTTCTTGAATTAAAAAGCCATTTGGAGAAACCACCGGTACTCTCAAGACCCAAGAGCGGGTAAATATTGTATCTATACATGGCGGTATCAGAATATGCAGTCAGTTCAGTTCTCATTCGAGAGAATAACTGGACATAACTCCCAGTATATTATGTAAACAGGCGGTTGAAGGATGCAGAGGTTGGATACCTAGTTATAGAGAAATTGACCTATTTCTTGATTCTCACAGCTCAAAAACTCAGTGCATACCTTCAGGCACATTCGATCAAGGTATTGACCAATTTTCCTCTTAAGCAAGTTTTTAGTAAGCCTGGGACTTCAGGAAGGTTGGTGAAATGGGGAATAGAGCTCAGTCAATATGACATAGAATTTCAATCATGAACTGCAATTAAAGGGCAGGCATTGGCGGACTTTGTTAATGAATGCACATATTTCGACTTGTTTTGTACGCTCAGGCATCACAAAGGGCTTACCAAAGGGCTCAGGACAACATAGAGATTAATGAGCTTTGACAGCAGATTTCACAGCTGTAGAAGCAGGACTACCTTCGAGCGGCACAAATGGAGCAACAGAACTAGCGTTTGGCCGAGTATATAGAGCGCCATGGAGCATTTCCTTCGTTTGGTGGTTCCAAAGCCGATGACGAATCTGAGGAACGTTTTGTAGTTTTTTTTTAAAATCTATGTATATATACAATGAGAGATGGTGAGATTGATTTGTGGACATTTGGTGCTTGATATTGATTTGTGGTGTTTGATGCTAGATGTATATATCGTAAATTGAAGCTGGATTTAGACATTGTGGGGTGGTAATGGATGGTTTGTTTTACATTGTTTGGAATGTTTGAGTTTGATATGGTAATGTTTGAGTTTTAAATTATTATTGATATTAATATTGATTTTAGCATATATATATATATATATATATATCTAATATATACATTGATTTTGATGTGTTGTGATATATACTGATATTAATGCACTGTTGGGCTGTAACAGTTATATCTAGAAGCCAAAAGCTAAATTCTACAGATGTTGCAGTCATCTGTGGTAACAACTTTTGATGACAAAATACGGCAATGCTAATGATATTCATAATATCAGAAGCACTTGAATATGAAAAAAATCGCAGATTTTCAAAAAACAGCATTTTACAGATTACATTTCAAAACAATATCATATCCAAATTACAAAATCACAAAACATTTCCCCGGAAATGATCGAATATAATTTACAATAATACACCAAGAGCGACATACGAAGATGCCCACTGGATGATTGAAGCAATATAGTCATATCTGACTTAGTACACAGCGGTATTAAAACAAAAACTATAGTTCCTAAATTAGCTATCTGTCAGCAACCTGCTCGACTTTGAAAGCTTTATTCACCAAAACTATGATAACCTGAAGACCTCAACCCTCGGCCTGCTCAAATCAATTTTGAGCATTCGAGAGTTTAAGGGGAAATAAAAACTTCGAGTCGGACATAAAGCCTTATGTGAATAATATTGTTCATCTCTATTAGTTTATGTTAAGTGAGACCATGCCGCTCGACGAAATGGGTTTCTCCTCACTAACATTTATTTAAAACATATCTTTTGTAACTATTTTCGTGCAACCAAAATTGGTTGAAATATCTGTAAAATATCATTATGTGAACATACATATATCAGGTAATAAATGAACTATCTGTTTAAATGCCTAAATTTTGTTTGGCTTGTTTTTAACCTTTGGCTGACTCGGACCTACCAGGCGATATCAAAATTTATCTAACATTTGTTAGATACTCTTCTCCTTTTGGACGATCTATCCTTAACTATCTATTAAATACTTCTCTTCTGGACAGTCTGTCCTTAACTTTACATCTTCTAGGGTCACCTGATATGGTTTTGTGGGCTCAGGAATAACCTATTCGTATACAAAATATATTCCTCTCTATGCATATCCATAATTTTAGTTTTTTCTATGACAAAGCCCTACACATTGGAATTTTGGACTAAATTAGCTGGGGCTAACAGCTAATGTATAGGACACGAACCTATGCTAGTCCGATCTAGTATTCTAATATCCGAGTCATTTTACTTAAGGATATCTTCCCAAAATTTTCCTTGAAAACCCTTTTTAAATTATTTAAGACCTTTAATCAAACTCAAACAAGGAAAATGTCTATAATCTTTATGCTTTACTCAAAATCACCTTGCCATGTTAGTTACAAACTTTACTCAAATCATAGTTGATGAAAACACTTAACTTTGGAAAGTCTCCCTTTCGAAACCATCGAAAGTAGCACTTTCGAAACCATTGAAAGTATCCCTTTCGAAAACAAAGTAAAACCCTTTCTTTTATCTAGGTCGAAAGGCCAAAACCTTCCTTTCAAAACTATTCCTAAACCCTTTTGAAACGTTTGGAAATCCTTCCTCTCGAAAGCTTTAAAAACTTGGGACATCTTTCTTTTAAAACTGCAACGACCTGCATTTTGGAAGATTTGAATCGACAATAATCCACCCCAACTTAAACAATCTGGAACATAGATAATCATTGGGTTTAATTAAGGAAAATAAGAAAAGAAGAAGAAAACAACATAGAATCTCACAGCAGAATGGCAAAATATAATAATCAAATAAATAGTTCATGAAGCTATTTACTATACTTTTGATTGTAATTTATAAAACACTTATCAGAGTTATATATATACAACTGAACAAATAAATAATGCAATGAAACAAACAATGATGGAATAATACTAGTAATAATATAACAAATCTTTGTCTTCGTCCTCAAGAATAAATCTTTAATAAGCTAAAAAACTCTGGACTGACCCAACATAATGAAAAGAAGAAACACACGAGTCAGGACTAAAATATCATTATGTAAGTCAAATTTCTATCACATATGACATGAGTGTAACGAGATATTTACGGGATTTCATATTCTTATCCAGTGTACAACTTCTATGCAATAACTCAATAGATGTTACGGGATTTTCCATCTCTTAAGGATCCGTCGTTTTTTTATATATAGTAGAATCGCTATATATGTAATGTCTAATCAATAAAATATATATTTTTCTTAGCGTTAAAGCTTTACATTAATTGTAACATCCCGCCTTTTCGCACACTTTAAATTGACACACGTGCCAATTTAAACCATACGGAAAGGCTGATTGTTATGGGGTAAATAAGAAAAACAGAGAAGAAAAAACTAAATAGAATCTCACAGCGGAAGGATAAAATACAATAATCAATATACAGTTCATAAAACTGTTTACAAAACATTTGATTCTTCTTGATACAATAAATATCAGAGTTCACATACCAATAAATATCAATGCAGTGGAATACAGTGTAATGGAACCATATAATATATAATAATAATGAAAATGAAAACTTCGTCTTCGTCTTCCAGAAATAAAGTCTTCGATCCTGAAATGCTCAGACTGACCCGAGCGAATTGAAAAAAACAAAACACTCGAGTCAGAACTAAAAGATCTTATGTAAGTTAAATTAACAGGAATAAATATGAGTGCAGTAACTTAAGAGATGCTCGGGATTCACATCTCCTAAGGATCCGTTAAACTATTTACTATGTCGTAATATTTCGCTATTATAACAATGTCTATTAGTAGAATAAACTTATTTTTAAATAGCGTTAAGGCTTTACATTTTCCACCTTAACACATTTGTATATTCCCATAGTCTATACAGTACCGTAATCTCCCCCGTACTGGGCGTCGTCAAAGGGCACTCCATAGGTATGGTACAAAACCAAAATCGTATAAGGCGCGCTAGGGTAGGTGACACGGCACAACTAGGCAATGCCAGGGTAGATATACCAATTATGCTTCCGGGTCGGTGGTAAAGTGTAGCCGCAGCTACCGCCCACCTCAAGCCACACCCCCAAATAAAAAAAATCAAAAGTGGCCACCGAATCAATCCAAGAGTCAAAGTATAATATCGATGGGATGTGTCCGATCAAAGGTGCTACTTCAATTAACCCGTCAATCGCTCCTGTTTTAGCCACCTTATGCCAACTTATGGGAGTTGGGTCCACGTATTTACCTCAAAGAAAACGCCGCCACCATACTACTTCATTCTGGAATCTCCACCGCGTACACGATTGTTAAAGTGGTTTTCGGGGTTGGTAGAGAGTATGACAACTTCCGATCCCGGTCTCTTCAACAACCAAACGTTATTATAACACTGCGGTTATTTCAAAATAATTTATACTTTAAAACCAGAATATAATATCTGTTTCAAAACCATATAGATATGGTATCATTTCTATTTTAAAACCAAATCAATATGATTAAAGAAATCCCAAATCGATATAATATCATTTTTATTTCAAAAATATCATTTCCCCAAAATCATAGCACTTTCAAATCATAATACCTTGAATTTCATAGCTTTGAAACATAACTTCCAATACTTAAATGGTTTACTATTAAATTACTTTATATAATAAATTAGCTTCTTTAATTTCAAAATCAATCCCAACACAGATTTAAATCCTCAAATAAACCATTTCAAATTTCATATAGTTCAAAGCTTTAATATTCCAAAATTCCGAAGCTAAATTTGATAATCTAGATTCAAAAGTCAAATCTTCTATTATTTAGTTTTGAAATATTTTACATAATAAATCCATTTTATTAAAAAAAACTCAAATTTCAAATACTAAATATTTTCTTTAATGAATTTATACTTGAAACAATCATTTTATTCACCTAGACCCCAAAATCCAGTTATAATAATTATACCTTTTAAAATTTTCAATTTAATAAATTCCACATCAACCTTTTAGAGTTTAATTCTTAAATAAATTTAATTCCAAATAAATCTCCAATTTATCTCCCAACCTTAATTTATTTAAATCATCATACTCTCTATATTAAAGTAAAATTTAAATACTTACTCATATTTATTTATAAAAAAATCAAACTCTATTATTAAACTAAAATTTTAATTAACAAACTTATACATAGCTTAAATTCAAGCATTTTAATAATATTTATATAATATCAAAAATCAATATTCATTAAACCTTATCATATAAAATAATCAAACTTTATTATTAATTTTATTATTAGGCTTATTTTATATTTCAAGCCTATTTATATATAGCTAAAATCAATAATAAATTTGACGTTTATATAACATCTAAAATCAATATTATATAATTCGTATATTTCTTTAAAAACCATAGAAATCATTTGAACATATTTTTATATATATATATAGACCGCTGTGTCTCTATATAATTTCTACCCTATGGTCAGGTGATACAAATGTTTATCATTTCAATCCGTAATTAAAAATAAAATTATGGTTATATATCATTTCAAACCGCAATCCCGAATCAATGAAAATGCATAATAACTTGCAGTTTATAAAAATAAAATACAACATCCATTCATCCATCATAAATCATACATCCATCACAATCATCATCCAAAACAATCAGTCAATATCAACAGATAACTGATAATATATATAACAGGTATTTAACTGGCAGTTATACTCAAAAAATTAAATAACGGTTTGATTTAATAAATGAAATTAACTGAGATGATGATTAAAAATATACAAAGAAAAATCATAAATAAATGCATAATCACAACCAAATTTAGTTTAACAAACGTAAGAAATTTTAGAAGTTGTGAGTGGGTAAAAACACTCACCTTTGATTTTAGCCCATAAAAATCCAAACAGAAGCGCAAAACTCAACAATCTCCAAATTCAACTAAATCAATTTCGTGTTGTGTAACAACCCTAGATTTTGTATATTATTTAAATTGGACTTTCTTTTATTTTTAAATTATTTAAAAAAAAATTATTTCAAACATTTCATTTTTAAATATAAATGTTGATTATTAAGTGATTTATAGTTCAAATTAGTATAATGTGAATATTTTACTGTAAAGTGAATTTCTACTCAAACTCTTTAAACTTTGACTTTTAAAATTAAAATTTAAAATCATTTTTAAATCTTAAATTTTATCTTATTATGAAAATAGATGTAATAACTTGAACATTGCTTTTCGTTTCGTTGGAAACGGAGTTAAACTGTGAAAGTTATGTATATTTCAATATTGAGCGCAATTTGTTTATTCTTCAATTTTGTTATTTTTAAATTGTATAAAGTATATTTTATTGTCATATTTCATGTTAATCTGGGTCAATATGTTATTTTATGTATATTTTTGTATTATAATAATTTTAAAATGAAGCAAACAATTTTTCAAAGTCAATGGTGATTTATTTGTAATTTCTGGACACTGTTTTGGATTTTTATGCAATTTCTTTAAATCTTTTCCTATTTTCTTTAAATTTAATTTTTTTTTGTATTAATACTTTATTTTAAGTATGTTTTGTCTTTTAAAAAGTTTTAAAGTGATGTTTGAATTTTTCCAAAGCTTATTGAATCTATTTCCAAATTTTAAAGCCTAGTTTTCTTATTTTCTGCTATTTTCATCATTAAAATTATATTTAAATTTATTTTTTTATTTATTTTGTGAATTTACTTTTATTTTATATTATTATTTATGTTTAAAAATATATTACAAGCTCATATGAATTTTCTAAAATTTATTTCATTTAATTTCAGATTTTCTACACTAGTTTACTATTTTTAGCTATTTTCCTTAATTTAACTTTATATAATTAATAAATATTATATATATTTTTATATTTTGATAAATTTTTGAAATTTTATTTGGGATTATTATTATTTCCAGAAATATCAAAAGGTTTTAAAAGCTTTTGAAACGTAAAGTCGTTTCACCTCCTAAGTCGTTTCTTTTACCGTTTCTTCATTTACTCTTTGGCAGTTTTTTTTTTGTTTTTTATTATTAGCTGTGACTTCCTCACTTCATTTTCACGTGGATCTCAGATCCATTTCTCATCTACAAAAAAAATTTGCATGGCCATTGCTTCAAAAGTTTGGGTAAAAACATCTTCTTCCTTCTCTTGTTTTCTATTGTTTTCTATGTGAATCTTTGCACTTGTTCTTCACTTTTTGATCAGCTCCTCCCTCCTCCAGCAGCTAGGCCAACCTCACCACCACCTACTCCGACCACCACTACCTCCAGATCACCACCACCCCAGGCCGAGCAACCTATGGAAAGAGATCACCACCAAAAGTTGACAACTCCATCACTTTGTATGCAAAATAAGCTACCATGTTTACCATCACCTTCTACCACCTCTAGCCGCCACTTCCTCCACCACCACCACCTCTGACCTGACCTCCACCCTCTTCCACACCACACACCACCCTCTGAAAATCAGGCCATGACCATAGAGCATGAGGCCGAGCCCAATAGGAGCCAAGATGTGATGATATTTGCTTTGTTTTGTAAAGTGTTGCACCTATATCTTCATCTCCTTTAAACCCATTTAGGCCGACCACCTTGCACCCAAACCAGAACTTAACCATGGCATAGCTGAGCTTAACCCATCCATAACTGATCCATGTGAAGTTGATAACAAGTGCAAAGCATTTGACTTTGTTCTGGACTTTGATTTCTAGTGTTGCTCAAGTGTTACATTGCTTTGTAACTTATATGTTGTATTGTTTGTTTAAATGTTTGAATAAGGAAAATGTTGTGACGACCGCCCATGACTCCCGCACCAAAACAAGGAAATAGTGCGCTGAAAGGCGTGCCAGGCAGCCATGGGTGACCGTCAAGGGTAGAATAAACATCGCAGAATCTATCGTATAACTCACAGCGCATGGATATAATAGAGGAATATAATATAGTGAAGCTCCATAGAACAGAACATCATCATATAAGCATCATAGAAGTTTTATACAAACATATGAGTCATCCATACATCAAAGCCTCACTACATAACACTCAAACAAATATAGCAGCGGAACACCCAGTACATAATATGAAAATAATATGCAAAAGCCTCCTGCTCGTCTTAGTCATCATCAACGTAGACCTCCATGAACAGCACCTGTCACCTGCTACCTAGTCTGCCCATCCCAACATGGATGAACAGCCCAAGGTAATAAGAGGAGACATAAAACCTTGAGTCAGACAAAGTCTTAGAGAGCAGTAAATCAACTATCAAACATACCAAAAGAGTATAAGGGATAAAAGGAATAGGAACCAAACCATCCCACTCCACTTCTTTCTACAGTGATAGCCCCCAGACACACATTAAGGAGAAGCAAGCATAACATAGCAAGCAATTAAAGTATAGCAATAATCACTCGAGTCAAGGTCGATGTTTTCCAAATACAAACCCCCAAGGCCTAAACCAAGATCAGATAAGCACCCAGAAAACACCGCTCTTGAGACCGAATGATGATACAATCAAACGTCCAAACATCCATGACTTTGGCTATCACTGTTATCATTGCCTTGATTTTACCGTTAGTTGAACGACCATCTGTCAAGGGCTAATGGTAACCCCGGTTCTAGACATAACTCCGCACGTCGTCGCAGCCCGTGCCTAGGAATTTTCGCAACTACCCAGAGTACTAGCACGTCGTCGCAGCCCGTGCTTGGAACGTCGTCGCAGCCCGTTCCAACGTACTCTTGCTTTGAGCATGCTAGAACCTTCAACAACGATGAGATCTCAGCCTCCTAGTCATCCTCCTCGACGACTATTTCCATACTAGCTCAAGCGCCTCTCAAGCTAACCATTATCAACCAACTCGCATCGCATCATCGAGTTATCAACATGCTTGGGATGATCCCGGCTGGATTAAACCAAGGCTATCTCACATCATGCTTCGCTTTATCGCATCATAGCAAAGTCTCATCTCAACATCATGGCTTGTCTCATCGCATCATGCCAAAGTCCCATCTCAACATCATCTAATCCATACATATGAGCTTCAACATCCGCTTCATATGCCACAAGCAGCTTTCACCATTCAAGAGCCTTTCCACTTAGCTTTTGAATCATCTTCGACCATCTTATCTAGATCTAACTATCAATCACCTAACATACATAGCAATCAATCAAATCAATCATTAGCTTAAGCAATCAAGCATTCAAACAAGATCTAATCAAGCAATATCAACCATAATGGCAATTTCGTAAATAAATGAGCATAGGTCTAACATATATGAAATCATGGATTTTAGCATAGATCTATCAAATATAAAACATGGGTTTTTGTCTCTATAACTTGGTAAATGAACTTGCATAAGTAAACATCTTCATAAGTAATGGATCTACACTTGGATCTAAGGAAAAATGCATAAAATCACTATCTACAACACTCCAACAAACCACCAATCCAATATACTCCTTTGGGTCCGCGTGAGAGATAACTACCACTCACCAAATCACCCAAACACTTCAAAAACTATCAACTTCAGATCTGGACAGCAAGGATTCAAGCTTGATTAGTCGAAATCCCGCTTGAAACGATGAAATCTAGCTTGGTTGGATGAAGATCTTCAATTTTAGCTCTTGGATCTTCAATCTCAATCTTCGATCTTGGATGGATGTTAGAACTAGATTGGAATGGAGAAAAGAAGATGAAGAAATGTTGTGGTCGAGCTCTCAAAATGGCAGCACTTCGTTGCTTCGAAATCCGGTGCCAAAAAGTGAGCCAAACCCCTCTATTTATAGGCTGGAACGCCCCTTAGGTCGCTCGCTTTTAGGTCGCTCACGACCTAACTATGGCCGACCTACGACCTAGCCAACACGGCCTAACGACTTACGACCTAACAAGGGACGCGACTTAACACTACAAGCAGCCTACAGACTCGAGTCAACGACTCAACAGGTATGCACGACTCACAACTCAAGCCCCTAACGACCTAAGACACAACGTCCCAACACGCGCGACTCAACATGTTCGCGACCTAACTCGCACGCGAGTTACGACCTAACGACTTAACTATGTTGCCGACTCAACACAGGCACGACTCAACACAGGATCACACGACTTAACTATAAGACGACCTAAAACACACACGACTCAAGCCTTAGGTCGTTCACGACCTAACACTAAACCGACCCAACGACTTAACGAAACCACGACCCATCACTAAGTCGTTCACACAACTCAGCGACCTAACTACAACACATACCATCCACTAGGTCGTTACTTCCTATAGGTCGCTACAACTATTAGGTCGCTCATTCCTCTAAGCAGCTCACCACTAGGTCGCTCCCCACTAGGTCGTTAGAATCCTTAACCCGCTAACTACCTTAACTCGTTAACCCGCTAGCTTCCTTAGGTCGTTCCAAAACTCCTCCGACCTAACTATCATACGACCTAAGTCCCTAGCTCGCTCTACCTCACTAAGTCGCTAGTATCTATAGGTCGCTCCAATTCTATAGGTCGCTAGCTTTCCCTAACTCGCTCACACGACCTACACTACCAAACGACCGAAGCTTCCTACGACTTAAACACCACACGGGTTAACTTCCACACGACTTAAGCTTTGGTCGACACAAACTCTAAACGACTTAACAACATCAACGACCTGAAGCATATAGTTTTACAATGTTTCGATCCGTAAAAATACGGGTCGTTACATTCTCTCCCCCTTAGGAATTTCGCCCCCGAAATTCCAAACAAACAAGAGCAACCAAAGTTATTCTGCATGCCTACCATCCATAGTAATTAACAAACCATGCATCCAATTCCTAACCTAGCATGCAGAATTCTAAGACTAGAACAAGGTACAAATTCATGAGATGTCACGACACCTTAGGGCCATACCTCGAAGAGTTCGGGATGAGCTGCCTTCATCCTCTCTTCCTCCTCCCACGTACAGTCGTTAACATCATCACTCCATTGTATCTTGAGCAACGTAATCGTCTTCCTCCTAAGCTGTTTCGTATCGGTTTCAATAATACGAAGCGGCTTACGAGGTCTTCTAACAACTGGATCAACCTCCAAATCTTCACAGCTATCGGCAGAAACCACTGTATTCGAGTCATGCACATATTTCCGTAAATAAGATACATGGAAAACATTGTGCACACCCGCCATCTTTTCTGGTAACTCCAATCTATAAGCGAGCTTTCCAATTCGCTCGATAATCGGGAATGGTCCAACAAATCTCGGAGTTAACTTTCCTTTCTTTCCAAATCGAATAACATTCTTCAGAGGAGAAATCTTCACAAAAACCATATCACCTATGTCGAATTCCAAATACTTACGACGATTATCGGCATAACTTTTCTGACGATCTTGGGCTGCCTTCATTCGTTGCCGAATGATCTCTATACAATCCGTAGTCTGTCGAATCATCTCTGGCCCAAGTACCAACTTTTCCCCAGTTTCCAACCAACATGTCGGAGAGTTACACGGTCTTCCATACAATGCTTCAAACGGTGCCATACCAATACTTGACTGGTAACTGTTGTTATATGCAAATTCCACCAAATGAAGGTGATCTTCCCATGATCCTCCGAAATCCAAAACACATGCTCTAAGGAGATCCTCCAAAACTCGGTTGACTCTCTCAGTCTGACCATCTGTTTGGGGATGATAAGCTGTACTCAAACACAACTCGGTTCCCAAAACTTCCTGGAAACTCTTCCAAAATCCACTAGTGAACAATGGGTCTCGATCGCTCACTATACTCTTCGGAATACCATGGAATCGAACTATCCACTTAACATACAACTCAGCCAACTTCGATGCAGTCCTAGTCGATCGAACAGGAATGAATCTTGCACTCTTAGTCAACCGATCTACGATGACCCAAATCCCTTCATTTCCCGCCTTGGTTCTAGGTAGGCCATCGATAAAATCCATCGACACTTGCTCCCACTTCCATGTAGGAACCTCTAATGGCTGAAGTAATCCACTTGGCCTTTTCTGTTCAGCTTTTACCAACTGACAGTTCATACATTTGGAAATAAAATTTCCAACGTCCTTCTTCATACCTTCCCAGTAATAGGTTCTCCTCATATCTCGATACATCTTATTTCCTCCTGGATGAATTGTCAACTTCGAGTGATGACTTTCCTTCAAAACTTCATCTCTCAACTCATCGATATCGGGAACAACCAGTCGTCCTTGCTTCCGAAGCCAACCCTCTCGGTCGACTTCGAATCTTCTATCCTTCTCTGGGTCCAATCCAGATTCCAAATCACGAATAATCTTGACAAGCTTATCGTCTCGCTTTTGGCCCTCGCCAATCCTTTCCACAAGAGTAGGTCTTATCGATAAGTTTGCCAACATTTCAGGTTCCAATTCACATCTAGGCCTGAAGTCAAATCCAGCCAAATACTCGAGACTCTTCCATTCCGAAAACATGGCTCCCAATCCGACATGTCTCCGACTTAACGCATCAGCCACTGCGTTACCTTTTCCCGGAGTATAGGCTATACCAAAATCATACGATGCCAAGAACTCTAGCCACCGTTGCTGTTGAAGATTCAAATCCTTTTGAGAGAACAGATACTTCAATGACTTATGATCTGTAAACAACTCGAATCTAACTCCCAATAGATAATGTCTCCACATCTTCAAAGCAAATACGATCGCCGCTAACTCCAAATCATGAGTCGGATAATTCCTTTCATGCGGCTTCAGTTGTCGACTTGCATATGCAACAACTCTATCCTTTTGCATTAGCACTGCTCCAAGTCCAGTACCACATGCATCGGTGTAAACCACCATCTCATCATTCTCACTTGGAATAGTCAAAACAGGAGCACTTGTTAATCGCTCTTTTAGGATTACGAAAGCTTGCTCACACTTAGCATCCCATTTGAACACTTGGTTCTTTTTCATCAATCCTGTTAACGGTGCAGCTATCTTGGAAAAGTCTTTGATAAACCGACGATAATATCCTGCTAATCCAAGAAAACTTCTCACATCAGATGCATTCTTAGGTCTAACCCAATCCTGGATCGCTGCCACCTTAGCGGGATCAACCGCTATTCCATTTCGAGAAATAACATGGCCTAAGAATCTCACTTCACTCTTCCAGAAGTGACACTTCGAAAACTTAGCCTTCAGCTGATGTTTCCGTAAGATTTCCAAAACAATACGCAAGTGCGTCTTGTGCTCTTCCTCAGTTCTGGAATAAATCAGAATATCATCCACGAACACAAGCACGAACTTATTCAACTGATCTCTGAACACTCTATTCATAAGATCCACAAAATATGCTGGTGCGTTAGTCAATCCAAACGGCATTACCAGCCACTCATAGAAACCGGATGGTGTCCTAAAAGCAGTCTTCGGCACACTATCCTTAGCCACTCTCAACTGGTGAAATCCCGTTGCCAAATCCATCTGAGAAAACACCTTAGCTTCGTGAAGCTGATCAAACAAGTCATCTATTCTCGGCAATGGATACTTGTTCTTCTTAGTCACCTTATTCAGCTCACGATAATCCACACACAACCTCAACGATCCATCCGCTTTGGTTGCGAACACAACTGGTGCACCCCATTCGGACACACTACGCCGAATGAATCCTTTCCGCAAAAGGTCATCAACTTGCACCTTCAACTCTTGTTGCTCCCTAGGCGCCATCCGCCTAAGAGGCATTACAACAGGTCTGGCTCCCTCAACTAGATCGATACGAAACTCGATCTCCCTATGCGGCGGTAACCCTTTGACTTCGTCAAAGACATCCTCAAATCCATTCACAATAGGCATCGATGACAGTCCATCCCGTGGAACAACCAGCGAATACATGAAGCTCATGAAGACGCCTTCCTCATGCTTACATCGTATCACAACCTTTCGCCCTTCCACATTCCCGACTATCACCTCCAGCCTGTCACAATCAATCCTTGCCGCATACTTCCTAAGCCAGTCCATACCCAAAATAATTCCGAACCCCGCAAAGTTCAGAACAAAGCAATCACAAACAAAAGAGCAATCATGACTCGACACAACTAGACCACGACATATCATACACAAGCATGACGAACCCCCAACTGGATTAGTCACAACCAATGGCCTATCAACAATATCCGGTTTCAAACCTAACCGGCCTACCAAATCATCACAAACAAAAGAATGAGACGCTCCAGTATCAAACAACACTCTAACTGGAACACCACAAATGGAAAGAGTACCTTGAACCACCACACTCTTCCCTTTCTCCTCAGCAGTAAGAGCTTTTGAAAATGACGGCACAGCTCCCAAAGCATAAGCTTGCACAATCTGCCTGTCCTTCCTCGGTTCTGGACAATCTTTCTTGAAATGCCCTGGCTTGTCACAGTTGTGGCATTTCGCCGGCACCTTTGGATTCCTACAATCCTTGGAGAGATGACCCTTCTGTTGGCAATTGTAGCAAGTCACTTCGCCCCTTGGCTTCTTCTGGCCATCCTTACCCTTCTGTTGTTGTTGCTTCCTCTTCTTGTTTCCACCCTTCTGTGGCTTAAACCCTTCCTTGGTTACAGCAACAACAGAACTCTCCCTAGGAAACAAACTCTCATGCCTGAGAGCTTTCTCCACAAGCTTCTCAAACGGATCGTCCAGATGATCCACCAACTGTCTTCCAAGATAAGCATCCAAACTGGTCACAAACTTCTCATTCTTCTGATAGGGAGAATCAATATACGATCTGGCATACTTGGACAAAGCCTCAAATTCAGAAACATACTCAAGAACCGATCTTCCACCTTGCTTGAGCTCAACAAACTTCTTGAACAAAACAGACTTCTGAGCCGTAGAGATGAACTTAGCTTCAAATCTGACTTGGAATTGCTCCCAAGTAATCTCATCCTCCGGAGTATCAATGGTGATAGAATTCCACCAATCTGAAGCTCTCCCTTGAAGTTGCCTTGATGCAAGCTTCCTCCTAGTTGCATCCTCGATTCCCAAATCACCAAAGATCCTCCTACAAGCATCAATCCATCTCTGCACTTCAATAGTTGATTCCGTTCCCAAGAAAACTTTTCCTCCAAGAGAAGTATAGTCCTTACAAAGCTTAGCAAAATCCACTGGTCTTGGAGCTTGAACTTGAACTCCAACATCCACTGATGGCCCTGGAGCTGGTATCCTTCTCATGATAGAAGTCATCATGGCTTCAAACATAGCTCCATAATCAGCGACTCCTTCAGCGGCACGGCCTTCCCTGGCAGCTGGTCTCCCTCTTCGACTCATCCTTAATATCTACAAAAAGGAATGATTAGAACACCTTTGAGAAACAACTGCACAAGGAGTTCAAATCCTTCTAAGCTACTATAATATATATAGTAATCATCCATCAAAATACAATTACGTCTCTCATACGTAGTTACGTCAGCGAGCGTTGGCTAATATCGATTAACCAAAGCTCTGATACCAAATGTGACGACCGCCCATGACTCCCGCACCAAAACAAGGAAATAGTGCGCTGAAAGGCGTGCCAGGCAGCCATGGGTGACCGTCAAGGGTAGAATAAACATCGCAGAATCTATCGTATAACTCACAGCGCATGGATATAATAGAGGAATATAATATAGTGAAGCTCCATAGAACAGAACATCATCATATAAGCATCATAGAAGTTTTATACAAACATATGAGTCATCCATACATCAAAGCCTCACTACATAACACTCAAACAAATATAGCAGCGGAACACCCAGTACATAATATGAAAATAATATGCAAAAGCCTCCTGCTCGTCTTAGTCATCATCAACGTAGACCTCCATGAACAGCACCTGTCACCTGCTACCTAGTCTGCCCATCCCAACATGGATGAACAGCCCAAGGTAATAAGAGGAAACATAAAACCTTGAGTCAGACAAAGTCTTAGAGAGCAGTAAATCAACTATCAAACATACCAAAAGAGTATAAGGGATAAAAGGAATAGGAACCAAACCATCCCACTCCACTTCTTTCTACAGTGATAGCCCCCAGACACACATTAAGGAGAAGCAAGCATAACATAGCAAGCAATTAAAGTATAGCAATAATCACTCGAGTCAAGGTCGATGTTTTCCAAATACAAACCCCCAAGGCCTAAACCAAGATCAGATAAGCACCCAGAAAACACCGCTCTTGAGACCGAATGATGATACAATCAAACGTCCAAACATCCATGACTTTGGCTATCACTGTTATCATTGCCTTGATTTTACCGTTAGTTGAACGACCATCTGTCAAGGGCTAATGGTAACCCCGGTTCTAGACATAACTCCGCACGTCGTCGCAGCCCGTGCCTAGGAATTTTCGCAACTACCCAGAGTACTAGCACGTCGTCGCAGCCCGTGCTTGGAACGTCGTCGCAGCCCGTTCCAACGTACTCTTGCTTTGAGCATGCTAGAACCTTCAACAACGATGAGATCTCAGCCTCCTAGTCATCCTCCTCGACGACTATTTCCATACTAGCTCAAGCGCCTCTCAAGCTAACCATTATCAACCAACTCGCATCGCATCATCGAGTTATCAACATGCTTGGGATGATCCCGGCTGGATTAAACCAAGGCTATCTCACATCATGCTTCGCTTTATCGCATCATAGCAAAGTCTCATCTCAACATCATGGCTTGTCTCATCGCATCATGCCAAAGTCCCATCTCAACATCATCTAATCCATACATATGAGCTTCAACATCCGCTTCATATGCCACAAGCAGCTTTCACCATTCAAGAGCCTTTCCACTTAGCTTTTGAATCATCTTCGACCATCTTATCTAGATCTAACTATCAATCACCTAACATACATAGCAATCAATCAAATCAATCATTAGCTTAAGCAATCAAGCATTCAAACAAGATCTAATCAAGCAATATCAACCATAATGGCAATTTCGTAAATAAATGAGCATAGGTCTAACATATATGAAATCATGGATTTTAGCATAGATCTATCAAATATAAAACATGGGTTTTGTCTCTATAACTTGGTAAATGAACTTGCATAAGTAAACATCTTCATAAGTAATGGATCTACACTTGGATCTAAGGAAAAATGCATAAAATCACTATCTACAACACTCCAACAAACCGCCAATCCAATATACTCCTTTGGGTCCACGTGAGAGATAACTACCACTCACCAAATCACCCAAACACTTCAAAAACTATCAACTTCAGATCTGGACAGCAAGGATTCAAGCTTGATTCGTCGAAATCCCGCTTGAAACGATGAAATCTAGCTTGGTTGGATGAAGATCTTCAACTTTAGCTCTTGGATCTTCAATCTCGATCTTCGATCTTGGATGGATGTTAGAACTTGATTGGAATGGAGAAAAGAAGATGAAGAAATGTTGTGGTCGAGCTCTCAAAATGGCAGCACTTCGTTGCTTCGAAATCCGGTGCCAAAAAGTGAGCCAAACCCCTCTATTTATAGGCTGGAACGCCCCTTAGGTCGCTCGCTTTTAGGTCGCTCACGACCTAACTATGGCCGACCTACGACCTAGCCAACACGGCCTAACGACTTACGACCTAACAAGGGACGCGACTTAACACTACAAGCAGCCTACAGACTCGAGTCAACGACTCAACAGGTATGCACGACTCACAACTCAAGCCCCTAACGACCTAAGACACAACGTCCCAACACGCGCGACTCAACATGTTCGCGACCTAACTCGCACGCGAGTTACGACCTAACGACTTAACTATGTTGCCGACTCAACACAGGCACGACTCAACACAGGATCACACGACTTAACTATAAGACGACCTAAAACACACACGACTCAAGCCTTAGGTCGTTCACGACCTAACACTAAACCGACCCAACGACTTAACGAAACCACGACCCATCACTAAGTCGTTCACACGACTCAGCGACCTAACTACAACACATACCATCCACTAGGTCGTTACTTCCTATAGGTCGCTACAACTATTAGGTCGCTCATTCCTCTAAGCAGCTCACCACTAGGTCGCTCCCCACTGGGTCGTTAGAATCCTTAACCCGCTAACTACCTTAACTCGTTAACCCGCTAGCTTCCTTAGGTCGTTCCAAAACTCCTCCGACCTAACTATCATACGACCTAAGTCCCTAGCTCGCTCTACCTCACTAAGTCGCTAGTATCTATAGGTCGCTCCAATTCTATAGGTCGCTAGCTTTCCCTAACTCGCTCACACGACCTACACTACCAAACGACCGAAGCTTCCTACGACTTAAACACCACACGGGTTAACTTCCACACGACTTAAGCTTTGGTCGACACAAACTCTAAACGACTTAACAACATCAACGACCTGAAGCATATAGTTTTACAATGTTTCGATCCGTAAAAATACGGGTCGTTACAAATGTCTTTGGCTCTCTCAATATAAAATCTTTGTCGCGCCATCGTGCTTTTGAAGATCTTAGTTTGTGTTATTTGTATCGCAATCTCCAGCTCAAACAAGTGAGTATTTCTCACTAGAAATTATGTACTTATATAAGTAGTAAATTGACACCCTGTGAATCTGTAGAACTATATGATCATGTTATAACTGCTTATATTATTATCATATGATGTTCACACCTATTATGACACCTATTATATTATATGTTACTTTTATTTCATGCTATTCTGTTTATTTTATCTGTTCATCACACTACAAGTTCCCTTTAGATTAGAATCACTATGGGTTGAAATGATACATACCCGAACGGACCTTAGAATAAGGAAAAATTGTTATGGGCTGAAATGATAGGCCTGAATGATTTTCAGTTTATTTCATTTACCTGGGACTACGGGTTTGAAATGATAAAACTCGGATTTTTCTTTGTAAATTACGGGTTGAAATGATATATTACCCGTATCACTTTTCCTAGCGTAGAAAATCATATACAGACCCGTAGTTAATATATATTTTTCTAAAATTTTTAAAATTATTTTAGAAATGTAAATATTAAAATATTTTGATTTAAATCTAATTAAAAAGGATTTTTGTAAAAAATTATTGATTTTCTGAATAATTGTAAGTGAAATGAATTAATGAAAAAGTTAGGAAATTTTGAATGTAAGTTATTTTGGAAAATTTGATTTAATTATAATTGGAAATTAAATTGTATATGAAATTATGATAAATTTATGATAATTTGAATTTAAATGAATTTAAAGTGATTTTATATCATATTAATGATTTTTAATAAGGTTGAAATGTGAAATGAATGAATATTTAAGTTGAAATTTTGAAATATAACTAAAATTGGAAATTTATGAAATTGACTTAAAAGTGAATTTTTAGTTACGTAAATAAAAATAAAACTAAGTTATATGTGAGAATTTGAACTTAAGTGTTAAGTTGAAATTTAATGTAATGAATTTAAATTTGAATGTTGAAATTTAATAAGTGAATTATTTATAAATATTGATTTTTGAAAGGAAACTTAACTTTATAAAATCATGAAATTAAGGAAAATTAAATGATGATTATAAACGTGAAATGTATGATTTTATAAGTTAAAAACGATCTAAATAAAAATATAAGTGTTGTGAAATTCCATTGAATATTTGAAGGTAATTAACAACATTTTAAATACTGTCTTTTGTTATTGTTCTGAATGTAACTTTCTGTAGCATTTTCCAAATGCTGCGAAACTGGAATTTTCATTGTTTTAATAAATTTAAGTGCATAAATGAACATTGAAAAGTTTAAATTTTTGGAATTTAATAATTTAATTATTAAATGTAATAACTTCATTTTTTTATTTAAAATGAAGTAATTTGTTTTGAAATATAACTATTTGATATATTAAAATGATTGAAATGTGGTACTGAAAGATATGATATTTTGGTATATTGAAATGATTTGAAATGTGGTTTTGAAAAAAATTATAACTATTTTGATATATTAAAATGATTTGAAATGTGGTTTCAAAAAGATATGATATTTTGATATATTAAAATGATTTGAAACGAAGTTTTGAAAGATATGATATTTTGATCTTAAATGATTTGAAAAATGGAGTTTTGAAAGATATGATATTTTGATATTAAATGATTTGAAAAATGGAGTTTTGAAAGATATGATATTTTGATATTAAGATGATTTGAAAGGAAGTCCTGAAGGATATGATATTTTGGAAATGAAGCTTTGAAAAGTTATGATATTTTGATATATTAAAATGTTTTGAAAGGAAGTTTTGAAAGGATATGATAATTTAATATATTGAAATGGTTAGAAATGACTTGATATTTATTTTGATAAATATTTGAATTGAAAGATATGGTATGATGATATATTGAAATGGTTTGGAAATGATTTAATCTTTATTTTGATAAAGATTTGGGTTGAAATGATATTTTATTTTGAAGTATAAAATATCGTTTTAAAAGTTATAACTACGGGTTATAATAACGATTGGTTGTTAAAGATACCGGGATCGGATATTGTCTTATAGCCAACCAATACCGAAAACCACTTTAACAACTGTGTACGCGGTGGTGATTCCAGAATGAAGTAGGATGGTGGCGACGTTCTCGAGGTATATTACGTGGACCCAACTCCCGTGAGTTGGCATAAATGACTAAAACAGGAGCTATACCGGGCTACACAAAGGGTCACACCCTTTCATCGAGCATGCTCCATCAGAAACCATTATATTACTTTTATGATTCGATACGGTGGCGCCACTTTGATTCGGGGGTATTGTTCGAGGTGGGCGGAAGCTGCTGGCTTGCCGTCACCACCAGTCCGGGAGTGCAAAAGGTGTATCCACCCTGGCATTGCCTCGTGTGCCGTGTCATATCCTTATATCGAGCCCACTACGATTTTGGTTTTAAAGATCCGACCGCGTTAAGGTTCACCATCCCCTTAACGCTATTTTCTATATGATTATACTTTACTGATTAGACAATACTGTATATAACGTATATTACTACATAGTAAATAGTTTAACGGATCCTTAGAGGATGGGCGGTCCCAAGCATCTTTTAAGTTACTTGTACCTTTACTACAGTTTCCTTGAGTTGGTTTATATTGTATAAGTATGTATGTCCTGACTTGAGTGTTTGTATTTTTATTTACGCTCGGGGCGGCCTGAGTATTCACAAATTTGGATTTCCACTTTCTGGAGATTTGGAATCGCTGGAGATTATCTGCTTGTCTAGTTTTATCTTTTCAGTCTGTTGGTCTTTTCCAGCTATTGTATTACTAGATTTCTATGTATTGAGACTTGTTTTGTACTTTATTTCTTTTGTTGTATCTTATGTAACTCTGATATATTTATATAGTAGCTTCATGAACTACTATCTCTTTTACTTCCGCTGTATTATTATTACTCTGTGTTTGTGATCTGTGATTTTTATTTACTGTATATTCTGAGATTTGCCAAATTTTTATTTACAACACGGTTTTTTGAGCAATTCGATTCCGGCATGAGTGTCTACCTATACACTTATAATGGATGCGAATGGTTGAAAATACCGGCCCGTTACAGTTGGTATTAGAGCTTTGGTAACTCTAGGCAAAACTCAGCATATGGAGTGAATGTATTTACAGAATCACATTCATTCGAGTTGAATCTCTTCCTGTTTGACTCGATTCCTTTGAAATTTGGAACATTCCCTACGGTTCCAAAATCCATTCGTATCCCTCACTATTCATCTTCTTTTGACTCCGGAGTATTCCATAACTCCGATTCGAATGATCTTTTTAGTGATTCGGCGATCACACCAATTTCAAATTGAATTGTAAAAGAGGAAACTCCTTTACAATTAGCATCGATTCACCAGGGAATTTATATCTATCCTTGGTTATATGCTAATATCTTTTGTTATCCCAAACTCTAACTCTTGAGATCAAATGTAGATTTACCCCAGAAAATTCCACATTGATCTTATTCTTTAAGTCACAGTTGACCCGATTAAGGTTGCCCGTGATTTATTTAAGCTTATCCACCTCCCTATTTTGTTATTTAATCATCTTGTCTTTTGTTTCCAACCTATTTTCAAACATTTCGAATTGTACTTGTAAATCTATGTTTTGTTTATATATTGTGTTGTTTGAGTTGCTGATGTTGAGTTGGGTTTCTGATCGATTCGTCTGATCAACGCTATCGATAAGATTACCAAAACACTTCGACAGAACAAACTGACACAATATTATTTTAAAATTTTGGTTAATGAAATAAATTTTGATGTATAAGTAAATTTATGAAACTTAATAAACTGATTTAAATTGATTATTTGAAGTGATAATACTTGATTTGGGAACTAAAATGAACTTAGAACAAGAAATTTGAGAATTTAATTTCCGATGGTTTCAAACCTTTTGTTTAAAAAGTTTTAAAAGGGATATATTATTTAAAGTATTTTCAAATAGAAATTTGTTTCCAAAAAATTTTAAAGTTTAAACTTAGTGCTCTTCTCATTGTCGCTGGGAAATAACTTCGGTGATGACTGCAGCATTATCGACGTTCATTTTTGAGTACCGAAGTGAAGAGACTGTTTTGTAGTCTTGCTACAGCTTTGTTTTGGGAAATCAAATTGATTTGAATTTCTAGAATATGACTTGATTTATAATATATATATAGACATATGATTTTAATTTGATCTGATAAGTTATGTACATACATTTATTATCTCTAAATGGTTTAAAGAAACCGAAAATTTAATTCTTAAATTCAGTTATGAAAAGAAAATCAAAATTTTGGATGAATGTTTAAGTATGAAATGATTTAATTGGAAAGTTTATTTGTATAATACAATTGCATTCAAATATAACTCACCTTAATTTCAGAAGCTAACAATGTAATTGGATAATATACAATATAAAAGGATTTTATAAATAAAATTTGAGTGGTTATAATAAATGTTATACACTTAAATTTTAATTATAAATGATTAACAGAGGTAAATATAGTGAAGGGTAATTGAATAACTTACAATAAAAAAAATGTTAAAAGAACTAAGAATAAAAGAAAGCAGTTATAATAAGTGTAAGAATGTTTAACATAAGTGATAAATATAATGAGAGGAATAAATTTAATTTTAATTAGGAAAAGAAGAACTAAATTTATTGAGTACATTATGAGTATAATAAATGATTATTTTTCAAACCCATGGTTTTAAAAATTGTCAATTTAAGATGATTGGATAATAAGGTAATGAAATTTGAGATAGTTAAGATTTATTTAACTTGTATAAAGATTTATTCTCTATTTAAGTTGAAATTTCCATGCTTTCAAATTTATTTCCTTATTTTGTTTTTCAAACTATCTTTTGGTTGTCCTTATCATCTTTATCTTGTTATAGACTGGTATAGTCATCTTTCTATAATATTTCTGTTTAGAAATCTTACTATAATCTTTGATAATCTTCACCTTGTTAAACTTACCTATAACAATAGTTATCAGGTATAATTTCAGTTTCCCTGTCATCTTATCTTAGTCTTATTTCACTCTATCTTTTTCTGTGCTTTCCCGTACCTCATTCCTTTTCGGGGACGAAAAGTTTTGAGTGGGGGAGAGTGTAACAACCCTAGATTTTGTATATTATTTAAATTGGATTTATTTTATTTTAAAATATTTTAAATTTGTTTTATTTCAAACATTTCATTTTTAAATATAAATGTTGATTATTAAGTGATTTATAGTTCAAATTAGTATAATGTGAATGGTTTACTGTAAAGTGAATTTCTACTCAAACTGTTTAAACTTTGACTTTTAAAATTTAAATTTAAAATCATTTTTAAATATTAAATTTTATCTTTTATTATGAAAATAGATGTAATAACTTGAACACTGCTTTTCATTTTGTTGAAAACGGAGTTAAACTGTGAAAGTTATGTATATTTCAATATTGAGCGCAATTTGTTTATTCTGCAATTTTGTTATTTTTAAATTGTATAAAGTATATTTTATTGTCATATTTCATGTTAATCTGGGTCAATATGTTATTGTATTTATATTTTTGTATTATAATAATTTTAAAATTAAGTAAACAATTTTTCAAAGTCAATGGTGATTTATTTGTAATTTCCGGACACTGTTTTGGATTTTTAAGCAATTTCTTTAAATCTTTTTCTATTTTATTTAAATTTAATTTTTTTTGTGTTAATATTTTATTTCAAGTATATTTTGTCTTTTAAAAATTTTAAAGTGATGTTTGAATTTTTCCAAAGCTTATTGAATCTATTTCCAAATTTTAAAGCCTAGTTTTCTTATTTTCTGCTATTTTCTTCATTAAAATTATATTTAAATTTAATTTTTTATTTATTTTGTGAATGTACTTTTATTTTATATTACTATTTATGTTTAAATATATATTACAAGATCATATGAATTTTCTAAAATTTATTTCATTTAATTTCAAATTTTCTAGACTAGTTTACTATTTTTAGCTATTTTCCTTAATTTAACTTTATATAATTAATAAATATTATATATATTTTTATATTTTGATAAATTTTCGAAAATTTTTCTGGGATTATTATTATTTCCATAAATATCAAAAGGTTTTGGAAGCTTTTGAAACGTAAAGTCGTTTCACCTCCTAAGTCGTTTCTTGTATCGTTTCTTCATTTACTCTTTGGCAGTTTTTTTTTTATTAGATGTGACTTCCTCACTTCATTTTCACGTGGATCTCAGATCCATTTCTCATCTACAAAAGAAAAATTGCACGGTCATTGCTTCAAAAGTTTGGGTAAAAACATCTTCTTCCTTCTCTTGTTTTCTATTATTTTCTATGTGAATCTTTGCACTTGTTCTTCACTTTTTGATCAGCTCCTCCCTCCTCCAGCAGCTAGGCCAACCTCACCACCACCTACTCCGACCACCACTGCCTCCAGATCACCACCACCCTAGGCTGAGCACCCTATGGCAAGAGATCACCACCAAAAGTTGACAACTCCATCACTTTGTATGCAAACCGAGATACCATGTTTACCATCACTTTCTACCACCTCTAGCCGCCACTTCCTCCACCATCACCACCTCTGACCTGACCTTCACTCTCTGCCACACCACCCACCACCCTCTGGAAATCAGGACATGACCATAGAGCATGAGGCCGAGCTCAATAGGAGCCAAGATGTGATGATATTTGCTTTGTTTTGTAAAGTGTTGCACATATATCTTCATCTCCTTTAAACCCATGTAGGCCAACCACCTTGCACCCAAACCAGACCTTAATCCATGACATAGATGAGCTTAACCCATCCATAACTGATCCATGTGAAGTTGAGAACAAGTGCAAAGCATTTGACTTTGTTCTGGACTTTGATTTCTACTGTTACATTGTTTTGTAACTTATATGTTGTATTATTTGTTTAAATGTTTGAATAAAGCAATTATCTTTGGCTTTCTCAATATCAAATCTTTGTCGCGCCATCTTGCTTTTGATGATCTTAGTTTGTGTCATTTGTATCGCAATCTCCAGCTCATACAAGTGAGTATTTATCACCAGACATTATGTACTTATATAAGTAGTAAATTGACACTCTGTGAATCTGTAAAACTATATGATCATGTTATAACTGCTTATATTATTATCATATGATGTTCACACCTGTTATGACACCTATTATATTATATGTTACTGTTATTTAGTGCTATTCTGTTTATTTTATCTGTTTATCACACTGCAAGTTCCCTTTAGATTAGAATCACTATGGGTTGAAATGATACATACCCGAACGGACCTTAGAATAAGGGAAAATTGTTATGGGCTGAAATGATAAACCTGAATGATTTTCAATTTATTTCATTTACTTGGGACTGCGGGTTTGAAATGATAAAAATCGGATTTTTCTTTGTAAATTATGGGTTGAAATGATATATTACCCGTATCACTTTTCCTAGTGTAGAAAATTATATACAGACCCGTAGTTAATATATGTTTTTCTAAAAATTTTAAAAATTATCTTAGAAATGTAAATATTAAAATATTTTGATTTAAATCTAATTAAAAAGGATTTTTGTAAAATATTATTGATTTTCTAAATAATTGTAAGTGAAATGAATTAATGAAAAAGTTAGGAAATTTTGAATGTAAGTTATTTTGGAAAATTAAATTGAATATGAAATTATGATAAATTTATGATAATTTGAATTTAAATGAATATAAAATGATTTTATATCATATCAATGATTTTTAATAAGGTTGAAATGTGAAATGAATGAATATTTAAGTTGAAATTTTGAAATATAACTAAAATTGGAAATTTATGAAATTGACTTAAAAGTGAATTTTTAGTTAAGTAAATAAAATAAAACTAAGTTATATGTGAGAATTTTAACTTAAGTATTAAGTTGAAATTTAATGTAATGAATTTAAATTTGAATGTTGAAATTTAATAAGTGAATTATTTATAAATATTGATTTTTGAAAGGAAACTTAACTTTATAAAATCATGAAATTAAGGAAAATTAAATGATGATTATAAATGTGAAATGTATGATTTATAAGTTAAAAACGATTTAAATAAAAATATAAGCGTTGTGAAATTCCATTGAATATTTGAAGGTAATTAACAATATTTTAAATGTTGTCTTTTGTTAAATTGAATTGTTTTGAATGTAACTTTCTGTAGCATTATCCAAATGCTGCGAAACTTGAATTTTCATTGTTTTAATAAATTTAAGTGCATAAATGAACATTGAGAAGTTTAAATTTTTGAAATTTAATAATTGAATTATTAAATGTAATAACTTCATTTTTTTTGATTTAAAATGAAGTAATTTTTTTTGAAATATAACTATTTGATATATTAAAATGATTGAAATGCGGTACTGAAAGATATGATATTTTGGTATGTTGAAATGATTTGAAATGTGGTTTTGAAAAAAATTATAACTATTTTGTTATATTAAAATGATTTGAAATGTGGTTTCGAAAAGATATGATATTTTGATATATTAAAATGATTTGAAACGATATTTTGAAAGATATGATATTTTGATATTAAATGATTTGAAAAATGGAGTTTTGAAAGATATGATATTTTGATATTAAGATGATTTGAAAGGAAGTCCTGAAGGATATGATATTTTGGAAATGAAGCTTTGAAAAGTTATGATATTTTGATATATTAAAATGTTTTGAAAGGAAGTTTTGAAAGGATATGATAATTTAATATATTGAAATGGTTAGAAATGACTTGATATTTATTTTGATAAATATTTGAATTGAAAGATATGGTATGATGATATATTGAAATGGTTTGGAAATGGTTTAATCTTTATTTTGATAAAGATTTGGGTCGAAATGATATTTTATTTTGAAGTATAAAATATCGTTTTAAAAGTTATAACTACGGGTTATAATAACGATTGGCTGTTAAAGATACCGGGATCGGATATTGTCTTATAGCCGGCCAGTACCGAAAACCACTTTAACAACTGTGTACGCGGTGGAGATTCCAGAATGAAGTAGGATGATGGCGGCGTTCTCGAGGTATATTACGTGGACCCAACTCCCGTGAGTTGGCATATATGACTAAAACAGGAGCTATACCGGGCTACACAATGGGTCGCACCCTTTCATCGAGCATGCTCCATCGGAAACCATTCTATTACTTTTGTGATTCGATACGGTGGCGCCACTTTGATTCGGGGGTATTGTTCGAGGTGGGCAGAAGCTGCTGGATTGCCGTCACCACCGGTCCGGGAGTGCAAAAGGTGTATCCACCCTGGCATTGCCTCGCGTGCCGTGTCATATCCTTATATCGAGCCAACTACGATTTTGGTTTTAAAGATCCGACCGCGTTAAGGTTCACCATCCTCTTAACGCTATTTTCTATATGATTATACTTTACTGATTAGACACTACTGTATATAGCGTATATTACTACATAGTAAATAGTTTAACGGATCCTTAGAGGATGGGTGGTCCTAAGCATCTTCTAAGTTACTTGTACCTTTACTACAGTTTCCTTGAGTTGGTTTACATTTTATAAGTATGTATGTCCTGACTCGAGTGTTTGTATTTTTATTTACGCTCGGGTTAGCCTGAGTATTCATAGATTTGGATTTCCACTTTCTGGAGATTTGGAATCGCTGGAGATTATCTGCTTGTCTAGTTTTATCTTTTCAGTCTGTTGGTCCTTTCCAGCTATTGTACTAGTAGATTTCTATGTATTGAGACTTCTTTTGTACTTTATTTTTTCTGTTGTATCTTATGTAACTCTGATATATTTATATAGTAGCTTCATGAACTACTATCTCTTTTACTTCCGCTGCATTATTATTACTCTATGTCTGTGATCTGTGATTTTTATTTACTGTATATTCTAAGATTTGCCAAATTTTTATTTACAACATGGTATTTTGAGCAATTCGATTCCGACATGAGTGTCTACCTATACACTTATAATGGATGCGAATGGTTGAAAATACCGGCCCTTATATGTTGTCTAGAATATAAATTTGAATCCAACAGAAGAAATCGTGCGTGAATCAAAGTTTATATGCATAAGATATTCATGTTACAAGAAATATTATTAAAATAAAAATTAGTACGTGTTAAAAATATATATAAATAAACAAATTTCAATACTTACGTTTTCTCAAGATGAGGCTTTAGGAAAAGATTGAAGAAGAACTAAGATGAGGACAGGAAGTGTACGAAAAATGAAAAAAAAAACATTTTTATAAAAGAATGCTTTTGGATTTGCAAGAATAAGAGCTTTTGAATATGAGGTGTTAGGAGAAACAAAAATGTAAAAGAAGAAATAAGATGTAGGTTATTTATAATTAGGAAATTAATGTGGAGGGACAAAAATAAATGTCACGTTTTATTAGTTTGATTCTAAATTAATTAAGTGCTAGATATAGAAAAGTTTGAATACATCATATATATTCATACATTAACTGTGTGTCAGAATTGCTAAACATATATCAAGTACGATTAATTGGTGACAATGTATAGGAATAAACAAGAATGAATGTAGATTCGATCACATAAGGATCTAATAGGGAATGAGATAAAAGGTGACGGCATTGATTAATTCCACTTTCCCACTTTAGCCAATTTTATTAATACGACATTTAATTATCATGCAAGTTGTATTATGACTAGAAAACATAAAAAACAAACAATAAATTAATATGTATATAATATTAACTCACTTTTAAATTGTTTGATAATAATAATAAAAAAAAATTAAATCATGCTTTAGCAATTTGAAATTAAAACATTAAATGTTTATATGTATACGCATGTACACAAACACACATACATGTGTGTATAAAGATTAAACCAAAGCTTATTAATTAATTCAAAGCATACTTCCATACCACATTAAATTGTCTAATGCATTTGTAAACTTATGTATACTTGAAGTCAAAGATACATATATACATATAAATTAAACTTTTTTACCTTAATGAAATTTATTTATTTTTTTAACAAAACAAAAGTGGAACACGAAAAATTAAGCAATACAGTAACAAACCATTAAGATCCTTAAATAAGGACATTTGAGATAATAAATTTGGTAACAAATTTAAATATTGTTGTAATCAAAATCAAAGCTTAGATTTATTATCGAAAAATTGTTAAGCATATGTAAACTTCTATTATAATTTATTAGATTAAGAATAAATAATTTATTCAATAAAGTATTCAAATTTCATGATATTTTCAATTCAAGATAAAGTGACAATATTTGTATACAATATTTCTGTTTCAACACAAATGCAAATTATATGTATATAAACTTTCAGATCTAAAAAAATGCAATTTGGTTTAGGAGTTTAAAACATGGATCTATAATTAAAACATTCTTTTAATTATATACAAATTTTTTCGTTTTGATTTATCAAATTAAAAGTCAAA
The DNA here is from genome assembly GCA_030765085.1 of Allium cepa. Classification (NCBI taxonomy): domain Eukaryota; kingdom Viridiplantae; phylum Streptophyta; class Magnoliopsida; order Asparagales; family Amaryllidaceae; genus Allium; species Allium cepa. The sequence continues at coordinate 885,337,514 of CM060932.1, forward strand.
TTAATTAATTCAACAAAAAATTCAAATAACATAAATAATTTCAAAATAAATTAGGAAATAGCATATACATACAAACTATGACAATAAAATTATACTTAATATAATATTTTAAAATAGAAGACATCTCTTAGATCTAGTGTGACGCCCCACCTCTATACCCACGCTAGCCAAGAACACTACGGTGTAATGCTGTCAACTAGCACAGAGAATAAGGCTGTTGAGGAGCAACCATCCGTGTAATTGCTTTACGCGAGCATCGATATGTCTGATAGTGTAACATGCATTCTATTTCAAGAGGAAACCCGACACACCGACACAAACTCAAAGCTACTACACGGTGGCTATAAAGATCTTCAGAAACAAATATAGAAATAAACATAACATAAATCGGTCACAGACAATTCATATCACAAAGGCGGAAATAGATATGAATATTACACATGAAAGTGTACATCAGAGTAGTGGTCAAAAGGATCCACAATAATACAAAGGAATAGATACAAGTGCAAAACAAAAGAATAAGTATACATCATAGAGTCTGTATCTCAAATGTATACAACAAAACTACTAAACTAAAGTAGTTAGCCAAAAGATCAGATGATAGTCCGATAAGGAGTCAAGCAGAAGCACCTGTAACATCTCGGTCTGACCCGAGTATTATTTAAGAAGAAAATAATAAACGGATCAGTCTAGCTATAAATATCAGATGAAGTGATATATAATAAGAGATATGACATAAACATATAATAATCACAATGCCAAGCTGTGATAAATAAGTAATTGAAAATCAACAAGAGATTAATCAATATCACAATAATCTACTCAAGATAAAAAGGAATGTCATCCTCCTAATTTCATTCACCAAGCCACAATAAATGACATATATATCAATGCCCATCGTAAAAGTTGGTGAAACATAAATTCCAGAAATCAACACACGAAATCCAGAAATCACAAAAAGGTATGTGTGAGTGGAATCACACAAGTGGTGTCTAGGCTAACCGAAAAGGTATGTGTGAATGGAATCACACAAGTGGTGTCTAGCCTAACCAAATCACAAAAAGGTATGTGTGAATGGAATCACACAAATGGTGTCTAGGCTAACCGAAAAAGTATGTGTGAATGGAATCACACAAGTGGTGTCTAGCCTAACCAAACAGCAAAAAGGTATGTGTGAATGGAATCACACAAGTGGTGTCTAGCCTAACCAAACAGCAAAAAGGTATGTGTGAATGGAATCACACAAATGGTGTCTAGGCTAACCGAAAAAGTATGTGTGAATGGAATCACACAAGTGGTGTCTAGCCTAACCACAGCAAAAAGGTATGTGTGAATGGAATCACACAAGTGGTGTCTAGGCTAACCGAAAAAGTATGTGTGAATGGAATCACACAAGTGGTGTCTAGCCTAACCAAACAGCAAAAAGGTATGTGTGAATGGAATCACACAAGTGGTGTCTAGCCTAACCGAATCACAAACAAAGAGACATCGCACATTGCTAGTCTAAACCATAAAGATGATCGTCATGATCAAATAGAAGTGTCAATTACAATAAGATAGTAAATATATGAGCTTAGCTTCATGTCCCATAACCACTAGCTTAACTTAAATATTTACGAACAAACTGTAGATCTCCACTAGAAAATTGTCACAAGAGGTTCAATCGAACAAGTCCAAAAATTAACCAACGAAGTAAACGCAAGCGTTTCATACCACTTGTTTTACTAAGTCGTTTAATTAGATTTCTCATACGAGTGAGGTAAAGGTTATATATATATATATATATATATATATATATATATATATATATATATATATATATATATATATATTGGAAAACGGTTTTATAAACGAATTTGGTATTAAAATAGTATTGAAATCGTTTGAGGAAAGAGTTTTGATATTTACTACTAGTATAGAAAACCTTTATATTTTTAAAGTGACAAAGCACAAGGGGGATTGTAGAAACAATCAATCAAAAAGATCACATTCGAAGATGTGAATAAAAATCCAATGAAATCGATAAAGGATCCATCGAAGTGGATATATCTAAAATTCCCAAAGAAAATAAGTCATCAAAGATGATAATAAATGATGACAATAAATAGGATCATCACGAATCGATTTAAATTGGAAATTCAATCCAAAAAGGCAAATTGGACTAAAACAGCAGGTTCAGTCGACTGAACAGAGTTTTCAGTCGACTGACCCTGTGCCTGGAAATTTTCCAGGTTCAGGAAACTTTCTGTTTCCAGTTTCAGTCGACTGTGCAGAGTTTTTCAGTCGACTGAATCATGCCTGGAAACTTTCGGGTTACAGGTTCAGTCGACTGAACAGAGTTTTCAGTCGACTGAGTCATGCCTGGGCTGTTTTTCAGCCTATTCAAATGAAGAGCAAATTCTTCCAAAATGCAACCGGACGAACATTGGCTCTAAGGGTTTATGCCAATCGGCAACCCGGCCCTATATGCTCCTCGGTGCATCACTAAAAGCATGATCAAACATCCATAAAAGGATTTCACACAAATTGACTTAAAAACTCAAAAATTGGAATATTCACAAAACCAATCCAAATCAAGAGCAAATGCACATGAAGAAGTGTTAGGAATTTATACCCAACAACCAAAGATAATTATAGTCATAGATGTGAGATAAAAATCTCACCTTTTTAACTCAAGAACAAGAAGAAGAAGCTCAAATGCAAAGGAAAGGCTAACCACTCTTCACTCTTACTCAACAAGCTTCAATCTAAGAATAAAACACATATTTTCCTAAATTAGGTTTAGGATATTTTCTGAAATTGAAGAGAGAAAGAGTTGGAGAAGAAGAAGAGAAGCTTACCAATGGGTTCACTTGAATTTGGAGCAAGAAGTTGGATTAGCAAAGCAAGCTAGGGCTTAGGAATTTCTATTTCCCATTCTCTTCCACCATTGTTGCTAAAGCTTGAGTGTTTAAGCAAAGAGGAGAAGTTATGAAGAGAAGGGGGTTGGGCTGAGCTAATAAGGGTGCAGTCCAAACCAAAGTCATAAGCGGGAAAAAGTAGCAAAAATCAACTTTCTCCAAACATATCGAAGCTTATACTCAAAAAGGTCGCAAACGTCATTTTGAACTCAATGGGAGTGGTCCCGAGTCCTAATTCGACTGTTTGCAAAAAGTAGCTTTTCGGACCGAAATCCGACGAACGATAAAATATTTAAATAAAATATTTAAATATACAATTGATAAATATGCGGGTTGTTACATCTAGCCAAAATTTACTCCTTGATTTGTACTTTCTCCTCAGATCATCAAGACCCACACCCAACACTTGCAAGAGCTGGATGAATCTCTTTTATTTTTATTTAATTTGATGTTCGACATTAAATTGTTATTGGTTTTATTTTGTTTAAATGAAGATTATGGCAACCCTTTTTTTGGAGAGGAGGAGGAAGGATTTTATAAAAAGGAAAGTAAAATGAGGAGATTTTTTTTAATAGGGCAATAGAATCTTTTTCTATTCTTCTTATTTAACTTTCTTATTTAATTCAATCAACATTTTCATTTTCTCCATGTGTTGGCTGATCTTAGCATGCATTCATAGTACATAAGGTTTCCAACAAAAAAAAACCTCAATGTAGTTATTTATTTAAAACCTTGTTTCAAAGGTGTGCCGATATTGAATATTGATATTTGCATAACTTTTTATACATGCATTCAAATAATTAATAATAACATTCACATAATTTAATCATGATTAACATTTAACAATATTAATTAATTTAACTAATTTATAACATCTAATAAATTAATTAAATCGTATAGTCTTTCGAAGAAACCACAAATGCAGTTGTGCGATTCACAACTAACCAATATTTATAAACTAACCAATATTTATAAACTAACCAATACATCCTATTCAATCAACTTTTACAATGACTCAATAGAAGTTTACATGACAATTCAATGTTGGTTATAACACTTATTACAGTGTTTAATTTCCCTATCCAACAATTACTACTTAAAATAAGTTTACGCTTCTATTAATTTACATTCACACTTCCATTACTATATTAATAATTATTAAAGTAACGTTTTTATCAATAACAACATTATAATTACTCAACATTTAAATGAACTTTATTTCCAATAACATACTACCTAATTGCATTCACTTATGTTCTATCCAAACATACATTTAGATTTTGTTTCCATTAGTTAATTGATATTTACATCCATTTATTAACAATTTACTTCCACTTATACAGTTGCAATTCATTTTAGTTATTATTTCATTAATACTATTTCCAATTTTATTTCTTCCAGTATTAATACACAATCATATTTAATTAACAAATTATAATGTTTTCCACTATTTCTATTTACACTCCATTATAACCTAAACAGTCGTTTCAATCACATTTAAATTGCATTATATTGGTTATCCATCAACTGCCATTTACATTAGTGCCTAAACTCACATACAATTACTGTTTTATCAATATATTAATATGTAGGTAAATTAAATTCTTGTCTTTAATTCCTTATTTTAAATTTTATCCAAGTGCAACAATTAACATTATTTCTTTATTGAGATTTCACTTAAATTTTCAACAATTAGGTTTAATAACCATTTCTACAATTCATTATTAATATTTATTTCAATATACATAAAAAAATTGTTCCTTTCTAACTTAATTTCGAAAATCTAATTAATTTAACCAATTTTATTTATCAAAATTTACGGGTCGTTACACTCTCCCCCACTCAAAACTTTTCGTCCCTGAAAAGGAAAAAGAAGGGAAAAGAAAAATTAGAAATCAATATATCATACTTACATTATTAAATTTTATGAACAAACAATTATTTTACAAAATAAAATGATTTAAAATAAAATATTCCAATTTATAACCATTAAATCTTTTAAATTTATAAAGTTTGGAAAATATTTTCAAAAATTTTTGGCAGTCTTCTTTGTACGGAGAGGCTCGGGAGAAAATATAATATCAAATATAACAAAATATCACATATAATATCCTAAATATTATATATCCCAACACGGAAAAAATAATATAATAACGCTATAAACCGTAATCCGAAACGTACCTATTTGTCGGGCAATTAACGCTTAATTATGAAACCAAAAGCAATAGCAATTGCTTCCATAACTTGTATTTCACTTATATAATCTGATAAGGGTTAGCAATTACATAGAATGAAATATTTAAGTCGTTCAACCACAAACAAATCAATCAACCATCACTTGCAACAAGCATCCAACCGTCACATAAAATCAACACGCATCAATCATTCATTCATATCAAACAAACCAAATAGTTGTTCGGGCTCAAAACTTTAAATTGTACGGAATGAAAAATAACTATTAAGTTTACCCTTCACTCAACAGTCTTAGGTGAAACTAAATAGATTATTCATTCATCCAAACAATTTTAAAGTATCCTTGCCCAACAACCATAAACCAAACAAACAACAAATCCAAACAATAAACTAAGTTTATTCTTGTTAATAATATTTCATACCATTGTTGTTTGATTTCCTTTTGTTTGCATTTCACTCATATATTTTCTCAATTTCATTTATTACATTACTTACCTTCATTTATCAAAAGGATTCATGTTCTATTCAATGGCTTAGCATTTCAATACATTAACTGTAGTTTATAATCATATATTTAATGCATTCATCTTCTCTACTTATTTATTACTTTCAAGTTTTACTTGTATAATATCAATTTCAATTTCTTATTAACATTTCAACTTTTAGATCTTTGGTAAGTTATATATATGTCTTTAAGAATGTAATTAAAATTATATAAATTTATCATATTCCTTTTAATTAATTAATTTTCAGTAATTATATCTTTTATTTCATAGGTTACAATTTCAAATTTCATTTAATTTCTTTCATAACCTATCATTAAATCTCTTATTCTAATTAAAGGCTCCATTTATTAATTAGTTACATTCTATTTCACTACTATACTTGGACTATTCATTATTGGAAACTTAAAAATTAAATATCGGGTTTTTATTAAATCATTGAAAATAATAGATAAATGTATATACTGGCAACATATATATCTAATTATATTTAAAACAATTTAAAATTTATCTTTGGTTATTAACATAAATCTGCAGTAAAGCTACTACAATGGCCTTCCCACTTCGAAACTCGAAAATGAATGTCGATGATGCGTGCACTCATCACCGAAATTATTTTCCAGCGACAGAGAGGGAAGTACAGAACTTATTTCTTTTTCAAATTTCCCTTTTAAAAACATTTCTTTAAAATTATATTGAAATATTAGTATCAGAAAATAATTCTAAAATATTCCTATTATATTCCAAAATCATTTGAAAGAAAGTTTCAAAACCTCGGAACTTAAGTTCTAAATTTTCAATTTTCATTTATTTTATTTTCAATCTTATTTCAACTATTATGTATAAATTTCATTACCTAACAACCAATATATTGCAACCAAATATATATATCATTTATAAAATTTTATTTTATATATAGAAAATATAATAGGAAAAATTATTTCATTCTCCTATATTAAAACAAATATTATGTCGGTCTTTCCCTATTAAGTGTTTAGAAATCCCTAATGATGTCACATCGTCCCATGCACCAACCAAAATTTGTAAATACAAAACGGAACAGATTAACACAGTGTTAAAACCTTTTTATAACACCAACAAATATGCTCTCTCATATATATATACACTCAGCGACTCCCATAGGGTATTACTACCATATTAATAAAGAGTCTGACCCAACAAAGCTAAGGTTTATCGCTAAACCAAAGCTCTGATATCAGATGTAACATCCCGCCTTTTCGCACGCTTTAATTCGACACACGTGCCAATTCATACCATACGGAAAGGCGGATTGTTATGGGGTAAATAAGAAAAACAAAGAACAAAAAAACTAAATAGAATCTCACAGCGGAAGGATAAAATATAATAATCAATATACAGTTCATAAAACTGTTTACAAAACATTTGATTCTTCTTTATACAATAAATATCAGAGTTCACATACCAATAAATATCAATGCAGCGGAATACAGTGTAGTGGAACCATATAATATATAATAATAATAATAATGAAAACTTCGTCTTCATCCTCCAGAAATAAAGTCTTCAATCCTAAAATGCTCGGACTGACCCGAGGGAATTGAAAAAAAAAACAAAACACTCGAGTCAGAACTAAAAGATCTTATGTAAGTTAAATTAACATGAATAAATATAGGTGCAGTAGCTTAAGAGATGCTCGAGATTAACATCTCCTAAGAATTCGTTAAACTATTTACTATGTAGTAATATTTCGATATTATAATAATGCCTATTAGTAAAATAAACTTGCTTTTAAATAGCGTTAAGGCTTTACATTTTCCACCTTAACACATTTATATATTTCCATAGTCTATACAGTACCATAATCTCCCCCGTACTGGGCGTCGTCAGCGGGCGCTCCATAGGTATGGTACAAAACCAAAATCGTATAAGGCACGCTAGGGTAGGTGACACGGCACAACTAGGAAATGCCAGGGTAGATATACCAATTACGCTTCCGGGTTGGTGGTAAAGCGTAGCCGCAGCTACCGCCCACCTCGAGCCACACCCCCAAATAAAAAAAAATCAAAAGTGGCCACCGAATCAATCCAAGAGTCAAAGTATAATATCGAAGGGATGTGTCCGATCAAAAGTGCTACCTCAATTAACCCGTCAATCGATACTGTTTTAGCCACCTTATGCCAACTCACGGGAGTTGGGTCCACGTATTTATCTCAAAGGAAATGCCGCCACCATACTACTTCATTCTGGAATCTCCACCGCGTACACGGTTGTTAAAGTGGTTTTCGGGGTTGGCAGAGAGTATGACAACTTCCGATCCCGGTCTCTTCAACAACCAAACGTTATTATAACACCACGGTTATTTCAAAATAATTTATACTTCAAAACCAGAATATAATATCCGTTTCAAAACCATATAGATACGATATCATTTCTATTTTAAAACCAAATCAATATGATATCATTTTAAAGAAATCCCAAATCGATATAATATCATTTTTATTTCAAAAATATCCTTTTCCCAAAATCATAGCACTTTCAAATCATAATACCTTGAAATTCATAGCTTTGAAACATAACTTCCAATATAAATGGTTTACTATTAAATTACTTAAAATAATAAATTAGCTTCTTTAATTTCAAAATCAACCCCAATACAGATTTAAATCCTCAAATAAACCATTTCAAATTTCATATATTTCAAAGCTTTAATATTCCAAAATTCCAAAACTAAATTTGATAATCTAGATTCAAAAAATCAAATCTTCTATTATTTAGTTTTGAAATATTTTACAAATAAATCCATTTTATTAAAAAAAACTCAAATTTCAAATACTAAATATTTTCTTCAGTTAATTTATACTTGAAATAATCATTTTATTCACCTAGACCCCAAAATCCAGTTATAATAATTATACCTTTTAAAATTTTCAATTTAATAAATTCCACATCAACCTTTTAGAGTTTAATTCTTAAATAAATTCAATTCCAAATAAATCTCCAATTTATCTACGAACCTTAATCTATTTAAATCATCATACTCTCTATATTAATTTAAATACTTACTCACATTTATTTTAATAAAAAAATCAAACTCTATTATTAAACTAAATTTTTATTTGATAAACTTATACATAACTTAAATTCAAGCATTTTAATAATATTTATATAATATCAAAAATTAATATTCATTAAACCTTAATATATAAAATAATTACACTTTATTATTAGGCTTATTTTATATTTCAAGCCTATTTATATATAGCTAAAATCAATAATAAATTTGACGTTTATATAACATCTAAAATCAATATTTATATAATCCGTATATTTTTTTAAAAACCATAGAAATCATTTGAACATATATATATATATATATATATATAGAGAGAGAGAGAGAGAGAGAGAGAGCGCTGTGTCTGTATATAATTTCTACCCTATGGTCAGGTGATACGGATGTTTATCATTTCGATCCGTAATTAAAAATAAAAATTACGGTTATAAATCATTTCAAACTGCAATCTCGAATCAATAAAAATGCATAATAACTTGCAGTTTATAAAAATAAAATACAACATCCATTCATCTATCATAAATCATACATCCATCACAATCATCATCCAAAATAATCAACCAATATTAACAGATAACTGATAATACATATAACAGGTATTTAACTGGAAGTTATACTCAAAATAAATTAAATAACGATTCAATTTAATAAATGAAATTAACTGAGATGATGATTTTAAATATGCAAAGAAAAATCATAAATAAATGCATGATCACAACCAAATTTAATTTAACAAACATAAGAAATTTTAGAAGTTGTGAGTGAGTTAAAACACTCACCTTTAATTTTAGCCCATAAAAATCTAAACAGAAACGCAAAACTCAACAATCTCCAAATTCAACTAAATAAATTTCATGTTGTCTGGAATATAAATTCGAATCCAACAAAAGAAATCGCGCGTGAATCAAAGTTTATATGCAAAAGATATTCATGTTACAAGAAATAATATTAAAATAAAAATTAGCACGCGTTAAAAATATATATAAATAAACAAATTTTAATACTTACGTTTTCTCAAGATGAGGCTTTAGGAAAAGATTGAAGAACAACTAAGATAAGGACTGGAAGTGTACGAAAAATGAAAAAAAATCATTTTTATAAAAGAATGCTTTTGGATTTGCAAGAATAAGAGCTTTTGAATATGAGGTGTTAGGAGAAACAAAACTGTAAAAGAAGAAATAAGATGTAGGTTATTTATAATTAGGAAATGGATGTGGAGGGACAAAAATAAATGTCACGTTTTATTAGTTTGATTCTAAATTAATTAAGTGCTAGATATAGAAAAGTTTGAATACATCATATATATTCATACTTTAACTGTGTATCAGAATTGCTAAACATATATCAAGTACGATTAATTGGTGACAATATATAGGAATAAACAAGAATAAATGTAGATGCAATCACATAAGGATCTAATAGGGAAGGAGACAAAAGGTGACGATATTGATTAATTCCACTTTCCCACTTTAGCCAATTTTATTAATACGACATTTAATTATCATGCAAGTTGTATCATGACCAGAAAACATAAACAACAAACGATAAATTAATATGTATATAATATTACCTCACTTTTAAATTGTTTGATAATAATAAAAAAAATTAAGTCATGCTTTAGCAATTTGAAATTAAAATATTAAATATTTACATGTATACGCATGCACACAAACACACATACATGTGTGTATAAAGATTAAACCAAAGCTTATTAATTAATTCAAAGCATACTTCCATACCACATTAAATTGTCTACTGCATTTGTAAACTTATGTACACTTGAAGTCAAAAATACATATATACATACAAATTAAACTTTTTACCTTAATGAAATTTATTTATTTTTTTAACAAAACAAAAGTGGAACACGACAAATTAAGCAATACAGTAACAAATCTTCAAGATCCTTAAATAAGGACATTTGAAATAATAAATTTGGTAACAAATTTAAATATTGTTGTAATCAAAATCAAAGCTTAGATTTATTATCGAAAAATTGTTAAGCATATGTAAACTTCTATTATAATTTATTAGATTAAGAACAAATAATTTATTCAACAAAGTATTCAAATTTCATGATATTTTCAATTCAAGATAAAGTGACAATATGTGTATACAATATTTCTGTTTCAACACAAATGCAAATTATATGTATATAAACTTTCAGATCTAAAAAAATGCAATTTGGTTTAAGAGTTTAAAACATGGATCTATAATTAAAACATTCTTTTAATTATGTACAAATTTTTTTGTCTTGATTTATCAAATTAAAAGTCAAATTAATTCATTCAACAAAAAATTCAAATAACATAAACAATTTCAAAACAAATGAGGAAATAGCATATACATACAAACTATGACAATAACATTATACTTAATATAATATTTTAAAATAGAAGACACCTCTTAGATCTAGCCAAAATTTACTCCTTGATTTGTACTTTCTCCTTAGATCATCAAGACCCACACCCAACCCTTGCAAGAGCTGGATGAATCACTTTTATTTTTACTTAATTTGGTGTTTGACATTAAATTGTTATTGGTTTTATTTTGTTTAAATGAAGATGATGACAGCCCTTTTTTTTGGAGAGGAGGAGGAAGGATTTTATAAAAAGGAAAGTAAAATGAGGAGATTTTTTTTAATAGGTAAAAGAATCTTTTTCTATTCTTCTTATTTAACTTTCTTATTTAATTCAATCAACATTTTCGTTTTCTCCATGTGTTGGCTGATCTTAGCATGCATTCATAGTACATAAGGTTTTCAATAACAAAAAAACCTCAATGTAGTTATTTATTTAAAACCTTGTTTCAAAGGTGTGTCGATATTGAATACTGATATTTGCATAACTTTTTATACATGCATTCAAATAATTAATAATAACATTCACACAATTTAATCATGATTAACATTTCACAATATTAATTAATTTAACCAATTTATAACATCCCATAAATTAATTAAATTATATAGTTTTTCGAAGAAACCACAAATGTAGTTGTGTGATTCACAACTAACCAATATTTATAAACTAACCAATTCGTCCTTTTTAATCACTTGGACTTTTACAATGACTCAATACAAGTTTATATGACAATTCAATGTTGGTTATAACACTTATTACTGTGTTTAATTTCCCTATCCAACAATTACTACTTAAAATAAATTTGTGTTTCTATTAATTTACATTCACACTTCCGTTATTATATTAATAATTATTAAAGTAACGTTTTTATCAATAACAACATTATAATTACTCAACATTTAAACGACTTTATTTCCAATAACATACTACCTAATTGCATTCACCTATGTTCTATCCAAACATACATTTAGATTTTATTTCCATTAATTAATTAATATTTACATCCATTTATTTACAATTTACTTCCATTTATACAGTTGCAATTCATTTTAGTTATTATTTCATTGATACTATTTCCAATTTTATTTCTTCCAGTATTAGTTACACAATATATTTAATTAACAAATTATAATGTTTTGCACTATTTCTATTTACACTCCATTACAACCTAAACAGTCGTTTCAATCACATTTAAATTGCATTAAATTGGCTATCCATCAACTGTCATTTACATTACCGCCTAAATTCACATACACTTACTGTTTTATCAATATATTAATACATAGGTAAATTAAATTCTTGTCTTTAATTCCTTATTTTAAATTTTATCCAGGTGCAACAATTAACACTATTTCTTTATTGAGATTTCACTTAAATTTTCAACAATTAGGTTTAATAACCGTTTCTACAATTCATTATTAATATTTATTTCAATATACATAATTTTTTTTTATTCCTTTCTAACTTAATTTCGAAAGTCTAATTAATTTAACCAATTTTATTTATCAAAATTTACGGGTCCTTACACTAATCCCCCTTAAGCATTTTTAAGGATTGTCGTATAGTTTGCATTTGACACCACCTGTAGAACGTCGGTAGTCAGGGATGTGCCTGATATGACAACACTAAACCAAAATCATATGGGTCTCGTATAGGGATAAAAGTATGACAAGGCACGTTAGGCAATGCCCAATATATGATACTACCATTTTAACCTTCACGGCCAGTGGTAATGCATAATAGCCATGATCATCCATCGCCTCCAACACTCCCATAAAATCGGAGGGTACGCACCAATCAATCACAATGTAAGCGATAGTAATACGAAGAAGTGCGTCCGCTCGGGGTAGCTAACCCACTTGGCCGGTACGGCTCCTGTTTTAGTCATTTCAAATTGGCATAAGTGCCAGGTTAATCCATCATTGTTCTCTTTCTTCCACCAAATCCAACCACTTCATGCTGGATCATCACTCCACGTATATAGTTGTTAAGATGGTTTCGGTATTGATAGAGAATATGCCCATATCCGGCCTCGGTCTCCTTAACAACCAAACGACGTTCTACACACTGGTTAATACTTTTACATTTCGAAGACAGTTCATACTTGCTATCAAAATATCAAATTTTATTCAAATCAAACCCATTTCGAAATCATCACATTTCTCATAATATACCATTTCACTTCAAAAACCATTTTCGCCTCAATATTTTGATTTCCCTTTCAAAATTGTTTGGAATTTCAGTTTAGGTAATAACTTCATTTTAACCCCATACATATTTAAATCCATGATTTAATTATAAATATTTCACCCATTGACTAGTTTGAATTTTTGAAAAATAGTTTGAATAGTTTTTAAATAGTTTAAATAATTAAAATAGTTGAAAATATTTAAAAGGTTAAAATAATTAAAATAGTTTTAATGGTTAAAATAGTTTAAGTATTCAAATGGTTTATATAGCAAAATAATTTGGAAAATCAAAATAATTTATATATTTAATAAGGTAGCTTTCGAATAGTTTTATATTAAATAATTTATTTGAAAATAGTTTCAAAATTAAACCGATTCAATTCCAACTTCCAAATCCAAATCAATTCCAATTTCCATTCAGTTGACTCAATTTCGATTTCAATTCAAATCGATTTCAACTTTGCTTTCATATTAATTCAATTCCACTTTCGAATCCAATTAATTCAATTTCAATTACAATTTATATCAATTTCGAGCTCGATTTTCAAAATATCGATTCAAACATTTAAATCAAATTATTCTTCAATATTCAGTTTAAAATTCCAATCTTCAAATATAATTCAATTCCGAACTCAATTTCAAAATATCGTTTTTATATCACTTTTACTAGCAATATTCAAAGTTCGAAAAAAAGTTCAATATTTTAAAACAAATCAATTTCCAAAAATTCAAATTATATTTCGATTATAACTTCAAAACCTCAAATTCAATTATTTAAACAATTTCGATTACCAAATTTAAATTTCAACATTCAGGGTTCAAGTTAAAAAATAATTTGATTTCTATAAATTGATTTTATTTCTTTTAAAACAAAACCATTTAAATAATTTCAAATCACAAATTTTAAAATCATTTAAATTAGCCAATCCGATGTCTGTATATAATTTTCAATCCAATGCCAAGTGATCAGTTATTCCACTTTAATTTCAGTGATGGAATATATCATTTCAATCCAAATCATAATGTCATAGGTATATATCATTTCAACCTATTTCTTAATTTATTCGAAATAATTTAATTTACAGTTTATATACTAAAAATAATAAAAATAACACTAATTATCCCAAAAAATAATTAAATAAATTTATAACTTTTTCAAAATTTAAAATAACATCAAATATCCTGAAAGGATAACTAATCAAATTTGTAACTTTTATAAACTTAAAATAAAATTAATTATTCTGGAAAGATAATTAATCAAAATTATAACTCCTTTTATAAATTTAAAACAACACTCGTTCATTATTTCAAAATCCTCAAAAATACATAGAAGTATATTTTGAATGTAAAAACCCAGGCATATAGTTACAACCAAATTTATAACTTCTTATAAATTTAAACAAAAATACGTCATTAAAAATCATGTCATTTTATTAACCATTGATTTTCTTGTTATTTATTCGAACCTTTTGTTATTTTAAATAAATTTACAAAATGAGTTTACCATCCATATTTATAAATTAAAATGATTTAAATAAGGCTATTAAATCCATTTAGTTAATATTAATAAACAATTTGGATATCTAAGTAACTACTAAATTTGAATAAAAGTTATTAAACTTTAAAAACTAACTACTTAAAATTTTAAAATTTAATAAATATTCAAAATTAAAATGATAATTCTGGGATGTTACATAGATCGTGCAAAATACGCTTCAATTTCATACATTTCAACACAAAGTGAAACCATGATCGGTAATATTTAATTTCTTTTTTATGCATGTACCGAATCTTTAACTTTTCACAAGCAGGGGTCTATCTGGTCGTAAAATCCACACTGAAATAGTGAATTGGATCACAACAATCTCTGCCAAAGTGTGAATCATCCCTTATCTAAAACATTTATTAGTTTTATTTTTAGTTCGGATCCAATTTTAAAACGAAGGCTTTCAGTTGACATTTTGAGGATACATGCCCTAGTATTCTTTCAACGCTTGTGTGTAAGAAGGGATTTCATTCTATAACAATTGCGGACTAGAAATCTTGAGGAATGTAGAGATACGGTATCATTTAGTAGGATTGGAGATTCTTGAGGAAGAAAATGGAAATGGTTTTCCATTCAGTATATATTTAAAGCATATTTGGTAACAAATAACAAGCATGTTTTTTAACTTAAAAATAAATATCGAGTATTAACTTTTATATAGCTTAGGTGAATAGTACAAGGGTTTGGATAGATAAGTTGAAACTATGATAAAATTTAGGTCTAAAATTTGATAAATCATAAATAAGTTTTGTTTTAAAATAAGAGTGGTACTTAATTTGAAAGGATCATTTATTTTGGTTTCTTAGGAGATCGAATCTAAGATCCTTAGAACCACAATCTAGAAATCTTACCATTTGAGCTACTGTCGCTTGACATAAAAAATATTTGTTATTTATGATTAATCAACTTATCTACTACTTTTGAATCAAAATTTTTAGTTTTTACCAAATAATTCAAATTACAATAACTACTTACAAGGTACTACCAAACACATTTTAAGGTTGTGCTATACATGGAAATACAAACGATGGTTTTGAGTTGGAATGGTCCTACATTGCTAAAGTTTAAAGGAGATGTGGTGCATATATATGGGTTAATAGGAATGTAACACTGGAGATTCATTTTGTTACAACAAGTGTGTGCCAATTTCTATCCATATGCCATATGTTGGATATGGGGAGCTTAGTCCGACCTCGTTACACAAGTAGTATGAGAGTCAAAGGTTGTGAATTGGCTATGCAAACTACACATTGCTTTCAAAAGTACTACAAGGCGATTCAATCAATAGGGAGATTGTCATGGTTGTCTTGCGTGTGGAAATAGGAATGGTGGTTTGGAATTGGATTAGTCCTACATCATTAAAATTTGATGTATTGAAGATTCCTTTTGCTATAATAAGTGTATGTCAACTCATATGTGTATGCCACTTACTGTAGCTAAAGCTTGGTACAAAGCCTTACACAACAATACCCACTTAGTGTTTAGTCTGGATAAAATATTTCTTTGATGCAAAGCTAAAAAAATAACTCGTTTTTGCATCAAAATTGTTTTTTATTTTTGCTATTAATAATAAAATAAGTTGCCTTATAAAATATGTACTGGTGGGCACTTAGTGGCATAATATTGAAAACTTAACTTGTGGTGGATAACCTTCAACTCATAAAATGAATGAATCTTATTATACTTCCAAACGGGGTGGCATTCAACTTGGTCAATAGTTGAAGGAACACATGTAACTTCAAGCAAATCTTTTATTTCCTTTCAAGTGAAATTGCTCACACCAATTGCTTTAGCTTTACAGAATAACATATTTATCCATTACGGACCAAATGGTAGGTATTTCTAAAGAAATAACATTCCTAGGGTACTACATACCCTTTTTTGAGTCCGCATGGACAATGTATCATGTATAGGTCCACATAATCAAGTTGCAAGTGTTTATAAATAGTATCTAATACTATAAGGACATCCCTTAGATCATGTTCGGTGCACCAGATCATGGACCGATAAACGAGTCTTCGCACTTGACAACGCCATCATCAAGAAGTTTCTTTAATTCCATTCCAATATCCTCTTTGTTTATGTAGATCGTAGTACAATCAATGTACTTATACCCACACTTAACCACATCAATGACCACATTGCCAATAATGATAGGTGCAACTTGCCATGTGCCCAAAACAACTAACATGGAAAAAAGACATCTCACACTTTAAATATAGTATTAAATTTTGGAAAGTTCATAAAATTTTATAACAACATTTATGAATAAAGCATAATAAATCATAAATATTGTTTCTTTGTGCTAAAAAATTTATTCGGTTTTGTAAAAATTTACTGAAGTTAACTAAGTTTCATGAGAAATAACCATCTTCTATAAACTAGTTAAGTTTTATAGTAAATACTTAACTCTTTTATAGAATCACATAACTCTTTTATACAATTTCATCCTAATTATTCCTCTATTTTTCTATAAAGGTAAATAAAACTAATGCTTTACTCTATGGAAGATTTCTCGCTAAAATTTGCTAATAAAAAGATATGTTTTTATGATTTTAAAAGTGTATGATAAGTGATATAAACATTATATTACAATATATATAATGATACCATGGAGTATACACTGTGATATATTTTGTGACTCTGATCATTTCTTGATCACGTATGTGTGTGCATGTGCGCATTGAATTGGATAGTGTGGAAAAACACTAACCAAGCAAAGAAGGTGCTGTTGGATTTTTCAGTAATTCGGTAATATTAAAATGGCCATATATATAATAAAGTAAATAATATATATTTTGGTTTCTTATGGCTTTCTATACTTTGTATTGCTCCAGGGGTAATTATGTAACTTGATACATCTACCTAAATTTGTAGCCAACCTTGTACATTGTAACGAGTTTGTCTTATTCTATAAACTTTGTTATATTTTTGGATATGATTAATTAATTAATTTAATGTATATTAATAAGGAAATTATTAAATAAAATTTTGTGTGATTGTAGTTACAAATAGTTGTAACCATGAGTAATTAATCACAAAATAAAATGGCAATTTTTTAAATATTTCTGGTTAAGATATTTCAATAAAGGATATCGATACATCTGCTGGGACCAAGCGTGTAATGCTCTACAAATATTAGGTACTGGATTACTCATCGCCGTTGGGGACACTAGGGGGCTACTTACTTTTAATTATCGGATAACTATGGAGTGATAGATCTGAAATTTTCATGTTAGTTAACAACTAGGTGAGGGAGGAAATTTCAGTGTAGCAATGTTACATAGTTCTCTTGACTTGAGAATACTGTGGAACTTCAATGTAAATACTCCATCTTGGTTATAGTTAAATCATGGCATATCTATCCATCGAGGTATTATAGTCGAGTTTTAGGTGAAGCATTGGAAGTGAAGTACTATTCAACAGAGTATTTATCTCCATAGTTGTATGAGGTTGGTATCATGATCAATCGTCATCAACTCAAAACAAAAAATCTCTACCTAGAATAGTACATTTAGTAATAAATGTTATTATTGGACCAAGAACTTTTCTTTTGGGCTAACCGAGTTGAAATTGGATAATACTGGAATTTAGGTCAATACCAAATTCCATATAACCTAAAATTACGTAGTTTTAACGAAGAGAAAGTGTGTAAATAATCGTCACCAAAGGTATTGCTTAAGAAAATGTGAAATTGGATTTTTCTAAAAAGATATATAATTGATGAATATGGCCAAACTATCACACCACTAGCTAAGGTGACATGTGAATGCTAATTTTTGAATTGTTCAGTACTAGTCGCTGACTGAATTCACACCTATGGGTCTCACAGCCATATTTGTGAATTCTTCGAGAAGCTACATGATTTAATAGGTTTATAAAATGTTATAAATTAATTTCATTAATCAATATTTAAGAAATATTAATTGTCTATTTATTGGATGTTTTAGGTGTTGTTAATAATTATTTGAATGTATATATAAAAGTTACATATGAACATAACGATATAAGATATCTGTACATATATAAATGTGCTTTAAATACAGTTAATTACTTAACAGGCTTTCTGGAAAATTAGTCCATGTTAGGGGACATTCTTGGCGGGCTATGAAAAGAAAAGGGGAAGGTGCTTGATTGAAGTTAACTAGAACTTAAAAGCGGAAGTTTTTAAAGAAAGAATGGGAAATGTTTCTATTTTTTCTCTAAAACTAATTCCACATATTCATTTCCTCATTTAAATTTCTTTTACTCCTTCCCTCATCCATTGCTACCTCCTCCATCACTTTCATGGCCAAAAAAATTTCTTCCATTTACCGAAAATTATATTAATTAAAATCTAATAAATTGGTTTATCATTCTTTGGCAAAGTTAGGTGTTGATCAAAGAACCTAAGGAAGGATTCCAAATCAAAGTATCACTAATTAGCCAGATTTGATAGTACGTTTTAAATTTGACATATTTTATTGGATATAATATACTTATCATAATTTTAAATGCATATATTATTGCCTTAAATTAATTTAGAATTTGTACTACAATTTAAACAACTTCTTAAATGATTTGATCTACTTTAACTTAATAAATTAAAGCTAAAGTTTATACACATAAAACAATGTTTTAGGTTATTAATTTATGTTTTAAAATTAACTATAATATTATTATAAACATATTACACAAATTAATAATATAAATGTTTCTTTTGACTTTTAAACAATCCTAAAATATTGATATTATTGCCGTCTTGGTGGAATTGATGTATACAATTTTGATTTTAGAATATTTTGAATGTTAAAAAAAATAACCTTTTTAATTCTTGGGCAGAAACTATATATATATTTGTGTGTGTATGTACAGATATTTGCAAATATAGCAAAAATGTTAACGCAATATAGATGTATTTTAAACATTGTAAACATTTTATATATATATTTGTGTGTGTATTTAAACATTTATATTCATATTTTATAATGTTAAGGTGTGTATTTGAAAGATATTTTTTTATAAAAATTTATTTTTCATTGAATAAATAAAATTAGGGCAGTAATATATATATATATATATATATATATGTAAATAAATAGAAAACGTCTCTACTATTAATAATGAGAATTCAATTCATTAGTTTCAACCGTGTCTTTTTGAAATGCCCAAAATGCCCTTTACATCACTAAAAGTTCTTAAAATACATATATCATTTCTCAACTATTGTACAATCTACTTACCTTTGCTTAACCTCCACCGTCTTCACAATTTTATAGGTTTTGCACAACAGTACAATCTATAGCTTCCTCTCTTAGTTTATATACACTAACAACTATGATATTTTCGGTGATGTGGGACTAATTAAAATTAATTAGTTTCCATTTACAACTACTTTAATTTGTTCAATGCTTTTGCATGTTACTACGTATAGATAATTCATAAATCATAATGATGACTACATACTAATTTCTAATGAAATTTGTATCTTCAAACAAGTTTTCTTTTTATATAAAGGAGTGATCCACTAACCGAATAAAAGCTTCAAACCAAACTAAGATTACAGTACATGAGCTATACTTAAATTACACGATGGCATAACAAGAGTAAACTAAAACGAAAATGCAAATAGTTATAATGCATTGGACTGACATTACAATGCACCAGGTATCATGTATCTACAAGTCATGAACTAGGCATGAAATAGGGATATCAGAATTAAGGATGATTTAGATCATTAAATACTAAATAATATAGCCAATGTGTTTACTATGCGCTTTACATTGAAAGCTCCACCATGCTATTATCTGCACTTTTCGTGAAACCACTTTTAAAAGTTACTTATATACAAATACATATGTTACACAAGAGCTGAATTAATCTTCCTAATTGTTCTAATAATTGCTATGTAATTGTGCACCTGGATGCGACCAAAGTAAAGCACGGGTGAGTGATCATGGGCCGAGTGAA
Organism: Allium cepa; assembly: GCA_030765085.1. Taxonomy (NCBI): domain Eukaryota; kingdom Viridiplantae; phylum Streptophyta; class Magnoliopsida; order Asparagales; family Amaryllidaceae; genus Allium; species Allium cepa. The sequence goes on from CM060932.1 coordinate 885,358,209, forward strand.
TAATAATTTTGGTTTATATGTAGTATGTACAATGAAACTGGGATTGGTGCTGGTGCGTATCATATATGTATGTAATATCAATGAAATTAACATATTTATCAATCTAACCATTTCTACAAAAAAAATTACAAATGGAACTTATTATACAGCGTCACCCACTGCTGTCGTATAGTTAGACTTATATCATGCCTTCATGTGATATATAAAGGTCGTTGCTTGCATATTATAGAAACTTTACACACTTCACAAATCTTTAAAATAATGTATATTGAGGTTTACACTAAATATTATTGCTGGTGATATCTTATTAAAGTGGATACATGGATAAGCCTGTAAACATATCTCACATTCGGAATATAATCGTTAAATACTTGCTGAATTAGATATTTGGTCATTTTATAACAAAATGAACATTTTTAACGTGTAATATGAGTTCTAATAAATACTTGCTCAGTTTTGCACAGCTATTTCACTCAATCTTTTTCATGTATTTGGGATTGCATTCTCCATCCGGATGTCAATACAATAGTCTTTTAGATTAGTTGTAAACCTATAAAGATAGATCACATTTATATTTGATTGACATTTTAGTTTGTTAAAATTAATGAATTAATTTACTCTAAGTTAGGGTAACATTCATCAGAACAATTTTACAAGTTTGTTATGACAATTCTTATTATTATTTTGTTAAAACTTGCTCATGTTTAAACCATTCTATGAGCCATATCTAATTGTAGTTCGTTGGTCACACGTATGAAGTGTTGGACAAATAAATCATTCAAATCTGATCCTTAAATGATAGTTCATGTTTTTTGATAAAATTGGATGGACGGACATTTTTAAATTTATGACCATGTCCTAAGGGATTAGAAATACAATTTGAACGACTTAAGTTTAAACTCCATTATCAGTTAAGTCAATAATTTGCATTTAACATAGCTTTCTTTTTTATAAATATAATAAAAATGTACCAAAATTTTTGTTTTAAAAAGACTATCGTTTATGTGAATCATATACATATAATTCGTAAATTAAAATTAAAGATAATGGTATTCGAAAACACAAAATCATTGTATTTTGATTTTATGTGAAAATAAATATGAAAAGCCATTATTAAATTGTGATAAGCCTACTATAAAAGGCTCATAAATGCTTCATATTTCCAGCATGTGGTCCATAACTGAAAATAAAAATTTATGAGCACTATGACATGAATGAAAAAAGTGAGTACTATATTTGTAAACAAAACATTATACATGCTAAATACAACAAAACATTATATATGCTTTGAAGCATGCTATACAAGTGCAATGTTGAATTAATGAATGCACATTATTATTAGATGCAAGTCCACCAGGACATGCGTGTACACTTATATACATAGTAGATATAAATCCCGATATCTTCACATGTATATATTGATTATATTATTATTTATTGCTTTTGTCATTTTAAACATACGATTGTAACATATCATTTCTTGCATATTGATTACGTGCAGTATCAGTTAAATGTTTGTAAAAGAGAAAGGTGGAATTAATCAATCATGTTCCTTTATCCTTTTCCTTTTAGATCTTAATGTGATTATATCTATATATAATTTCATGTTTTTCCAATCATTAAACGTCAAAAAATTACACCCACTATGTGTTTCACATTGTTTGTCACACCTTTGAAAATATGATTATATTTGATGTGTTCGTACGTTTTTAAATTTCACATGATTAACATTGATTTAATTAATTAGGAATAAGACAATTTTAATAAAATATGATTTTATTAACAATAATTAGAATGTATCTAATGAAACTCATTTGACTTCGTAGACCCATTATGATCCGAATAGGAAACAAATCTACCCCTTTCACCAACTACAAAACAGGTCAAATTCCTCTAGATAACTTATAAAGGATAGAGGAGAGATTTAAAGAAAGGGTTACCCCTTTATAGAGTCAGATATCATTACCTAATTTTTTGACTTCTAAAACCTGCAAGTCCTAAAGGAAAGTTGTAAGCTAAAGGCCAATGAAGAGTCAAGGCTTAGAGCTAAGGAATCCATGTTGATCTTCGATCCATGGAGTCGATAGAAATTTTAATAGAACAATTTCATGTCGATTCTACTTAAGTTGAATCTTCTGCTCCGACAACTAGTTCAATTAGGTTGATGTTCCTGTGTCGCCTCCTAAATCACCTAAGCCTCCTATTCTATTGAGCTATACATACCCATACCTCTTTCTGCTCATCGGCTTAGAATCCAATTGTCTATTATTGTTAAGGATGAGCAGACAATCGAAATGGAAGTTCCAGCCCTTGAACATGCAACTCCCGTGGGTACCGACCCATCTTCGGTAGAAGGTATTCTAATGCATTCTACTTTGCTTTAAAAACTTCAGTTGTCTGCTCTTGTAGTTTATAGCCTATACCCTTCCATATTTCATGTTTTAGGGCCTTAAAAAGCTCCTTTTATAATCCATCTACCCACTACTTTAACTGGTGAAGGCACTACTGGGTACGAACTTGGGTTTGATGTTGAGAGAATCAAAGCACTTTTAGAGAAGGGCTATTATATTGTTGAGTTGGAAGAGAAGAAAGATCATCAGTTATCATGCTCTAATGAAAGAAAATGCATTTTTTAAAACATTAGTTGCCCAAAAGGTTAAGCTGATTGAAGTAAAGAAGTGTGGGACAAAGTCCTTGCCTTAAAATAGGTTACTCTACCCTCTGCCCAAGATCCAACATTCCTCTCTACCGTTGAAGGCCCTGTTTCCTTTGGAAGGAGAGCGAGCGAAAGAAGAGAAACAAGCAGAAGAAGAGAAGCAAACACATTATATATGCCGATGAACCTTCTCTTCCTAAAGAAGGGACTCCTACAGACGACATGATCACATCGGGAAACGCCCAAAGAAGATTGACTTGAAGTGCAAGCGAAATAAATAATGCACTTGGCTTCTTATTTTGATCTTCTTTTTTGTATTTTTACCAGTATTTTTGTACAGACATAGCTTCCAAATTATATATAAAAAGAAAATAAATAATGCAAACTCATTTTGTTCAATTGTGTCTTTTACTATCCGATATTACGTTACTATTCCTACAAATGTCTATAAAAAATGTTAGTAATTATTTATCTTTATACTACCCATATCTAGATGTGTGAATCTATGTAATGCATTTATTTATTGTAACTTTGCACATGTAAATAAACTTTTATTATCACACACTACTACTTTTTACTTAATTGTATTATTACCAGTCAAACCTACCTTATTCAACCATAAATAAAACTGTGATGTCTGATTAGTTAATTTATATGGTTTTCCACTCATGTACTATGAGTTCTAGTGTAATTATTGTTCAAGTGTTTATTTTCAATTTTGTTTACATAACGATACTTACCTTCAAATATCGGTGTTTGTCAATGCCTATCTCTAGGAATTCATCCTTGATACTGCCTATCTTTGAGCATTTATCAAAGTTTGAATATGTAAGGTAAATTATCTAGCCATCCTCCAGTTAAATTATACTCTAAGGAATCGACCATGATCCAGAGGGGTACGTCGGTACCTATCTCTGGCTACAATCAAACATGTGGTCTCCAAGACATGTGATGGTTTTGTCATTGATCTTGTAGCACAGAGTCAAACTTAATGAATACGACCCTACTAATTCAAAAGTGAAATTTATTGAAATCTCTATGGAGAATAGTGCATTATTATATAGAATTCAATTCTATGAATTTTCAAATGAAAATGTCTAAGAAATAAAATCAAGTGAAACAGTGGCGTTACTTACTTTCTGATGCTCGTGGAATTCCCAGCTACAGTCAATAACTTGAAAGTGTTGTCTCCATGATTTTTCTTTATCACATAAGGTCATTCCAAATTCATACAAAGTGACCACGTGTTTGAAAAGACCTATTTCAAAACAAGATCACCAATCTCGAACTTATATTTTTAGACCTTGCCGTTGAACTAACGTGCTACTTTTTGCTTGTGAGTAGCTACCCTTAAATTTGTCTCTTCTCACTTTTATTCCACTAATTTGAGGGGTGCTAGTGATATCTCCTCGTTAATCTCGGAGTCATAGTGCATACACCAATGGAAAGGGACTTTCACTTTGACTGGAATTATTGCTTTGATTCCAAATGCTAGTATGAATAATGTGTGGCCATATGCATATTTTTCCATCATCATAAACCCACGGTGCAAGTCATAACTGATCAGCCAAGTTTCCTTTTGCTTGCTTCAACTGCTTTTTAATGATGAGTTATATAATCTTGTTTTTCGTCTCTACAAGTGTGTTTTCAGTTGATGTACTACCTCCGAATAGTTATTTTGGATTCAAATCGAGCTTGTAATTTATAGAAGTTTGTACTTTTGAATTGAATTATATTTTGGTGGTTATCTTTTAAGGTACGATGAACCTACACATAATATTTTTAACTAAAAAATTAATTGCTTTCACAAAAGTGATTATGGTGAGTGGCTCTGCATCAACCCATTTTGTAAAGTTGTCCACTGTAATGATTGCATATTTTGCTCCTCCTCATGCCATTGATAACACTCCAACAATGTCAGTTCCCTAAATTGTGAGTAAATATGGGCTAACCATCTGAGTAAGCCCATTGGATAAGGCTCTTCATGTCTTCGCAAATCTCTAGCTCTTATCGTATTTCTTGCAAAATTCCATCGCATCTCGATTGACAATTGGCTAAAAATATCATAATGAAGTATTTATTTTCCATATTCCCCTAGTGTGATCTTTATGGCCTCCTAAATGAACGTCCCCAAGGATTTTCTTCGCTTCATCTTTGTCAACATACTATAGCAAGAGGGTTGAGAATCTCCTTCGAAATAACTATTTGTCTTGCATAATGCAACACGTCACTGCAAAAGAGTTTTTGAGTTTCATTTCTACTCTTTAGAAGAGTTCCTTTTAGTAAGTACTCTTTGAATGGAGCCATCTATGACTTTGTCTTTTATGTCCATGTTGTTGTCTACATTTACTAAACATGATGTCTTCAACACTTCTACCAAAATGATTCCTTACAACCACGCATCTCTAAAGTTAGCTAGGTTGGCCAAAAAATCTTCATTCATATTTTCCTCTCTAGAGTTGTGCATAATCATGCAGTGTTGAATATTATGTAAAAGATCCAAGACCTTTGTCAAGAAAGGATGAACTCATGCACCCTTAGCCTAAACTCTCTTTTTTCTTGGCAAACTACGAATTAGGAGTTCATTAAATATATACGATGATCGCAGTTCAAATTCCTTCGGTCTCTAGAGTTCACAGTCAATGCTTCATATTCCACTTTATTATTCATAGCATAAAACTCAAGTGTCCATGTGTAGCACATCTTCTGGATTTGCTAAGACTACTCTTACTATAGAATCATGGTTATTGTATGCACCATCAACATACAACTTTCATACTAAAAAAATAAACAAGTTCTTCCTCCATTTAGTTATCCTAGATAATAAGTTCTATAATAGAATCTATCATTGATTCTACATGAATTGTCTTCTTGGAATGATAAGTAACCTTAAATTGAATCATATCAATATTCCACTTTAGTAATCATCCTATAGTCTCAAGGCGATGAATTTTTTTTGAGAGCTAGGTTAGCAATCACTCTTATTGATTGAACATTTCCATTCAAGCTCTACATTTTCCTTATATTCCTTGGAGTTGTAGCCTATTTCAATTCTTCAGTCTACTTTGAATTAGATTATATGACCTTAGAATTCACGATGAACTCTAAAATATTTCCCTGATGCAACTTCGAAAGAACACTACAAAGAATTCAACTCATTCCTTACCTCCAAAGAATATCAAACGATTTTGATAGTTATTCTATGTGGCTAATTGGTCTTCTTAACTTTACTAATATATCAGCTACACACACCTCTATTGTATGTCCAAACATTCTAAAAAACATCTTATTGGCCAAATACTAGTAAGTTGCTCCAGCGTTCTTCAATCCTAACGACAATACCTAGCAAGAACACAATCCTAGCCTGTGATAAAACTTGTATAAACCTATTTTTAAACGCGTTCTAATTTGATTGCAGCTGGAATAGGCATCCATAAAAGATAGCAGTATATGTCCAGCCATTCCATCCACAAGTAGGTTTATTCGTAGAAGCTGAAAGCAATCCTTTAGACATGCCTTATTCAAGTGTTAATAATCGATACACATCTGCCACTTTCTATTTGACTTCCTAACTATCATGGGATTTGTTACCAAATCAGCGTTGAAAGATTCTCCAATGAAGTTTTTTTCTAATAACTTATCCACTTCTTCTTTTAGTGTAATGGACCACTCTAATTCTATACTAAGCTTTTCCAGTTTTGGAGGAAAAGTCGGGCTAATATTTAGTATGTAGCACGCAACTTCATTACAAAATCTCACACATATTAGAATTATGCCATGCGAATATACATGATTCCCCCTTAAAGAATCTATCAATTACTTCTTCGTTCTTAGACTAAGGTGAAAACCAATCTTTAGTACCTTCGTAGGTTCGTCTTCATCTACCTAGATTTCATCTATTAGCTCTACCAATCCTGCCCTTGCATTGTTCGAATCTTTATATGGGTCCATAGCTTCATACGTGTTGCTATTGGTCCTAAGGTAAGGTTCGGGCAGTAGTTGCTTTGCATTTTGTAATTTGATGTAGGAAGCCCTCTATAATTTTCCCTTCTTCCATGTCTAGCTTCTTTAAGATCGCGATGTAGCATTCCCTTCCAGTACTCCCGTTTCCTTGAACAAACCTAAATCCGCTATCTGTGGGAAACTTCATAGTTAAGCACCATAGTGTTAAGACAATCCTAATATAAGCTAGGGACTTTCAACCCAAAAATATGTCGTACGCAAAGTATCATTCACCAAAACAAATTTCTCTGCCTACAAACACTATGGGGTTTACATCCTAATTGAACAGTTAAATTGATGCAACCAACTTGAGATGTTGTTCTCCAGCTAATCCCTACAAGGGAGAATTACAACTCAACAAATCCTTTTGGTTCAACCTTATATCATCAAAAGCCTTCTTAAATAGAATGTCCACCAAGTTTCTATGTTAATCAGCAGTCAGCGAATAATAGCCAGTCCATTGTTTGTCATTTTCACCATTGAATCGAACATGGATGCCTCGGTTTCATTGGCATCTCTATTACAAAATAGTATATCATCGTCCATCATTTTCAGTTACTTTGCCAGAGTGTGATCCTCAATTGCACAGGATGTCTCTTAGGGAACATGTTTCAAGAAACTCTTGTATCGTTCTACTTTATTCTAATATGGACTGCCATTAATTGTGATTATAATCAAATCACCTTTGGGTGAATGAGTACCAACCCCATTGGTAACTTCTCTACTATCCCTAGCAGCTATTCCTTTGCCCACTTTCCTATGGGTTCTTCACATATTGAAGCAACTGTTTTTTTTCCTTATCACCTCTTTGACCATATCCTTCAAACGCCTACTTTCGTTCATATTTTCCTATGTTTCTCATCAATGCAACAATACTTTCTTGATCTTCGTTCTTTTTTAGAGCAAATTTCATGTATCTGTTTGTGTTTAGGGTTGGTAGGTAAACATTTTCCATGTAGTCATTCAATTTCATATTTATCATGCTCTATGCGAACCGAAAATACTTTTTAAGATCTTCTTTCTTACCCCTTGACTCGTTATTCTTCCTTTTATTGTTATTATTACCATTCCCAATGCTATTGCCTTTCTTCACACCCTCATTAATCTTCACAAAACGATCCTCCTGGTCCTAGTACATCTAGTATATCCTCTAGTTCTATATCTTCTAAGCCTAGAAATTAGTTTGCTTTCTTCTAAAAGTCCTTTAACGATGCTGGTTTCTTCATTTAACCCATTTTTGAAAATCAAAATCTTTACCAACACTAGAACCATTAATATAAGACAATCCTCTGCTTTCTTCACTTCCATGATAGTAGTGACAAACACATTTTAATAAATTTTCAGTGGTTTTGTTTTTCTTTGCATTACGTTTTCTAGGAACATTGGACCCATCGGTTGTCAAGAATGAACCCTAAATTGGCTCAACAACTTGATTGCCAATTGATCATGAGATCTTATAGATTTGGGCTTAAGCTTATAAAACCACACAATCACCAAATCTTCCAAAAATAAATGGAAACATCTGCAATTCCCACAATAATCCATTCTTGCACCATCCATGTGCCAATTATACCCAAGTAAATGTGCATAAGGTCAGTAAGTCCATTATACATGGGCATGGATGGCACTACAAACAATAATGGATATTGCACTTGTTTAATCTCTATAGTAGTGTATTCCAACATGAAAATCATCTTCATGATTCTCTCAATGGAGAAACGATCTTATAATATCCTTTATTACTTCATCATTTCCTTCATTCTAACCTTGGTGGCAGCTATCAGTTACATCACCAGGTGCACGGTCTTGCAAATGAACATGATGGTCTTTGCTAAGCATTCAAGCTAGTAGCCCGAATCCTAGACCTCCCTATCTCTAGGGATTCCATTAGCATTGTAGTTCTATCGGTTGTCTTTCCTAACTACCACTTTGAAATCGCTCTCTTCCACGAGCACTTCCCCTTGGCATTAATCCTAAGTCTTTCTTCGAGAGGTGTTGCTTCATAATCCCTACTTCTACCAACATGATGACATCCACCACTACTGCCTCGGGATCGATTGGTTTCAGTTAATAATGGATCAAAATGGTTTATAGACATAGTTTTCTACAGGAACTGTAATTCCTCTAAATTTTCCTTCCCTAACTTTGTTTTGATTCACTTTATGCCTTGTTGTAAGCTCCCTTCTTTGGATCTTGCAGGAGAATTCCTTCTTCCTTCACAATCCCTAGTAGAGATCCTTCTCCTAAAGGAGCTTTTCTCATCATATCAAAAAGCCTAGCCAACCCTTCCATCAATGTCCACTACATTCCTTCCATCCTTTTGTTTACTCTAGCTATAACCCCTTTAAATTCCTCTTTAGCAACAAGATTTGGTGGAGGTTGCATAGTTCCTTAACTCCCACTTAGATTATCAGCATTTCCTTTACCTTCCACCCCTTTAGCTTTCTTTCCCAAATTCATCCTAGGTCCCAGTTGATATGATATCCTTGTATATTATATCCAAATTCGAGTAACACAAGAGATCTAACCGATCTTTAAAAATCTGAGCGAAAGCACTAAAAAATATTAGTCAAAAAATGGTCTAACACCACCAAAATACTAAAATACTATGTAGAGCCAAAAATACCCTATATGTAATATTTGGCTATGATTTTGTGAGGATCATAGTCTTTGATTCTATGGACATAAAAATACTATATCGTTGTATCAGATCAAATAACATAAAAAGGATAGAAAAACTGAAATATATAAAGAAAATAAGAGGAAAGCAATACACAAGAATTTAGAGTGGTTAAACTATGCCTAGGTCCATTTAATGTTATTTATTATCGTTTACCACTAGATTCAGATGAGAATGCAATAACAATCTGAGAATTCTTTTAAAATTTATACTGGCAATACTTTCGCTTAGATAGATGACAATAATTTGCCAAGATCTCTTTCCTTTTGCATGTAGACTCGTATTTATAAATATAGTTTGCTATCAGTGAGATTTGGAGTCCTCTGTCTACATTATTAGTCCATTAAGATACTTAGAGTTAAGTAATTTGATGAATCAGTACCGATCCATGCATTCTTTGGTCTTCCTCATCTTTCTTCAAGATACGCTTATTTCTACACTTATTGACCCTTTCTTGAAGCTCTAAGCTAGTTTCTTCCACATATTCACAAATAATGGCGATAAGTAAAGGAATTTGATGGATAGATACCAATCCATGGATTAAGTCGATATTCCTCCTCTTTCTTTTTGTTACGCTTCACACTTAACCATCTTTGAGCCTTGCACCATTCCTTCATCTTTTTGAAGTTCAATATCATTGAATTATCACTTGTGAAAAATCTTATATATCATATACAATATGAAATCCTTGGTTATTTAATCATTTGCAACTATGAAAGCATTTGTAATCGTGAGTATCGAATCAAATATATAAATAAGTAAATACCAATCCCCAAATGATCGCAGTCAAGGCGTTTTGAGAAAGTGATATTAAGACACTAATGAGACTAGTGTTCGTAATGTTTTCCAAATATCAGAGGATGATTTACTTATGACCATTGAGGACACCAAGAGGTTACTTTCTTGCGGTTATTGTGGATCAAGTACATAACGACTCCCCAAGAAGTTCTATTTGTTAATTGTATCTAAATCAAAATAGAAGATCTCACGTGAAGATGTGTAGTAGTCTTTCAATTTGTGAATACTACATATTTTTTCATAAATGTATTATGTTGATTATGGAAGTTTTCTTGTTATTGGACAGAATTACAACCATTTTTTGGTATGTGTTAAAGTGTAAGAAGTGATCATTTCTAAAGGGAGAATTTGTCTCCTTCAATATACATGGTTAATATCATTATAATTCCATTTAACTCGAATTCATAACTCTTTGGCTAAAGTAAATTCTTTTAATTGAAAATTTTATCAATTGAATCAAGTGATTTTAGAGTTCAACTTCACAATTATTATAGGCATTATAAGGGCTTTAACCAAAGATCTAATCCAAGATGTATAAATCATAGAGTGTTAATGAAGAGATAAAAAGTGCATAACATATCACTGTTTAAGGGTGCAGCTTTAAAAAAGAATTAAGACTTCACCTAATAATATATAAGCAATGACTTCACACCCAAGTGGAGATATATATTAGGAAACATCAAGACATTTCTTATTGTGGTCTCACCACTATGAAAAATACCTAAAGGTCTTATTGATTTTCTAATAAAAACACACTTGTTCAAAAACAAAGTTATTATACTCTCCAATAAAATTCTTTATGCTCTAAAATTGAAAACTATAGCTTGTGTCAAGAAGACAAGCTCGAAGGTCGAACTACATTTGTAATGTGTACGAATTTGGTAACACCATCAAGGTAACTCTTAAACATAGTATTAAATATGTCTCCTTACCCCCAAAATGTCTACTACAAATTTTCGGACAAAAGAAACTTTTTTCGAACAAAATAAAAAAAATTGTTTGAAGTATTTAAATTACTTATATATATAAATTAAATAGTTTATAAATATATAATATTTATAAATTAATATATACATATAACAGATATATATATATATATATATGATGTTATATTCTTATACAGTTATACTAAATATAAATACATATTCAAAACTAAGAAATAAATTATACACATATATATATATTAAAAACTGAAAAATAAAATTATACACACACACATACGTATTGATGTTGAAGGCCATTTATTATATGTGTGTGCGAGTTTGAATTATATATTATCGGATATATATATATATATATATATGATTTTCAAAAGCCAAACATAATATATTAAATATATTTATTATTTTGGAATTAAAATGAAAGCCCATATATATATGAATTGACATTCATAAATACAATTAGAATTAAAATTTTATAAATCCCGTTAAATTGAAAAATAATAGAAAAATATGAATTTTATATATTATATTTAATTCAAAATTGTTTTTACTTAAAATTTAAATTACATGAATTCCTAATTAATAGGATCTATTTTGATAATTGATTTATAATTAGTTAGATCTATTTTAAATGAAAAATAACATATAGAATGACTCATCTAAGAGTTTCCTATTGGTTAATAACAACTAGGTCAAATAGGAAATCTTGTAGTGATGATGTTATATAGTTCTTTTGACTTGAGAATATTATAGAGCTTTAATGTGAATACTCTATTTTGATCATAGTTAAATCATTGCATGGTGATTCATCAAGCGACTATAGTGGATCAAAACTTGAAGCAATGGGAGTGGTACACTATTCAATAGAGAATTTATCTCCTCGGTTGTGTAAAGTTGGTATCACAATCAACTGTAGTCAACTTAGAGAGAAACACTATTTAATAAAGAATTCATCTCCTCATTTGTGTAAGGTTAGTATCATGGTCAACCATAGTCATCTCAAATTCAAAACCCTAGCCATAATAAAATGGCTAATAATAAAAGGTATTATTAAACCAAGGACTTTGTTTATGGAGCGATCGAGTTGAATGTGGATAATGTTGGAGTTTTGGCCAGTAGCTGACTCCATACATCCTAATGAGATATAGTGTTGACGAAAATGTGTGTAAGTTATTGTCACCTTTGGTACCGCTTAAGGTAATATAAAATATGACTCAAAAGGATTATAAGTAATGAATTTGGCCAAATTATTATACCACTAGCAAAGAAGACGTGTGAACATTAATATTTGAACTGTTCAATGTCGATTGCTGACTGAACTCACATCTCTATGTTATACAACCGCATTTGTGAATTCTCCTAAATCCGCACGATAGTTATTTTATATAATGTTATAAATTGATTAATATTTGTGAAATATTAATTATTAATTTTGTTTGATGTTTTAGGTGTTGTATATAATTATTTGAATGTGCATATAAATGTTATATGTACACATATCTATATACAATATCAACATACATTTGAACAGATTTCAAATGCCACTAATTATTTAATAGGTTCTATGTTTTTTGCCAATAAATAGGCCTTGCATGGTCAGCCATAGGGGAAGAGAATCATCCATATATTAGATCTAAAGTTAACTAAGAATTGAAAGAGAAATTTTAAAACAAATCCTTTTATTCACTTTCTTCCCTTTATTTTCTTTTCTCTTTCTCCCATCCATGGAAGCCCTCTTCTTTTCAGCATAGCCAATATTTTTATATTTGCACCTAAAATTAAATTAAACAAAATTGAATAAGGTGGTTTATTCAATTCTAGCAAGATCAAGTGGTGAATCATGGGTTCTAGTAGACGATTTGCAAATCAAAGTGTTAAAAGGGGAAGATCATTTTAGATTCGAATTCTATTTAATATTGTTCATTCACGATGTTCAAACATGACCTAAAATTCTTGAATATGTAAATATTCCATTGCTTCTATTCGATTGATTAAAATTGTTTATGTATTGTCATTTACAAAATATGAAACTAATTCTTTATATATAATTAAGAGAAATAGATTATTGATGTAAGCTTGTTTTGGTTACAATAAAATATGCATATACATACATATATTCCATAAATTTGTTTTATTTAAAATAATGAACAAAATAATGAATTTATATTCAAATGAATTTTTGAGAGAAATGTGTGATCCTCTAAAATAGAGGAGAGCACACATGTACAAATATATATATATATATATATATATATATATATATATCACCGAAAACAAAGAAGCTGCCAACATGCCTGGTAGGTGACAACTCATAACAAAGAAAAATCTAAGAATAACAAACATAGGTAACTTCTTGAATGAGCATCGGCAATGCCATCACCCATTACACTCAATTCAAACTTCGGCAAGGCCACCACCTGATAATGAAGTGTTAGAAGTACCAAATATAACCATGGTGCATCCAAAGTGCAATGAGATCAACAAGCGGCTCCACCAGAGAATGAACGCCTCACAGCTAAAGCAAATGAACTAGATCTGAAAATGAAAGCTCTCCAAACAACGACCCTATGATCAGCAATCCAACAATCCTGGCATTAGCAATCCTGAAACCCTGCAAATAGCAATCTAGCATCATTTATAGCCTAAACCTGAACCTGTAGATGAAACTATACAAAAATATTAGAATAGTGCATATATATGTATATAAATGATATATATATATATATATATATGTGTGTGTGTGTGTGTGTGTGTGTTAATGAGGTAAAAGTAATAAAACTAAAGTTAAACCTATAAGACATCAAAGAAACTATAAAAAGTGAAAGATCAATAAAAGATTCAAAACTTTTTATGCAACATTTTAACTTACTCTTATGTTATGAAATAGTGATCACAAAAATTAAAAGGCATAGAAATTAACAAAAATATAATTATATATAACATTATGTTCCTTTTATCAAAGGAACATTATAATAATCGGTAACATCATCATTCGAATTCGAATAAATGCTAATGCTGTAATTATTTATGTTAAAATATTGTTTTTTGGTATAAAATAATTGAATGTTTTTCCTAACCATATTATAATATTCATTGAACTGATTATTTTTAGCCAATCCATATTTTGGATTTGAGATCCAATTGAAACAAAAAATGTTGTTGTAAATACCAATCTATTAACATAACTACTGTTATTATTAAATAGCCTCTAGTTTCTCTCAAACCAATTATACCAACATATTATGGTAAATAGAGTATCTAGTAAGAATCTATTTCCCTTTTAAGCTTATGTCTTAATTTACTCCAATAAAAATCATAACCAGTCACTTTAGTTGTAAGAATAAAGTTAAAAAATTTAAGAGTAATATTAAAAATGTAGCAAGTATCTTTACATTCATAATATATATGATTATTATTTTCAAATACAAGTTACAATTGACAAATTCTTTCTTTTTAAAAGTTCAATGGTATTTAGTTTTCATGCATAATTAACCACATATGAATCTTATCTTTTGGAGGTGCATTTGTTTTCCAAATAAGATTAAAAGAGTTATTAGTAACACCCAAGAAAATAAGAAAAATATACAATGAATTAAAAGTGAATTTCTTACTTTTATCACAAATCTTGTTAATAATACCATTTTCGCTATCAATATTATATAAATTCAATCTTGCACATAATAAAGAAAATTGTCTAAGAGTTGTACCTTCTAAGATTTTATTAAAACTAAAATTCTAGGGGGGATCATCATCCGGAGAAAAGAAATATTTAATTAAAGCGTTTCTAAAGCTACATATTCCAAAAAGTTCTTTAAATTCGACCCTAAGAGGAATGACTTATAACCAACGATCATACCAAAAAAGTAGTATTTTTCCTGAATGAACAATCATACTAGTACTAAGGTTATAAATATCATGACATTTTAAATTTTATTTCCAAAAAGTAGACAATTTATTGTTAAGCGAAGGTGAAATTTGGTATAAATTATTACTATCATTATAATAATACTTACAAACAATTTCTTTTCAAATTGAATTATCATTTATATCCTTAAATTTCCACAACCACTTCCTTAGTAAAGTCAAATTCATGTTTCCTAAATTAATGACACCTAGTCCTTTCTTCTTTTACGATTTACAAACGGTTTCCCAATTAACTAAATATTTTAGACTACTGCTAGGATTATCACCACTCCCTAAATGGCCACTTCTAATTTTATCAATTTTATTGATCGCCCATTCTGGATAAAGATGCATAGACATCCAATAACTCGAAAGTGTAAATAAAGCAACATTGATGAGAACTAATCTATCTGCTCTTGAAAAAAACCTCCCATTCCAATTGAAAATTCTATTTTTTATTTTATCTATTATAATTAGTTAGTGATCGTGTTTAAGCTTAGCTGGTCTAATTAAAAATCCTAGATAATAAATAGTAAATTCATGGTTTTACAATTTAACATATAGCTACTAAACCCTCAACCTTATCAACGTCATTTAAAACTAATATCGAACTTTTATCAAAATTAACTTTTAGACCCGAAAGAAGTTAAAAGCCATATAAAATAAATTTAAGGGTAATGACGTGATTAGCGATAAAGGATCACCCTGTTGTAAGCCTAGTTTTAACTGTATTTTATTCCCTAAAATTCCATTAACCATCATACTAGAATTACCAGTTTTACGCAATGTCATAATCCAACCAATCCATTTATGACTAAAATCTCTAGCCAATAACATATCGATTAGAAAATCTCAACCTATCGAGTCAAAAGCTTTTGCAAAATCAAGTTTTAAAAGTGCACATATTATATTATTCTTACAACGGCGATTAATATACTCTTGAAGAGCAGCCACTCCATCTATAATATTTCTACTCTTAGTGAAAGCGGTTTGTGAACAATCAATTAGATTATTCATTCTTATACAAAGTCCATTCGCTAAATCTTTTTGAAATAATTATAATAAAACAATTAATTAAAGAAATTGGTCTAAAATCTTTTAAATTATTAGTATCAATTTTTTTATGTAATAGAATGACGTTTGCATAATTAAATCTCCCTAATTGTAGTTTGCCATTATAAAATTCAATAAACATCCTAGTTAAATCAAATTTTAATACATCCCAAAATATTACATAAAATAAAATAGGAAAACCATCGGGACTCGGAGCTTTATCACTAGGCATGTCATTTATAGCCATCAAAAACTTATCTTCAAAAAAGGATTATCAAAGTCACTAAGATTAATTCTAGATTCATTAGGATATAGTTCATTCCATCTAATATTTATTTTATGCTTGTTCTAATTGCCAAAAATATCCCTATAATAATCAATAAATGCCTTATTTAGATCCCTTTGATCAACCAATTCAACATTATTCACAAAAATAGAATTTATTATGTTGCTAAATTTTCTACCATTAGCCGTATTATGAAAGAATTTTGTATTAGTATCACCTTTCATTAATCCATTGAACTCTAGATCATTGTTTCCATATAACATCTTCTTTTTCTAAAATTGAATTAAGCTCTTCTTTTAAATTAACTAGAACATTACGCTCTCCAAGATTTAGTTCTCTAGTTTCTTCTGTCTTATTAAGTTTAAGAATTTCCGAAAGTAAATTTTCTTTTTTAATTTTAATACTACAAAGAACATTCTTGTTCCAATTTTTAAAAAATTCCTAAGACCTCTAAGTTTTAAAATATTTTTTTTTTGCAGGGTTACCTATATTTCTGATATTATAGAAATTCATTGACATCCATTTATTTTTAATTAAATTAAGGAAATTAGATTATGATAACCTCATTTTTCAAATTTAAAAGTTTTATTAAGAATCTTATGACGATCACACGGAAGAATGATAGGGCAATGATCAGAATATGTATACGATAAACCAATGACTCTACAAATAGGAAATTTATCCTCAATTTCGTTACTAACAAACAATTAATCTAGAAGAGCCATTGAAGGGAATTCACTAATATTACTCCAAGTGAATTCTCAATTAGTTAGCAGTAATTCAATCAAATTAGTACTGATAATAAATTGATTAAATTCTTCCATAGAAGAGAAATGACCTTCCTCGGGTGTTCATTTCCCTAAAATACGTGTTACATTGAAGTCACCACCCATAATTCAAGATCCATGAGCAGATGATCTAAATTCTAGACATTTGTTTCATAGAACTCAACAACCAATTTTCGAGTTTGGTCCATAAACATTAGATATATTTGATAAAGAGTTATCACTAAGGTTAATGAGAATAAAATGTAAAGAGTATTGGTTAGGAATAGTTTGAAGCAGTTTAAAAGAATTATCAAGCCACCTTATAAATAAATCCCTGGATGCTCAATTGAAGGTAAACAAGTTTAATGTCTAAAATGATAACCACCTAATCTTCTTTAAAATCGAAGATCGGGACAATCTATTTTGTTTCCTGTAAAAGAGCGATATCTATGAATTGATCTGTAAAAAAGCTCTAATTTTATATCATTTAAATTATGAAGGCCCGTAATATTCCAGCTAATAATCCTCATAACCAGATGACCTAGCCCTCTAATTTGCTACTCCTAATGTAAGCAGTATCTAATTCATCATTAGTAAAAACAAAAGTGGTATCCTTAGCTAACTGACATAACTCACTGGTGAAAAAACTACTAGAGCATAGAAAGAATAAGTATTACCTAAAATAAAAATCATACCTAAGCCTGAATTCATAGTGTCACTCATAGCACTCAAATCAGGTGACTCAACCTTTACCGAAGAATGAATGGTACGGACCACTATGACGAACAAAACAATTAATAGCAACTAATTTCCTATGCCTGCCTCTCCTTGTCAATGAAGATAAACGTGTGTCATTATCTTTTACTGTAGCATAATTTGATGTGTTTTTGCCTTGTGTTATTAAAATCTCCTTATCCACCGCTGAAGCCTTTACATCTTCATTATTTACTGCATTAACACCATTTATAATTCCATCCAACAGTACATCCATGCACATACCAACCCCATTCAATAGTAAATCCTTGTGCATTCCACCTCCAACCAAGAGTACATTAGATAAACAAGATTTACTTTGTGTATCATCAACCTTATGCATATCAATTCCTACAATATCGATACCCTTTTGCATATCATTACAAAAGTCACCACATTTACCATGCCCAATTTCATCTTTCATGCAGTCAATATTCCAAGTATCAGAGTCCAAATTAATGCCTTCTGTCTTATTACTTACAACAACTCAATCATCTGCCACCATGCAAACAACTCGATCATCTGCCACCATGCAAACAACTCCATCTCTATCCAAAAGTATACTAGATTCTGTCAATCTACTCCCCTCTGTTCCACCCAGGTCTCCCACCACACCGCATAATTGATCACCATTATGCACATTGTTAACCTTGGGCATATCATCATCTAAAGTACCAATATCTTTGTGCACTTCATCGCCATATTTTCTAGATTTACAATGATCCTTACCTTCTTCCAAACAAATAGATGTGCTATTCCAGTCATCAGCCACCATGTTATTACTTGTAGCAACTCCATCATCAACCATTATCCAAACAACTCCATCTTTATCCAACAGTATACTAGATTCTGTCAATCTATTTCCCTCTTTTCCATCCAGGTCTCCCACCACACAACATAATTGATCACCATTATGCACATCGTTAACCTTGTGCACATCATTATGTAAAGTACTAATATCTTTGTGCACTTCATCACTATATTTTCCAGGTTTACAGTGATCCTTATCTTCTTCCAAACAAACAGATGTACTATTCCAGTCATCAGTCACCATGTTATTACTATCTGAAACTCCATCATTAACGACCTTATTAGCATCACTTACCTCAAAATCCTCAATCAAACTGCCAGAACATTGCACTCAATAATCCTACTCTCGATTTTGTCTTCATATACTAACAGCTCAGAAGATGAAGGAACCACCTCAATACCGTCAATCAATTCCATTTTCTTTCCTGAATCTTCCAGCGATTAAAGACAATCAAGGCGATTAACTGTGACTAACTCAAAATTCCCCACAACACATCTTTATTTCTGGAACTTTTTTTTATGAACATAAGTGAAATCGTTATTCAATTCACTTAAATGAAATGAAGATCCGGGGTCACCATTTGGATTGTCAGCACACCAAAATCATATACTGCAACATTAGATTCCAGAGAATGAGAATCCAATCCACAAAGTAAAACATCATGATCTAATTGCAGTGGATCAAGAGCACTAGATTCCTTCCTTTGAACTGTACCAGAAATATCTGAGACTTCCTTAACATCTACAAAAGTGTTTGAGTTTCCATTATTCCCATTAGAAGCTGGCATTATATATCAACAGCCGAGTCATCTTCATCCAAAGAAGAAGCATACTTCCCAAAATAATTTTTGGCATCACCGAATTTCTTTCTGTAATTTTTGCCAATGTTTACTGCGTTGATCGCATCAAAATGACTGAACATTTCCTCCAAGAATTCAATTCCATTTTTCCTCTAAATTCATAAATGATCTAACGGTATTCTCTTAAGTTTCATACATTTTAAGACAAAAATAAACCCATGATCAATGATAGAGAGATTACTATGCCTGTAAGAAAAGGATTCAAATTTCATCGAACACTCAATTTTTTTATGACCAAAGCAACCGCACCCAAACCATCTGACGGGGTCACGACAATCCATAGCTAAGTGATAAAAATCCCCACAGCAAAAGCATATTTTACTCCCTTTTCTATAATTGATCCACTTATTGGATTTAGGCTTCTAATAGAAAGACTGAGGAGTAGAATACATGGATTCCTTAACAACCTGAGCGAAGGATATGGTGTAGAATCGCAGTCGATAAAAGAAAGAGAGTTAGGAGATTTTGCAAAGCGATATTGTTAATTGAAGAAAAACAATGCGGAATCCAGTATACTTCTATCGCCATTTTCTTGGATTTAAAGTTTTGCGTATTTGTTTTGATTTGGAAGAGAGTTAAATATTTGAATTTTACATCAGCATTTTTGTGTTGTTGAAACAATGAAACATCTTGAATCATATCATTTGGTTAAGTTAATTTTGATTTCAAACAAAATAATTTTATGATTTCATTGTTTAATCAAATATATTTGAAATTTAAAATAGTTTTGGAATATAATTTATATATATGGAATGTTTTGATTAATCATTACTCATTGCCCTCTTAATTATGACACCGTTTTAAAGGTGATTTTGTTTATATGTATTTTCAGATTTCTAATTTCAATGCTAAAATAATATTATGAATAATTCTTGTTATATCTTTCCTTAGAGATTAGATTTAGATTTAATTGGAAACTTGTAAAACAGAAAGGTGGAATTATCAAAATATATTACCGTCTCCTCATTCCTTTTGGACACTCGTATGGTTAGTTTCAGATCTAGTATTTACTTATTTCCTTTTCTCTTTAACACTAAGCCCTCATCTATGTTTGTGTGTGTGTGTGTGTGTATTATTTTTTAACTTTATAGATTTGTCTGAAACGCACACATAAACAGACACACACACGTTTATATACACACGCACGTCTAAACAATATATATGGTACTATTAATATATGCATACAAACCATATACATATATTGTAGTGTAATTAAGCATATGTATGTACTCAGGCATTTATATTCCCGATATGCATGAGAATTTATCTAATGCATATGTAAATATGATATATATCTATATGTACAATGGATATAAATCCTAATATCCATATGTATGTGTGTGTATAAATTATACACATGCTTATATATATATATATATATATATATATATATATATATATATATATATATATATATCATTATGCTATCATGTAGGTTATGAATATTTATTTGACATATTCAACTGACCATTTAATCAAAATAAAGTGATATATTAATTAACAAGTATGGAATAAATTTAAATAAAATATGATTTAATAATTAGATTAATAATATGCCCATTAGATCATCATGTTAGAATCTATTGCTCTAGGAACTGGCTTTAGGATTATCATGTTAGATTAATAATATGCCCATTGAATTAATAGTATTCCCATTAAATTATCATGTTACAATTCATTAAGTAAATTTGAACAAAATTTGAATAAATTAAAGTAGTATTATTAATTAACAAATATGCTTATATAGCTTTATGAAGTGCATGCACCTTCCATAAATGTTTTAAGTAAATTTGTTTAATTCCTAAGAAGCTTATAAATTTATATTTGATGTCGACATGTATTCCTTCTTTTTGTTCCAAGCCCATTAGATTATCATGTCGTTTGTCCATGTTTTTATGTTTTACATTTGAAAAGAAAGTTTGAAATTATCCAAGGGAATTTCCTATAAGGCCAGCATTAAAAGTTATAATCCATTTGCAATCTTCAATAGGTTTGAATAGATCAATGACAAAGTCATTTATGTTTTATGATATTGGAAAAAAGATCGGAGAATTCCTGTTTCAAAGTGGGGGAAGTCAACCAAGGGTCCTGGCAAAATGCGTCTTTGGCTTCAGAGTGTATTATAAAGTTCAGTCCTTATCTAAATATGTGACAATAGTTATTCACGTCATTCCAAGAACATGAAAAACGATGACTACAAGGTTTGAACAAGTTATATGATCTGTTATAATATAATTTTGCAATAATTTCTTTTCGAAATTCTTTTATTATCTAAAAATTTCAAAATCCACATACCTAAGAGTGCAATGTTTAAATTATCAACGTTAAAATTTCTGTGTAAATTTATATATAATAGGGAAGCGCATGGTAGAAATTGAACCTGGGTCTTTTTATCAAAACTCAAGCCTCCTTTACACTGCGCCGCATCCGCGGACAGCTCAAATTAAAACTTCATCTCCTTAATTTTATAGAAAATTCCATATATTCTTATCAATTTTATCGATCAACCAAGCAAGAAATTGATAAGCCAATAAATAGGCATGGATGACAGATTAGTTAGAATGACACCCACTCTCGAACACCAATTGCCTTTCCAATGTAATAAGGTATTGTAGATCTTATCTATAATAATATACCAAACTTCATTTTTTTGGGCTTGGTTGGTTAGATTAGGATACGTAGATAATTTATAGGGAATTGCAATTCGAAGTAGTAGCTACATTACTTAAGAGGTTCGAACTTTCAATAAAACAAGTGTTGAACAGTTTTGAAAATTATTGCCTAGGTTGGATAATAGTTTAAATGTATGAATGATTAGTTTTAGTGAGGCAGTATGGTGTGGTACGTAGGAGCGAAATAGTAAAGTGTCATCAGCGTATAAAAATGGATATGCCATCTGAAGTAATTTCGTTGTCGATTCTAGGTAGAATATCATTATTTTAAATACATACATACATATATATATACGTATATGAGAACGATTGCTATTTTTAGTTATAATATAAATGTATGAAAACTTTATATTTGATTTTCATTAATAAAAATATATATTTTAAATACTTTATTATATTTTTGACAAGTAAAAATAATAATATGTTTTGGAAAAAAAAAATACTGTAATGATAGACATAACATGTTTTGAGAAAAGTATACATTAGATTTGAATTAGTAACTTCTAAGTCAAAATAAATAAATAAATAAATATACATACATTATATGATTTTATATACACACACATACTTTTTGAAAAAATTAATTTTATTTATTTTAGTTGAGCATATATAGGCATATATTATATTTATATCATAAAGTAGCATATATATATATATATACATATTAATTTGTACTTTAGAGCTATATATATAATATATTATTTAAACATTTTAAAAAATCATTTATGCACAAGAGAAAATTAATTATGGGCTAAGTCTATGTCATATTTTAAATTTAAATAATAAGTTATTCATGTGTATGTATATATAAACATTTAAATTATACCTAATCATAATTAATGTAGATTTGAATCAATTCATAAACAATATTCCGTGAATTTATACACATTACATATTACATGCTTAACAATATATCACGGCTATAAAATCCAGTTATCACATATGTAAAAAATTAAACATAAGTTACTTAATTTTATTTAGTATCTTAGTTAATAAATATTTGTATACCTCATGACATTATTAGTGCCTACATTGTGTGTAAATACGATTTCAATAATAACAATCATACGCATAACTAAAATTGAAATAAAATAAAATTTGAACTGTAAAACTCTCATCTTATAAATTTAACATTAAATATGATTTAATGTAATAAATTTATAAATGATAATGCAAGTTAAAGATCTTATCGGGCAGTGGCAATGTCGGAGCTCGGTATTGAGGTGTAATGGGAAGTGGCTTTACAGGAGCTCATTCTAGGTGTACCTGTTTTTACTCTGTTACTAATACATAGATATGTCACCTGCCAGGAATGTTGGCAGCACCGTTTTATGTGTTATATATATAGTTTCATGTGTGCTCTCCTATTTTATTAGAGGATTACACATTTTTCTCCAAAAAAAGATAATGCAAATTAAAGATCTAGTGCAATAATTAACAAAAGAATTTTCTGAAATTTGTCCATTTTTCCTCACCACCAATGCACATAATCCAACAAACTAAAGGCATGCTAGAAATATCACAGTGTAGTGGATACTCCAAGGGATTCTCCATCAATGCACCATTGAGATCATAATCCTAAACACATAGTCGTAAGTTATACCCTAGAAGGTTGGATGGGAAAACATGGGCTTAAATTTAAGCATTAAAATATGTACTCTACTAAATGATATGTAGAACTAATGCAATTGGAGTTCATCTCGCATGAATAGTCTAGTAGCTTATAGAAAAATGAAGCCACTCGTTTCTCGTAAGAATCGTAATATTTGAGTTTAAATATAGTCTCTACGTGTATCAATTCAAACTTAGTGTGCATGGTAACATTAGCAACACATATATGGTGACGTCTTCAAAGAAAGTCAAATAAAGGTAAAGTATCAGATGACATACACACATAGCTAGTCAGTCGCACCCAACATATCTTTCTCTCAAATACCATTTAGGAACCGAGGTAAGAGAGTATAAAGCAATCACATTCTTGAACAAAGATAAGTCACTTCTAGAAATTGATTATGATTCATTACCCATGATATTGCACTAGCATCTAGCATTGTGTCAAAGAATACAATTTATTACCCTGCCTAAGGATATCTAATTATGCATGTGACTCCATAAAGTCGTAGTATACTCAAAGTGGCATATGTTATACATACTCAATTGTTTGGACTATTCTGATCATGGAATAGAGTAATCAACATTAGAAATGACCTGCTCACAAAGATGTGGATGTATGTTGGTCATGTACTCATAGTGCCAAATTGATAGAATATATCAAATTGCAGACTTCGATGACACCACCAAAACACATGCACATGCACACACATATATATAGACATACACACATGGATATATATATATATATATATATATATAACAAAAGCAATATAGGGTACACCAAGTATTACTATGCCTAATCAATATGATGTAACAAATCAAGACCGGCTGAAGATACAAAATATTCGTGATGAATCATGTTCTTTTGATCCAAAAAGAACATCAAATCAATAAAATATAATAAAAAGGTGCAAATAATTGAATCATCAAGCAATAATGTCTCTGTGTGCAATGATATACTCTTATACAAAGGTCATATAAACAACTCCACTCCCAAGTGCCCCTATCTAATTGAGTTAAATAAACTGACATTATCTCAATCGTACCACAACTACTATCGAAGGGGAATTTATTATAATCCATAATTTCATTATCAATACCAATCATTGGATAAAAATTAATTGGTGTTAGGCTACACTCAATTTTAGGAAAGTGAAATGTGTATTGGTTATGTACCACCATCTCATGGATATGCACCAAACCTAAATCACATTATTGACCAAATTTTGTTTATATAAAAAACCAAATGCAAATGTTTGAAATGTAGTTATAATATTCTATAGAAGCTACCATAGAACTAAAAAATGCACTTATGTCAAGCACCACTACAACATATGTACTTGGTCTATATAATTAACCAAATAAAATACACTACCATTTTACAATATCTAGTAATTCATATCATTTATTAGCATTTTTTATATTTTACCATTAATGCCTCACAATATTAATAGGTCATGATTAATAATTTATAACGTACTAACATTGCAATAAAGTTTCAACATTTTATCAATTACTTATAATTTTTTGTAGTTCATAACTAATATTTCAAAGTTATCAATAACTCCACAATATTAATTTTCCATGTAAATGTATTCAAAGTATACATGGGGGCGCTTAGTGCTACCAAGACTCGATGAGTATAGATATCCATGAGCTATGTAGTATGTGAAGATCGGTACTGTCAAATGTTAGCATTGTATATGCCAGATCGATATCATCATCCAGCTGTTTTATCATTTTTTTTTTGAAAAAAGGTACTTTATATAGATAAACAAAAGAGCATATACTTCCTTGATATGCCTCATTAAAACCTTACAATCCCCCTAACCTAAATGGGTGCCTTGTAAGGAAAAAGAGTACATATCAATTCCATATATTAACAATACAATATTCCAAATACTAGACCAAACTGTCAAACAGATGGAGGAGAATAAAAAAATACTCACAACACTCTCAAAACCATCCGTACGAGCAGCTGGTACCAGAAATCAACATAAACAACAAATCTTAAAAAAAGAGAAACCAAAGGTAACAAAAAGTGACGGTAAAACTTCAAATGCTACCCAGCTAATAGGAGAGAGGAAACCTAATCTCCAAAATGTCAGATCGAAAACGAACTTCTCCACTAAAAACGAAGCATCAGACGAAAACAACAAATTTCAAGAGCGATTAATACACATTAACACTCATCTCCAGTCTACAGCAGGTCAAGGAGGTCTGGGGTGGGGGTGAAGATCCGTCAGCATGTTGAGTTTCGCCAAGATAAGTCTTTCTTCTGAATTTAACTTACCAAATTGAGTCTTATTTTGAATAATGTGTTTACTGTCAAGGAGAATACGATTAATTCTTAGTTCAAATGGTTGTTCAATTCCTTTGAAAACACGGTTATTCCGTTCGCACCAAATGTTCCATAGAATGTTGGTAAAAATAATGCTAAATAAATTAGTGTTGGAAGCATTCATTTGTTCCTGGGCTTGTTTAATAACATTCAGAGTGGAATAGATATCAAAATTGTAGTGACCTGTTATATTAAGCTTAGGAAGAATTTCCATCAGTATACTCTTCGAATATGTGCATTGAAAAAAAAGGTGTTCTCTGTCTTCATTGTGATTAGCACATAGAACACATTTTTGATCTATATTCGGGGCCCAATTGCTAATTCTAACTTTAGTATTCAATTTGTTTTTAAAGGCAAGAAGGGAGCATATAGACATTTTAGGCGCACAACCTTTTCCCCAAATAAAATTGGTCCAGTCAAGTTCATCATATTTGCTTCTAAAAGTATTCCATGCAGATTTCAAAGAGAATTGCCCTTGTTTGCTAGGAATCCACCACCAATAGTCCTGTTTCATGTTGTTGTGTATGGGAGTTTTCCTTACTTCATTATGTGATTGCATGGGAATGAAGTTTAGATTTTGTTTCCACTTATTATTAGAAATGAGCTGCACAACTTGTTTATGACAACCATTTAAAGTTCTCATACAGTTCCAGCCATATTTGTCAATTAGAGAATTGCCATTTAACCATGGGTCAAACCAAATGTCAGTATGAACACCATCCACAATATTTCTATCTATGTATCCTTTACACCATTGTCTAGCACGTAGAATGGTTTTCCAAGTATGGGATGCATTGTTGTCCATTCTGATAGTCCAAAAGTTATTCTTTTTGCAATATCTATTATGCATCCATTTTGTCCATAGAGAAGTTCCATTAATGAAATTCCATAATAACTTAGTTGCAGTAGCTACAGCTAAGTCCTCAATTTTTCTGATACCCAATGCTCCTTCACTCTTGGTTTTGCATACATCATTCCAACTCATATTATGTGATTTAGATTTCCACAGAAAGTTGGAACAAACTGAGTTTATTCTTTGAATAACTGATGCAGGGAACTGGGAGACTTGAAGCCAGAAAAGCAACATTGGATGGATAACAGATTTGATAAGTTCTGCTCTTCCAGCTATATTAAGAACTCTGGTTTGCCAATGGTTGAACTTTTTATTAATTTTGTCAATAAGCCATCCAAAGTCTCTAGATTTCAGAGAGTTATTCGAAAGAGGAATTCCTAAATAAATAATTGGGAGATTATCAACTTTGAACTTAATGATGTCAGCAATCTCCTGTTTAAATTTAGCACCTTTACTGAAGAATATTTTGGATTTTTCAGTGTTTAATTCAAGTCCTGAGTAGAATTTCATATCTTGTAAAATATGATAGATGATTTCAGCATTTCCTTTGGTAGCTTTTTCCATAATTAAAATGTCATCAGCATAGAGAAGATGAGTAATTATAGGCTCAGCTTGATATATTGGGCTGATATTTCCTTTAAGAAAATCTATGTCCAATTTTAGGGTGAGGAATTCCATCACCATAGCAAATAAATAATGGGATAGGGGGTCCCCTTGTCTTATTCCTCTTGAACTATAAATGAGACCATGTGGGGAACCATCAATTAAAATAGAAAACGAAGGGGTAGATATGCATTCATATATGATATTAGCAAAAGTGATAGGAAAGCCCATAGAAATCAGCATATGATGGATAAATTCTCTATTGATCTTGTCATAAGCCTTATGTAAATCAATTTTCAAACAGAAATTGCTTGAGCTTTTTCTATTAAAACTTCTGACCATTTCATAAGCAAGAAGGGAATTTTCTGAAATTGTTTTGTTAGGGATGAAAGCATTTTGATTAACTGAGATTACGTCATTCATATATGCTTTCATTCTGTTGCATAATAAATTGGCAAAAATTTTGTATGTGACATTACAAAGAGATATAGGTCGAAAGTCTGTTAGATTCTTAGCATCTGGAAATTTTGTTTTAAGGCAAATGAAAGTATGATTAATTTCTCTAATGATTTTACCAGTTTGGAGAATACCATTCATAGCTTCCCAAATATCCATTTTAATGTTGTCCCAATGGATTTTATAAAATTTGGAATTTAATCCATCTGGACCAGGGGAGCTATTATCACTAATCTGAAAAGTAGCCTCTTTGATTTCTTCCATCGAAAATGGTTTACACAAATTGGTTTTAGCATTTTCCTAAAGAACTTTCTTGCAAGTAATGGTTGGAAATTGGTTATAGGCTTGTGGCAATTGAAATAAATCAGAGAAATAAATAACAGCTTCTTGAGCTAATTTTTCTGATGCTGATGTCCATATACCTTGGCTATTGATAGAAAAATGAGTTCTTCGACATGGTTTGAACTCTGAGATTTTACTGAAAAAGAATTATGTAGGCCTGTCTCCTTTGAGTAGCCAATTGATTTTCATTTTTTGTTCATTATCCATGGCAATTTTCCTCATCATTTCGTGCAAAGCATCACACCCAGTAGTATAGACTTGCAGGAGCTTGTCATTCATAGGATTGCTAACTAATTGATTATATATGTTGTTATTATGATCTTTCAAATTGTTAATCATTAGTTGCATGCTCGGTTTAGTAATTGACCAATTCTTCAGATAGCTTTTCACCCTTTTTATTTTGCAGAGTAGCTTAAACAAAGGATTACCAGATGGAGTAGTATCCATAGCCTCAACCATGACTGTGTTATAATCAGAATATGTATGCCAAGAATTCTTATATTTAAAAGGTATCTTCCTCTTTCTAATATTCTGAATTTGAAGCATAATTGAAATAGGGGTATGATCGCTTATCGAGTGATATCCAAAATTAATGCCAAAATTATTAAATTTGTCTAACCATAGAGAATTAACAAAAACTCTATCAATTTTACTATGGATAGAAAAAGAGTTACCTCCTCGCCAAGTGAAAAAGTTGCCAGAAAAGTCAGGTTCAATCAGCTTAGATAAATTAATACAATCCATAAAATAGGGATCACCACTAGAATTATAAGTACTGTTATTCATTCTTTCATTGTGATGCAGAATAGAGTTGAAGTCCCTTGCCACAATCCACGGTAGATTAACTATTTTAGATAGCAAAATGATATCTTCCCATAAAATATTGCGAACAGATTCTTCATTGTGAGCATAAACAATGGTGCACATAAAATTAATATCATTAGCATTATACATGATACTAGTTATGTATTGATCTGTGGAGTGAAAAATGATATTAGTCCATATCAACGAATCCCAAAAAATAATAATACGACTTTTCCGATCTGAAATGTTATGGGACATCTTCCACCTGTTATCAATCTTCTCCATAAATCGATCAATTGAATTTGAAGAGAGCTTATTTTCCAAAATTCCTATAAAGGAATATTTATTTGAATTAAAGATATTTAAAATTTCTAGTTGTTTATAGGGGGCATTCATTCCCCTTATGTTTCAAATTAGGAACTCCATTAACAATCATTATTAGGAGTGCTACTTTCTTTCAGAGGAGTAGCTTTCCCCGTAGTCTTCGCTTTTTTAGTTTTTTTCCTTTATTCTTTAGCTGTAATACAAGATTTGACCATGCAGGATTCTCCACAACATCAGTGTTCGAAGAGGCTTTGAATTCAAAAGGAGCTTCTTCTGTTCTCAATTTACGAGTTGGTTTAGTTCTGGTCAAGGAAGAAGATTCTAAATTATTGCAACCAGTATGCTGAGAAGTAGAAATGGAATCATCAATGCAAGCAGTGTCTTCAATGTCGATGGGAACAACTGGGTTGATTTCTGACCTCAAAATGAGATTATCTGTGTTTTTATCAATAGACAAAGTATTCAATTCATCAGTCATGTTGTGATCTTCAGTAGAAATATTGGTCATATAATCTTTGTTTGATAGAACTGTATGAGTAGAGAACTGAGTGATTTGATTAGAAACTGGTTTTTCTATAATTAACTGTGGATTGATATTCCTGTTCTGGACTGTTGCATTGTTAAGCATTTGTTGTTTTTGGTTTGAATTTTCCAATCCAGAGTTCTGTCTGATAGTAGTTTTATTAATGTCGCAATTATTTGTGTTGTTTTCAATTGGATCAATTACCATTTCTGAATTTCCAGAGTCTGTATTTTGATTCTTTTTTGGCACCCATGCTTTAGTGAATTGACATTGAATGTCTGTATGACCAAAACTCGAACAATTGAGGCACGCGGCAGGCTTCCATTCATAAACTACTTCTTGCCAAGTTATTTCATCTTTCTCATTTAAAATAGGAAGTTTACTAGGGTATTTAAAATTATTATCAATTTCAATCAGAACTCTAGCGAACGCAATCTTTATTATTCCTTCCGTGAATTTGTCAAGTTTGATAGGAGTTCCGAGCACAGAAGCAATACGACTGATCCCTTCTTCTGTCCAATAGTCAAGTGGCAGATTGGAAAGGCGAATCCAAAGCGGAATAGAGTGAAGTAATTCTTTATTAAGTTGCATTCCAGGATGCCATCTCTTCATCATTAACAGTTTCTTGTTGTAATAGTATGGACCTCCTTCCAAAACATTTAGGCAGTCTTGCTCTTTGTTGAACTTAATCACATAAAATCCATTTTCCATTGAAAATATCGAAAATGTCTCAACTGGTTTCCAAACTCTAGTAATATACTCTTTGAAATAAGGGTAATATGGTTTAGGGCCTACAACGTAGACCACAATGGCGTTATTCCATTGTTTTCTTGCATCCAGGATAACTTCAGCGGACATTTTAGCGCATTTAATAGAATTGACTTCTCGAGGCTGATAAAATTTCAGTGGAACAGTAAGTGGAATGTTATTACCTTTGACAATTTCATTCCACGCTTTACTCTTTTGTGAAGCATAATTCCATAAAGGGGGATT
This sequence comes from Allium cepa, assembly GCA_030765085.1. Classification (NCBI taxonomy): domain Eukaryota; kingdom Viridiplantae; phylum Streptophyta; class Magnoliopsida; order Asparagales; family Amaryllidaceae; genus Allium; species Allium cepa. The sequence continues at coordinate 885,389,243 of CM060932.1, forward strand.
TTGCTTAGATATAAACTGATCGCCGTGTTGAGAATTAGAACCAATAGCAGTTGGGTTAAAATTAAGATTAGAGGATCGACTCGTTTCATTTGGGGTTGGAGTGCGAACTGTTCGATTACCATCTTTGGGCAGACGACTAGAAGCGCTGCTAGGGTTTTGCTGCCTCTTCCATTTTCGCGATAACACCGGAGTAAAGCCATCATCGAGGATCGACGAGACTGTCCCTGTATCGCATGGCGCAAATCCTGGAGGATGATCTAAAGTGGGTGATGTCAAAGCAGAAGAATCCGCTGCTGGTTTGAGTTGCGACTGGACCTGAGACATTGAAATTCGAGCTGCTAGGAACAACAACCGGAAGAGAAAGCGAGGAAGCAAGAGAAGATCGACGGAGAAATCCTTATCGCCTCGAAGATGGGCGGCGGCTATCCTGTTTTATCATCATACAATAGACTTCTATCAAATCTAACCAAACATGGTGGTATTTCTTTTTTAACCTAGAAAAAGTCAACTAAGAATGTTGGAAAAAGAGAAGAGCAAGTTACAAACATCTATTTCATACAAAAATTGTTATAGTAACAATTACCATTATCAAAGGGGAAATGCGTTACTAAATCGATTCTGTACGTAAAGAATAACTTAAAACTATTACTTTTACAAATACTCTAATACATTAATGGTTGGTATGTCAATAATTCTATTACCGGTTGTTGGTAATAGTAAATTTACTAGTAAATATGAATTAATATTTTTTCAAAAATGTGGTCGTATGTTTATAATTTAGTAGAAGGGTTACTTGTTTAAATCAATACCAGACCTACTAATACAATATCAATATGTTGATAAATATTTCATATGTTATGGAATTTTGAGTCGATACAACATTTATTTCTTACAATTTCATCAAAATTTTACAAAAATTGAAGCTAGAAAAAATGAAACCCAAAAATGAATATAAAACAATAGAATTAATAGACTATTATCTTGATGTATGTGGTGATTATAAAATGTAAACCTATTAAGGTTGGAATGAACATGTGAAAGGACTGGTAAATTCGATGTTACCACTGATTTAATAGTTTTGTTATTGTTTACCACTACATACCAATTCTAGGCAAGGCAATCCCCTATTGCATATGCATTAAGAACCTATTCTTAAGTTTTGGAAAAAAAAGCATCTCCAATGGAAAAATTCAGGAGTTCAATGCCTACAAATTTTACTGACTAGATTTAGGAAGATGAATCCAACACGAACACGCATCGAATAAATGTTTAAGTCGGGTACTTGCTAAATGCATGCTATATTTTAGGTGTGCATTAAATAAGCCCCCAAAAGTAGGCGTTGATTGCATAAGCACCCATTTTTAGGATCTTATTTAGTAAGAGCCTGAAATCCAACGACTATTAGTGGCCAAATTTCTTTAGTTTCACCTATAAATCTCATTTCAAACAACAAATTAATCACTAGTTCTACCCTTTTCATACCAACTACACACAAATATTTGCAAATTCACTCACAATTTCCTAATTACAATAATGTTTTAACCATTTCAACCTAAAAAAAGCCTTGAATTTCAATGATTTCGAATTCAATGATAGTATAACAAAGGAGCACTCATCATCCTTTGAGTGCCACACCACTACAATATGAATTCCAATAAAGACTTGTACCTTCTGTATTGTTAAGCTCACTATTTCAAACACTCACTTCATGGTATTAACCAAAGTTCAAAGGTTTTTGGTCAATAATTCAAAAAAGTTACATTAAGAAGCATCTAATAAGAACATGTACACTCTCATGCTTATGCAGATGTATTGGAAAGATCAACAACAAACCACTTTCTTTGCATCTCAGATATACGAAGTTAAGCAAGCTAATCCAATTAGTGTTGGATAAGAGACAAACTTGGTACATTTCTTGTTAATTGGGTTGTTAACCATGAATAAATCATTAAGAATTGGAACGTTGGTACGAAGATAGAACTACCAGAAACTTCGTAGAGGTACTCAAAAGGACAAGGGGAAGTCTCAATAAAGCATAAAGCCAAAATAAGCTAAGTGCTAAACTTGGACCGAGTTAACCACCTTGACTTGGCACCGAGTCTAAATGCCATATCATGGCATCTTCGTACTTCTTCCATGAGATCCCCTAGTCTTCATATGCATATTCATGAAGTTTCATAGAGTTTTAATGAACCAATCATAAAATATAAAGATGTGACAGTCCAAGCTATAGGATAATCCAAATCATACAAGAACGATAATCAAAACTTATCGATAATCTACCAAATTACATGGAGGACATCAAGACAAAGTAAGGAGTTTGGAACAAAAGGATTTAGCTAAGATTTAGTTGAGGATTAGACTCGGCCCTGAGTCAAGGGCTTGATTCGGTATTGAGCCTAAACCTTAACTCAGGTCGTCATGATATTCATTGTGCTATCCTAGGCCTCTCCCTGGACTTCTCTGATAATGGGCTTCTAATTCAACGCAACTTCTACTCTTATAAATACATGTCATACTACAACAAAGAGAGGGTCTAGTTTTTGCCATCACTACGCCGAAGCCCTGTTTCTTCTTCAACTCTTTCCTTGACAATATAGTCATCAAGGCAGCCTCTCTAGGAAATTCTAGGATTAGAATCAGTCTTACCCATGTATTAGTGACTAATTCTTTCTTAATCATCCTGTAATCTCATTCAAATAAGATCAAACCAATAATCAAAGCTATAAAGTGGATGTAGGCTTAGTTAATAGTTGAACCACTATAAAAATCTTTATGTCCTATTCTAACCGGGTTGGTGCCTTCATATCATACTCCATGATATTGATCTATTTTTTAGGTTAACATTTTCGTGCTTTCATTGAGAGCAAAGAACCTAGGCTTGGATCTAGCCATCTACTTTGTATGGGATAGATCCATAGGTTAGATAAAAAAAAGTTGCTTAAAGAAGGTTAGAGATTTGCTATTCTAATGGCTTCTAAGAGGAAGACAAAATATAAAAGATCTGTAGGGACAAAACTTGGTGTATAGAATGCCGAGCAATCGAGTTTCAGAAATACTGGATCATTACGGTTTAAGAAGAAAATGATAGAAGAAAAAACGGAAACAACAACACAAAATTTCACAATCATAGCGGAACAAAATATATAATATATAATATATATATATATATATATATATATAATAGCATATTTTTGTACAAAGAAAACTGCAACTAAGTACAACCATCAGCATAGAAATCTGGACAGATATATTAACTTATCCTCAAAAGTGCTGAATATACAGCCTACAATACACCGTGGAATATAGTCAAGTATGCGTAATATGTCTCTGCTATCCAGCTTGTTTCCTGAGCTCCAAAGCATCCTAACCTGAACCTATAATACTCGGTCTGACCCGAGCATAAAGATAAAGTAACACCCAGGATAGTTTGAAAAACCAGCGTGAGTAAGCACACTTAATTGGATTTACTTAAGTTATCGAAATTCCATTGAAAAACAAAGGGTATCTCATAAGACCGCATCACACATAAACAAGATGGGTTTTTATCTCATGATTACCAAAACATTTTTACATAAAATCCCCTGATATTATAATATTGTCTAAGGACAAAATACTTAGTAAAATAGCCAAATTTGTCAAACTAATTAAATCCCAGCATACTAGGCTTTAAAATAAAAACCATAAGGTTTGTGGTGGTTATTGGAACGAAGTGGTTCCGGATAATGCTAATATCCGATCCCGGTCTCTTCGGACTCAAAATGGTATATTTGAAAAGGCCAAGTTACTTAAATTAACAATTTCACAATCAGGCTGTCAATATCCACATATGAAAGCTCATTCCATATGTTTACGCTATCACGACCTATTCATCGAAATTTATTTGCTTGTAATCCTTACAATTTCCGAAATCGGTATAGTGATCAGTATGAGTCGATTTACTTCAAATAAATGTGTCAATGTTTTATTTTATCTATTTTAATTTGTTTGGCTATTTAATGGCACAGACAATAATAATTGGAAACAATATCCAAAGGAAATATCAGCCAAAGCATAGATTATTAACTCAGTCAACAATTTATAATTAATATTGAATCAATTTACAATTCAGAAGGAAATGGTTTCAATTTACTGGGTCAAATTATACTTTTAATCCAGATTACTCGTTAATCAAAGAAATTAAATAAAGTAATTTTATTCCAATTTTATTTTGAAATTAAATAGTTCATTAAAAATAATTGATTAATTAACATATAATTAATAATTAATGAATTACTTATTTATTCACTTAAACCGTTAAGACAGTAAAATTTACCTTGTTGAAAAACTCGACGACATTAGTTCAGATGAGCATTCATGGCGATAGGGGCTCGATGCAAAAATTCTCGCGTTGAGTGGTTTTAGAAAAAAGAAGAAATGGTTAATTCATTTTTTTTATATTATTGAATATAAAGATATAAAAACCCAGACCAAAACAATCCCACCCGGCCCATAAAATCAACTCCATCATCTCTTTTCCAGTTTCACTTCCTCCTCTCTTCTTCATTTGAACGCACCAGGCATGCGCGAGACATGCACATATGTGTGCACGCATACATCACCACCGACCACCTTTCCCTGTTGCCATTCACCCACGCAAGCCATGTTCGTCTACTGAAACACGTCGATCCACCTGAAACCGCGACCAAAGCCCCAGTTCAAATTTCGACCATAAAACCGAAACCTGAAATGAATCTCCACCCCTTCAAATGCCTCGGCACGACCACCACGACCTCCGTTCTTTACCAAAACTTCCTTGACCTAATCCCCTTGGACTGCACATCTACCTTACCTCCTCCTCATTGCCATTGCCAAGACACCGAACCCAAAGAACAAACCACCTTGAACCCTAAAGCCACCTCGACCAGCCTATCCTCTCAACTAAAAGTTTCCTCATTATTTTTCCTAAGTACTGCATCAATTAATGCTCCACCACACTGAACCTCTTGACACGAAATCGAGCCCCTCGCCGTAATTCAATAAAAGCCCCAAATTCGTTCAACTCCTAATCTCTTAATCCACACGGCCATAAAAATTCCAAAACCACCTTCTAAAATCATATTTTTCGATGGTGAACGCGATTATATGATCTGTTTCCCATATTATGATATTTTGTTTTCGACCAAACTTGATCCATTCACTATTGAATGGTATTTTCTTAGCCTCTACATAATGAAATTTCATGAAGTAAATTTTGTTATGTTCTATACTTAAGAACAAACAATTTTTGTTTTAGGATCATGTTTTAAAATTAAATAGGTAGCGAGATACTGATTTTCAAAGTTAGAAGTTTAACTCTTTTATGAAAGAAAAATGAATAGAGCAAACTTAGGAAGAAGCACAGTGTCATAACAGATGGACATATCCTTGACCCAGATCAAAGATTCAACAAAAACTCAATTGTACATATAAGTGTAATAATCAGTAAACAAAATATAAAGATGTTTACTCACTGTTAAAAATGATGAACACACTATTGTCTATCTCCTCCTCTAGGCTTTGAATAAGTTGACCTGTTTTTGTTTTAATGGTAGTTCCTTTGTTTGATTTAATGGCAGCACTTTCTTGTTATTTTTATACATAAGAACAAGTGAACAATATGGCCATATATATAGATGAAGAATGGAAGGAAGATAATGAAGTAGGTTGGCTGGAAGGCATGTACATGCATCATTTTTATGTATATATTGTTTTACCTTTTTTCTCTTTTTGCTTTTGGTGATTTGATTTTTATTTGATTTTAGTTGTGATTTGATTTATTATTTTGATTAGATTTTATAAGCCTGATGTGATTTATTGTATGCTTGATTTAATGTTTTGCAATTATGATGTTTTCTTATGTTTATATATACATAGATGTATAGATGTATACATCCTTATATACATACTTTTACCATGTACATGTTTACATGCTTACCTATTTTCATGTTCATTTATATATCTACACATATGTACTCTTCTATTATCATAAAGTCTATACTTATGTGTATATATTATTACATATACACTATTTTATATTAACATATATATTTACCTATTCATTAATTTATATAACATATATACATATACATTTACTTACATATATTTGTCATCATATACACACACACACACACACACACACACACACACACACACACACACACATCTATACATATTTTCATATACATTACTTTAAATGGACACATATACATATATATACTTATATATATATGTGTGTGTGTGTGTGTGTGTGTGTGTATCTAAACATCACAAAGCCTATATTTCTATATATACGTATATGGATATTTTACCTTAAATTTTAACGGTGGAGTCTAAATACTAATATCTATAGAATTTATCATATCCAGAAATTTATGTTTTAAAATTAAATATAGTTAATCAATATATAGATTCAGATATTTTAAATATCAGAAAATTTATCTATTAGACGTATAAAAACTAATATTCCAAAAATTAAAATTAGGTAATCATTTCTTTTTTATATAGAATTTTGTTATTTAAAATTTTATATAAGTTCATATCAGTCAATTACATTTATAAATTAATTTTTTTTTCTAACCATTAATTCAAAAAATTGTGTTAAATTTAATAATTTTAAATAGTTAAAATTTCGAGTCGTTACAATCTCCCACACTCAAAAATTTTCATCCTCCAAAAGGAACGAAGTAAGGAACTTAACATACGATACATTTTACTTAAAAAATCACTTATAAAACATAAAATCTGTAACGACCCAGAATTTTAAACAATTTAATTTGAGAATATTTAATTAATTTTAAATACTTAAAGGATGGTTTGAATTGAATTTCAAATTATCAGAATGAATTTGGCGATTAAATTATAGAATTTAATCTATTGAAAATTGAATAATAATTTGAATCTTCAATTTGAAGCTGAATAAAAATATTTCAAAGGCTTGTAAAATTCATATTGATAATATTGAAGATTATAGAAGCCTCAGAATTGAATTTGAAAGTGATTTGTACAGTTTTGAAATTTAATCGTTTGAATCGATATTTAAAATAGCCGTCCGAGGCACGGTCTCGGAATTCGACGAAACCAGTTCCATTGGGTCCGTAATATTGAATTATTCTCGGATTTCAAATTTCGTATTTTTCGGAGTTGTTATGTGAGCACAGGGTGAGTAAACGCATTGAAATAAAATCGAATTCAATTTGAAATTTAAATATAAATTTGGTCAACAGCAGCATCCTAAAATCACGCCTGAAATCGTGAAGGGATCGTGGAGAAAAAAATCGTGCAAACACGTTCTCTGTAAAATCACGTTCCTTTGTCTCCTCCCCTCTCCTTTTAAAAATCACGCAACTTCAATTCATATCTCCTCAGTTCAAAATCAAGCAACGAAAAGCAATTAATGGCCGATGCTAATACCCAGACCCGGAGCCGTTCAAAAAATTGATGCATCCTCCTCTCTTATTTTCAAATCACGAAATAAAGGTCCGACGCTCCTTATTCAAATCCAAAGTGAAAAATAAAAAAATCGGATTTTGCAAAATAGGGGTGAATGGTTGCGGCAACTCGAGTGGATGGTTGTAGGCGACGTTGAGACGATGAGGGTGGAGGCGCGATTCGATGGCGGCGATTTGGGATGGCGGCGGCATGCGATGCTCGTAGCGACCTGGCGGCGGCGTAGGGGCGAGCGCGACTCGCGTGGTGAAGGCGACGCGTTATGGGCTGTTGCGATGGATCTGGGGCGCGCGCTCGCGCGAGGCAGTGGGTGGTTCGAGCGCGTGAGGGCGACAGGGGGTCGCGATCGTCAATGGTGGTTGTGGGATTTGGAGGCGCAGGCGACGATGTCGCGTGGGAGTTAGGACTCGAACGAGGCAGAGCATCTCGAGGCAATGTCTAATAGCAGTAAGGTAAAAATAATTTTGGAATTTAATTTTATACTGTAATTAATTTTTTTAATTTCAAACTGAATGTAAAATAATAATTATATAATAAGATTTATGAAATATATATATACTGATTTAAATATATAATTTAATTTGAAATAGGAATGTATATATAGATACAATAGTGAAAAAAATTATAGTTAAAAGAAATTCAGTTTTATTGAACCTTTGTAAATTCAATCATTAAAAGAAATTTAATATTTTGTTAAGTATATTTAGCAAATGGAAATTTATTAAGTGAAAGATTTATTTAATGGAAATTTAGTTTAAATTAAACTTTTGGTTAATTAAAATATAGCGAATGGAAATTTATTATGTGATTTGTCCAAAGATTATATAAAATAAAGATTGGAATTTATAAAGAATAGTTTTGAATTTAATTTTTGTTAAATCAAAGTATTTGAGAAGAAAATTTAGTTTTAAAAAGAAATTGTTTGAAAGCCAAAAACGATTTATTAAAAAGGAAATTAAGTTCAAAGGGAAATTAAATTGTAGTTAAATAAATTTGTTTAAAGAAAAATTAGTTGATTTAAATTTATAAAAAGGAAATTAAGTTCAATGGGAAATTTCTAGTTAGGATTATTTTCAAAGGGAAAATTAATTTAAATAAATAGTTAGTTAAGAAAGTTTATTAAAAGAAATTTAAATTTTTAGTTAAACAAATTTAATTAAAGAAAATCAGTTTGAATCTTTAATTTTTAGTTTAAAATAAAAATCATTAACTTGAGATTAAAATAATTAGTTGGATAAATTAATTTAAGGGTAAGTTAATTAAATCTATTTAAGGAGAAAATTTAGTTTTAAAATTAAATTGTAGTTGAATAAAATTATTAAAGGAATTGGTTTAGAACAAAACCATTGAATAATTAAAACAATCAAAAATGAAAATTTATTATTCGACTGATTCGAATATTAATAAATTGTGTAAATATTTATACAAGGTATAAATGAAGAAAACAAGTTGAATTGGAAGTGGATTGCAAACGGGAGAAAAGGTGAGAACTTCTCACTCAAAAGGAATTTTATTGTTTATTTAAATTTTAAATAGTTAGATTTAAAATTTGCTTGACTGTGTTGATTGAATGATTGAATGATGATTGATATATATATTGGATATGAATAGACCCTATACGCCGTTAGTAAGCGGAGGTTATTTATTACACACATATACCGCGATATTCCACCTCGAAGTGGAATTGGTATTATATTATATATATAGCAATATATATATATATTGGCATATGTATATATTGCAGTTGATTGATTTCCCGCATTTGTATAGCGGATGAGACCCTATTGCGCCGTTAGTAAGCGGATATATTTTATAAAATCCCATATACCGCGATATTCCACCTCGAAGTGGAATGGTATTGTGCTAATGTCTGTGGATGCAGGGAAACAGGTTGGAGGGATCCAACTGGATTCCTCACAAATATTTGTTTGATTCATATATTGTGATATTTGATTGTTTATCATGGATGATATATGATGTTTGAAAGTCGTAATTGACTATTTGATGTGTTGCATCATCGGATCCAATTTTGAAGTTTAAAAACAACGATTCTGATTCTAAAGTGATTTTTGGAAATATACGTTTATAAAATATATTTTTTTGAATTGATTCATCTTAAATAAATAAACGTTATAATTTTAATATTATAAAAATTTATGATTTTTGAGAAATACAGTTAAAAGTTGATTTTTAAAAATATGGGATTAGTGATTTTATAAAATAGTTTGAACTGGGATTTCTGAATTTATTATAAGAAGTTTAAAAATAGGGTTTATAAAAATTTTATTTTATAAATAAGAATGATGAAATTATAAAAGAGTTTAAAGATGTTTAAAGTAATAATATAAATTGATTTATATTAAAAGATTTATAAGTTGATATTTATAAATTTAGAATATCTTGAATTATAAAACGAGCTTTTATAAGTGATAGAATGATTTGTAAATGAATTTCATAAAGGAATGAAATCTATAGAATTTATGAAATTTGATTATTTTATAAATTAAAATGATGAAATTATAAGGAGCTGAAAGACGTTTTAAATTAGTAATATAAATTGTTTTATATTAAAAGATTTATAAATTGATATTTATAAATTAAAAATATTAGAAGTGTAAAACGAGCTTTTCTAAGTGTTAGAAAGAATTGTGAATGAATTTCATAAATGAATGAATTTATAGAATTATAAACAGTGAAGTTATAAATGAAATTTTATAAGCAGTAGGTTTATAAAATTTATAAAGTTATTAAAGGAATAGATTTGGATAAATAAATGAATCTTAGAAGTTATAAGATTTATATAAGTATTTAACTTATAACGTGAACTTTGGTTTATAATTGAGATATGAAATTGAATAAATTTATAAAGGAAATTTATAAAAGGAAGTTGTTATAAAATAAATAGAAATAGAATTTATAAACATTGTTTTATAAATTCGCAACGACTTATCTTGATAAGTGAATTGTTGTGATTTATTTATGGAGTTATATTCATGTTTTAGACAGTGAATAATTCTTTAAAATAAAAGGAATAGAAGTGATGAAATTTATTAACAAGTATATTCACGTTTTTGAATAGTGAATATTATGTTAAAGAAATTATTTTGGATGTGATGTTTTAAATGGAATTAAAACGATCTAAAGATGTTTTAAAATGTATTGAGATTCGAAACCATAGATTTCAACATTCATTGTTGAAATAGACGTTTTCGAGAAATAGAAGGAAATGGTAGATTATAACACTGTTGTTATAATAAATGATTTCCGAAAGGAAATGTTTTGTATAGTATTGGGATTTATATATCTATTTTAATTTCGAATCCCTATACTAGTGATTTTGGGTTGTCGTAACGATGTTTTACGCAACATTCGTTTTGGCCCAAATAAATATGGTTAAGTGAATGATTTCCTTAAAGAATGAAATATATACTTAATTTCGATTAGGGTATACTAAATATTTTCTGAGTATAGAAAATAAAAAGATCTGTGAATTACTTATTTTTAATAAGTATAGAAATGCTTTTCCAATATTAAGTAAATATTTGAAATTTATCTTTTTAAAGATAAATTGAAAATGAATATTAGAAATCGAATGGAAATCGTATATTCATAAATATTTTGGAATGTAAATTCAATATGGAATTTATAAATGAAATTTGGAAAATGAGTTTAAAAAAAAATATTGATTTATTTTTAAAGAATGGAGAATGTATATCTTATAAAGATATTTTTGGGAAATAAATAATTTGGAAAATTATTTGGAATCTGGTGATGTTGGCATATCTATTGATAGTTCAATAACCGACTATCAATATTTACCTTTGAATAGGTATTTGTTGTGAATTGCTTGAATTTGAATGCCACACTTATTTTTTTTAAAAATAAGCGCTCACTATTCGGGTTAACCGGGAAAGGACCTTGGGGTCGTATAACCCATTTTGAATACGTGATACGTCGTTATGAATTGCATTCGAAGATCGGTGTTGAAGACCGGATATTTTCGAAAGCGGAAGGGTTTCTTGTTGATTGTCTCTGCACTGGCTGATCCCCGGTATTGAGATCTCCATATGTGATGGGAAATCCGAACGTGATTAGAGATTATTCGGATTGCAAGGACTTCTTTGTAAGTGCCTTCGGTTCTGTTCGAGCCTGGAACAGACTTGTATGGATTGTGTGTCTGACATTACAAATTGAGATGTAAAGCCGATTTCTTTCAAATATATTTCTGTTGGTGGCGGAGAATTTATTCTCTTAGCTTAACACCCTTCTCTGAGACGTACGAGCTCAGAGGTTATATAGTTGAAGGTTATCAGCGATATACTCCTAATCTTGGTAATGTGACATACTGAGTGTTGCTGTGAAATGATCATTGTGTTGATTATTTGTGATAGGATCATTTGTTTGATCGTCTATCTTGGTGATCATTTCTATGATCATTTGTTGACCCAAAGCATGGCTTTTGTATAAAGTGTGTTTTTGTGGACGTGACTTCGTCGAGCCTCACAAACCGGTAATGGTCGAAACAGGAATTGTGCGGCAAGGTTTCCAGGGATCGCTTCCCTAGGGTATGACCATTCCTTCTGGAAAAGGGTAGTATCATGGTATGGAGCCCAGATACTTACTCATGTTGAAACACTTATTATTATGGTGTGATGTTGGTTAGAGAGCTCTCGGTGAAAGGTTCCAAAGGACCGGGAGTGGCATATCTGAGGGTTTGTAATATTCCTTGGGAAAAGGGATTCCCGGCTTTGTTTAGCGGAGAACGGTGGTTCTCGGGGCGTCCTTCCAGAGGCGTTTCCATGTGGCAATGGGAAGTTCCTTGGCCTGACCATTTGTTGGAAAATCCATTCTTCAAATACGAGACTTGTACGGTTTTAGTTGTATAACCTGTCATGGAATATGGCGGTAACCCGCTATTGAACATGGTAGCTATAGTAGGCATAAGTGCGAAATGTCTATGCTGGCTAAGATTTATATCTTTATTTTCGAAATGAATTTTCTCTACACTATGCACTAGTAATAATATCAAATGTTCTTTTTAATGCGTATCAAGCATCTTTGACTATCATAAGGAGAAATCTCCTCCGATTCTGCGTTTGCATTGTGTGTGTGTGCGGGAGGCCTTATGGTAGTCTCATTCTTAAAAGCATTGCGAATTGAATTTAAAAAAAATATTCCTCTATTTTTATTTTAAAGAAAAATAAACTGTTTTAGTCCTCACACCAGTCACATGACTGACTCGGAGTTTATTGTTTTCATTCCTAAACTCTGGGTGCCCACCAATTTCCACACGGGCAGTCAAGAGTTAGGTTTATCAGGATATTCTGGATATTCTGGAGTTGCAGGAGGCAAGCTGGATGGCATGGCGTATTACTAGTTGATATAGTAGTTCTTTTTCCGCTGCATTGTTTGTTGTTGTACACCCTGATGATATGATGTATGAATTGTAATGTGATGTAATGTAATAACTGATATAGTTCTTTGTTTAAAGATTATTCATTTATTATTATATGTTGTTCCGCTGCGAATTGTGAGATTCTGATGTTGTTCTGTTATTTCTATTCCGTTCTATTTTCTGTTTTCTTTACTCTTTATCTTCTATCTTCTCTCTTCTTTTTCTTTTCTTCTTTCTTAAACCCATAACATTTCGGTTTTTCGGCAACGAAAAATCGCAAACGTTACATTTGGTATCAGAGCTTATGGTTAAGCGACAACCATGGTTCTGTTGGGTGTTACTCATTAGAGATAGAGTCAGTAGTACTCTAGAATGAGTTTGAGTGTAATAATAGATATGAGCGCGTATTTGTTAGTGAATATAAAATCGTTTTTGAATCGGGTAAATAAAATAATTTTGCCCAAAACTATTTTTGTATAGAAAAGAAATGATTTTTCTATGAATTATTATAGTATATGGTTGCATGGATTGTTAAGAGGTGATAATATTGAATTATTATCATTAGTAATGGAATAAAATAAGATGGATTAAATTCAAGTAAACTAACTTGATAAATTATTGATTCATGGACTAATGAATTGGAATTTGAATTGGTTAAATTAAAGTTTAGTCGTGAGCTAAATTTGAAGATAGATTTGAATTTGGATATAAATTCAAGTAAGTAAAAGAAATAAATTGAAATTCTCTTTGTTAGTAATTCAGAAAATTCGAGATGAATTGAATATGGAAATTGAGGTTAAAATGAATTAGTGAATGAAACTAATTTAAAGTAGTAATATGAATTACTAAATGGAAGTTAATCGTTAAAATTCAATATTTAGAATTGTGAATTGAATTCAAGTGAAATTGAAATGTAAAAAATTAATGAAAGTGAATATGTAACTGCAATAGTGAAGTAAAAATGTATAAGAAGCATATATTGGAAATTTTGTAATAGAATTGGCAAAATGGTTTGAATGTTGGAATTGGATATTTTGGATGCTACTGTTAGCAGGATATACAGGTATATAAAGGGATTGAGATTTTGATTTCAAAGATAAAAATAGAATTGCTCGACAAAAAGGTACGTATTTCAATTTCAGTATGAAATTTGATGACTTTCTTCTCTAGCCACTTGGCTTTTCTCTTTTCTTTTTGATTCTGAGGGGCCGTGGTGCCATTTTGTAGTTGTACCGAGCTAGCCGCGCAAAGGAGACGCTGGCGAAATTTTTCGAAAATTTAGGGTGTTAGAAAATTTTTGAGAAAATTTTGAAAGTTTGAAATTTGAATTTGAATTTAAACTTAAATTGTTAGGAAAACAATATTGTTTGGAACCTATAATTGAAGTTGGAAAGTTAGTTGAAATGATAGTGAATCTCTAGTAAAAAGATTTAGGTTAGTAAGTTGATAAAACTATTTAGATTGTGAAAAATAGTAGACGGGATAAGGGCATTCTTCTTAACTTGTAATTTCGGGACGAAATTCTTTTAAGGGGGAAAGATTGTAACGGCCCAGAATTTTAAACAATTTAATTTGAGAATATTTAATTAATTTTAAATACTTAAAGGATGGTTTGAATTGAATTTCAAATTATCAGAATGAATTTGGCGATTAAATTATAGAATTTAATCTATTGAAAATTGAATAATAATTTGAATCTTCAATTTGAAGCTGAATAAAAATATTTCAAAGGCTTGTAAAATTCATATTGATAATATTGAAGATTATAGAAGCCTCAGAATTGAATTTGAAAGTGATTTGTACAGTTTTGAAATTTAATCGTTTGAATCGATATTTAAAATAGCCGTCCGAGGCACGGTCTCGGAATTCGACGAAACCAGTTCCATTGGGTCCGTAATATTGAATTATTCTCGGATTTCAAATTTCGTATTTTTCGGAGTTGTTATGTGAGCACAGGGTGAGTAAACGCATTGAAATAAAATCGAATTCAATTTGAAATTTAAATATAAATTTGGTCAACAGCAGCATCCTAAAATCACGCCTGAAATCGTGAAGGGATCGTGGAGAAAAAAATCGTGCAAACACGTTCTCTGTAAAATCACGTTCCTTTGTCTCCTCCCCTCTCCTTTTAAAAATCACGCAACTTCAATTCATATCTCCTCAGTTCAAAATCAAGCAACGAAAAGCAATTAATGGCCGATGCTAATACCCAGACCCGGAGCCGTTCAAAAAAATTGATGCATCCTCCTCTCTTATTTTCAAATCACGAAATAAAGGTCCGACGCTCCTTATTCAAATCCAAAGTGAAAAATAAAAAAATCGGATTTTGCAAAATAGGGGTGAATGGTTGCGGCAACTCGAGTGGATGGTTGTAGGCGACGTTGAGACGATGAGGGTGGAGGCGCGATTCGATGGCGGCGATTTGGGATGGCGGCGGCATGCGATGCTCGTAGCGACCTGGCGGCGGCGTAGGGGCGAGCGCGACTCGCGTGGTGAAGGCGACGCGTTATGGGCTGTTGCGATGGATCTGGGGCGCGCGCTCGCGCGAGGCAGTGGGTGGTTCGAGCGCGTGAGGGCGACAGGGGGTCGCGATCGTCAATGGTGGTTGTGGGATTTGGAGGCGCAGGCGACGATGTCGCGTGGGAGTTAGGACTCGAACGAGGCAGAGCATCTCGAGGCAATGTCTAATAGCAGTAAGGTAAAAATAATTTTGGAATTTAATTTTATACTGTAATTAATTTTTTTAATTTCAAACTGAATGTAAAATAATAATTATATAATAAGATTTATGAAATATATATATACTGATTTAAATACATAATTTAATTTGAAATAGGAATGTATATATAGATACAATAGTGAAAAAAATTATAGTTAAAAGAAATTCAGTTTTATTGAACCTTTGTAAATTCAATCATTAAAAGAAATTTAATATTTTGTTAAGTATATTTAGCAAATGGAAATTTATTAAATGAAAGATTTATTTAATGGAAATTTAGTTTAAATTAAACTTTTGGTTAATTAAAATATAGCAAATGGAAATTTATTATGTGATTTGTCCAAAGATTATATAAAATAAAGATTGGAATTTATAAAGAATAGTTTTGAATTTAATTTTTGTTAAATCAAAGTATTTGAGAAGAAAATTTAGTTTTAAAAAGAAATTGTTTGAAAGCCAAAAACGATTTATTAAAAAGGAAATTAAGTTCAAAGGGAAATTAAATTGTAGTTAAATAAATTTGTTTAAAGAAAAATTAGTTGATTTAAATTTATAAAAAGGAAATTAAGTTCAATGGGAAATTTCTAGTTAGGATTATTTTCAAAGGGAAAATTAATTTAAATAAATAGTTAGTTAAGAAAGTTTATTAAAAGAAATTTAAATTTTTAGTTAAACAAATTTAATTAAAGAAAATCAGTTTGAATCTTTAATTTTTAGTTTAAAATAAAAATCATTAACTTGAGATTAAAATAATTAGTTGGATAAATTAATTTAAGGGTAAGTTAATTAAATCTATTTAAGGAGAAAATTTAGTTTTAAAATTAAATTGTAGTTGAATAAAATTATTAAAGGAATTGGTTTAGAACAAAACCATTGAATAATTAAAACAATCAAAAATGAAAATTTATTATTCGACTGATTCGAATATTAATAAATTGTGTAAATATTTATACAAGGTATAAATGAAGAAAACAAGTTGAATTGGAAGTGGATTGCAAACGGGAGAAAAGGTGAGAACTTCTCACTCAAAAGGAATTTTATTGTTTATTTAAATTTTAAATAGTTAGATTTAAAATTTGCTTGACTGTGTTGATTGAATGATTGAATAATGATTGATATATATATTGGATATGAATAGACCCTATACGCCGTTAGTAAGCGGAGGTTATTTATTACACACATATACCGCGATATTCCACCTCGAAGTGGAATTGGTATTATATTATATATATAGCAATATATATATATATTGGCATATGTATATATTGCAGTTGATTGATTTCCCGCATTTGTATAGCGGATGAGACCCTATTGCGCCGTTAGTAAGCGGATATATTTTATAAAATCCCATATACCGCGATATTCCACCTCGAAGTGGAATGGTATTGTGCTAATGTCTGTGGATGCAGGGAAACAGGTTGGAGGGATCCAACTGGATTCCTCACAAATATTTGTTTGATTCATATATTGTGATATTTGATTGTTTATCATGGATGATATATGATGTTTGAAAGTCGTAATTGACTATTTGATGTGTTGCATCATCGGATCCAATTTTGAAGTTTAAAAACAACGATTCTGATTCTAAAGTGATTTTTGGAAATATACGTTTATAAAATATATTTTTTTGAATTGATTCATCTTAAATAAATAAACGTTATAATTTTAATATTATAAAAATTTATGATTTTTGAGAAATACAGTTAAAAGTTGATTTTTAAAAATATGGGATTAGTCATTTTATAAAATAGTTTGAACTGGGATTTCTGAATTTATTATAAGAAGTTTAAAAATAGGATTTATAAAAAATTTATTTTATAAATAAGAATGATGAAATTATAAAAGAGTTTAAAGATGTTTAAAGTAATAATATAAATTGATTTATATTAAAAGATTTATAAGTTGATATTTATAAATTTAGAATATCTTGAATTATAAAACGAGCTTTTATAAGTGATAGAATGATTTGTAAATGAATTTCATAAAGGAATGAAATCTATAGAATTTATGAAATTTGATTATTTTATAAATTAAAAATGATGAAATTATAAGGAGCTGAAAGACGTTTTAAATTAGTAATATAAATTGTTTTATATTAAAAGATTTATAAATTGATATTTATAAATTAAAAATATTAGAAGTGTAAAACGAGCTTTTCTAAGTGTTAGAAAGAATTGTGAATGAATTTCATAAATGAATGAATTTATAGAATTATAAACAGTGAAGTTATAAATGAAATTTTATAAGCAGTAGGTTTATAAAATTTATAAAGTTATTAAAGGAATAGATTTGGATAAATAAATGAATCTTAGAAGTTATAAGATTTATATAAGTATTTAACTTATAACGTGAACTTTGGTTTATAATTGAGATATGAAATTGAATAAATTTATAAAGGAAATTTATAAAAGGAAGTTGTTATAAAATAAATAGAAATAGAATTTATAAACATTGTTTTATAAATTCGCAACGACTTATCTTGATAAGTGAATTGTTGTGATTTATTTATGGAGTTATATTCATGTTTTAGACAGTGAATAATTCTTTAAAATAAAAGGAATAGAAGTGATGAAATTTATTAACAAGTATATTCACGTTTTTGAATAGTGAATATTATGTTAAAGAAATTATTTTGGATGTGATGTTTTAAATGGAATTAAAACGATCTAAAGATGTTTTAAAATGTATTGAGATTCGAAACCATAGATTTCAACATTCATTGTTGAAATAGACGTTTTCGAGAAATAGAAGGAAATGGTAGATTATAACACTGTTGTTATAATAAATGATTTCCGAAAGGAAATGTTTTGTATAGTATTGGGATTTATATATCTATTTTAATTTCGAATCCCTATACTAGTGATTTTGGGTTGTCGTAACGATGTTTTACGCAACATTCGTTTTGGCCCAAATAAATATGGTTAAGTGAATGATTTCCTTAAAGAATGAAATATATACTTAATTTCGATTAGGGTATACTAAATATTTTCTGAGTATAGAAAATAAAAAGATCTGTGAATTACTTATTTTTAATAAGTATAGAAATGCTTTTCCAATATTAAGTAAATATTTGAAATTTATCTTTTTAAAGATAAATTGAAAATGAATATTAGAAATCGAATGGAAATCGTATATTCATAAATATTTTGGAATGTAAATTCAATATGGAATTTATAAATGAAATTTGGAAAATGAGTTTAAAAATAAATATTAATTTATTTTTAAAGAATGGAGAATGTATATCTTATAAAGATATTTTTGGGAAATAAATAATTTGGAAAATTATTTGGAATCTGGTGATGTTGGCATATCTATTGATAGTTCAATAACCGACTATCAATATTTACCTTTGAATAGGTATTTGTTGTGAATTGCTTGAATTTGAATGCCACACTTATTTTTTTTAAAAATAAGCGCTCGCTATTCGGGTTAACCGGGAAAGGACCTTGGGGTCGTATAACCCATTTTGAATACGTGATACGTCGTTATGAATTGCATTCGAAGATCGGTGTTGAAGACCGGATATTTTCGAAAGCGGAAGGGTTTCTTGTTGATTGTCTCTGCACTGGCTGATCCCCGGTATTGAGATCTCCATATGTGATGGGAAATCCGAACGTGATTAGAGATTATTCGGATTGCAAGGACTTCTTTGTAAGTGCCTTCGGTTCTGTTCGAGCCTGGAACAGACTTGTATGGATTGTGTGTCTGACATTACAAATTGAGATGTAAAGCCGATTTCTTTCAAATATATTTCTGTTGGTGGCGGAGAATTTATTCTCTTAGCTTAACACCCTTCTCTGAGACGTACGAGCTCAGAGGTTATATAGTTGAAGGTTATCAGCGATATACTCCCAATCTTGGTAATGTGACATACTGAGTGTTGTTGTGAAATGATCATTGTGTTGATTATTTGTGATAGGATCATTTGTTTGATCGTCTATCTTGGTGATCATTTCTATGATCATTTGTTGACCCAAAGCATGGCTTTTGTATAAAGTGTGTTTTTGTGGACGTGACTTCGTCGAGCCTCACAAACCGGTAATGGTCGAAACAGGAATTGTGCGGCAAGGTTTCCAGGGATCGCTTCCCTAAGGTATGACCATTCCTTCTGGAAAAGGGTAGTATCATGGTATGGAGCCCAGATACTTACTCATGTTGAAACACTTATTATTATGGTGTGATGTTGGTTAGAGAGCTCTCGATGAAAGGTTCCAAAGGACCGGGAGTGGCATATCTGAGGGTTTGTAATATTCCTTGGGAAAAGGGATTCCCGGCTTTGTTTAGCGGAGAACGGTGGTTCTCGGGGCGTCCTTCCAGAGGCGTTTCCATGTGGCAATGGGAAGTTCCTTGGCCTGACCATTTGTTGGAAAATCCATTCTTCAAATACGAGACTTGTACGGTTTTAGTTGTATAACCTGTCATGGAATATGGCGGTAACCCGCTATTGAACATGGTAGCTATAGTAGGCATAAGTGCGAAATGTCTATGCTGGCTAAGATTTATATCTTTATTTTCGAAATGAATTTTCTCTACACTATGCACTAGTAATAATATCAAATGTTCTTTTTAATGCGTATCAAGCATCTTTGACTATCATAAGGAGAAATCTCCTCCGATTCTGCGTTTGCATTGTGTGTGTGCGCGGGAGGCCTTATGGTAGTCTCATTCTTAAAAGCATTGCGAATTGAATTTAAAAAAAAATATTCCTCTATTTTTATTTTAAAGAAAAATAAACTGTTTTAGTCCTCACACCAGTCACATGACTGACTCGGAGTTTATTGTTTTCATTCCTAAACTCTGGGTGCCCACCAATTTCCACACGGGCAGTCAAGAGTTAGGTTTATCAGGATATTCTGGATATTCTGGAGTTGCAGGAGGCAAGCTGGATGGCATGGCGTATTACTAGTTGATATAGTAGTTCTTTTTCCGCTGCATTGTTTGTTGTTGTACACCCTGATGATATGATGTATGAATTGTAATGTGATGTAATGTAATAACTGATATAGTTCTTTGTTTAAAGATTATTCATTTATTATTATATGTTGTTCCGCTGCGAATTGTGAGATTCTGATGTTGTTCTGTTATTTCTGTTCCGTTCTATTTTCTGTTTTCTTTACTCTTTATCTTCTATCTTCTCTCTTCTTTTTCTTTTCTTCTTTCTTAAACCCATAACATTTCGGTTTTTCGGCAACGAAAAATCGCAAACGTTACATTTGGTATCAGAGCTTATGGTTAAGCGACAACCATGGTTCTGTTGGGTGTTACTCATTAGAGATAGAGTCAGTAGTACTCTAGAATGAGTTTGAGTGTAATAATAGATATGAGCGCGTATTTGTTAGTGAATATAAAATCGTTTTTGAATCGGGTAAATAAAATAATTTTGCCCAAAACTATTTTTGTATAGAAAAGAAATGATTTTTCTATGAATTATTATAGTATATGGTTGCATGGATTGTTAAGAGGTGATAATATTGAATTATTATCATTAGTAATGGAATAAAATAAGATGGATTAAATTCAAGTAAACTAACTTGATAAATTATTGATTCATGGACTAATGAATTGGAATTTGAATTGGTTAAATTAAAGTTTAGTCGTGAGCTAAATTTGAAGATAGATTTGAATTTGGATATAAATTCAAGTAAGTAAAAGAAATAAATTGAAATTCTCTTTGTTAGTAATTCAGAAAATTCGAGATGAATTGAATATGGAAATTGAGGTTAAAATGAATTAGTGAATGAAACTAATTTAAAGTAGTAATATGAATTACTAAATGGAAGTTAATCGTTAAAATTCAATATTTAGAATTGTGAATTGAATTCAAGTGAAATTGAAATGTAAAAAATTAATGAAAGTGAATATGTAACTGCAATAGTGAAGTAAAAATGTATAAGAAGCATATATTGGAAATTTTGTAATAGAATTGGCAAAATGGTTTGAATGGTGGAATTGGATATTTTGGATGCTACTGTTAGCAGGATATACAGGTATATAAAGGGATTGAGATTTTGATTTCAAAGATAAAAATAGAATTGCTCGACAAAAAGGTACGTATTTCAATTTCAGTATGAAATTTGATGACTTTCTTCTCTAGCCACTTGGCTTTTCTCTTTTCTTTTTGATTCTGAGGGGCCGTGGTGCCATTTTGTAGTTGTACCGAGCTAGCCGCGCAAAGGAGACGCTGGCGAAATTTTTCGAAAATTTAGGGTGTTAGAAAATTTTTGAGAAAATTTTGAAAGTTTGAAATTTGAATTTGAATTTAAACTTAAATTGTTAGGAAAACAATATTGTTTGGAACCTATAATTGAAGTTGGAAAGTTAGTTGAAATGATAGTGAATCTCTAGTAAAAAGATTTAGGTTAGTAAGTTGATAAAACTATTTAGATTGTGAAAAATAGTAGACGGGATAAGGGCATTCTTCTTAACTTGTAATTTCGGGACGAAATTCTTTTAAGGGGGAAAGATTGTAACGACCCAGAATTTTAAACAATTTAATTTGAGAATATTTAATTAATTTTAAATACTTAAAGGATGGTTTGAATTGAATTTCAAATTATCAGAATGAATTTGGCGATTAAATTATAGAATTTAATCTATTGAAAATTGAATAATAATTTGAATCTTCAATTTGAAGCTGAATAAAAATATTTCAAAGGCTTGTAAAATTCATATTGATAATATTGAAGATTATAGAAGCCTCAGAATTGAATTTGAAAGTGATTTGTACAGTTTTGAAATTTAATCGTTTGAATCGATATTTAAAATAGCCGTCCGAGGCACGGTCTCGGAATTCGACGAAACCAGTTCCATTGGGTCCGTAATATTGAATTATTCTCGGATTTCAAATTTCGTATTTTTCGGAGTTGTTATGTGAGCACAGGGTGAGTAAACGCATTGAAATAAAATCGAATTCAATTTGAAATTTAAATATAAATTTGGTCAACAGCAGCATCCTAAAATCACGCCTGAAATCGTGAAGGGATCGTGGAGAAAAAAATCGTGCAAACACGTTCTCTGTAAAATCACGTTCCTTTGTCTCCTCCCCTCTCCTTTTAAAAATCACGCAACTTCAATTCATATCTCCTCAGTTCAAAATCAAGCAACGAAAAGCAATTAATGGC
This sequence comes from Allium cepa, assembly GCA_030765085.1. Taxonomy (NCBI): domain Eukaryota; kingdom Viridiplantae; phylum Streptophyta; class Magnoliopsida; order Asparagales; family Amaryllidaceae; genus Allium; species Allium cepa. The sequence continues at coordinate 885,411,945 of CM060932.1, forward strand.
CGATGCTAATACCCAGACCCGGAGCCGTTCAAAAAAATTGATGCATCCTCCTCTCTTATTTTCAAATCACGAAATAAAGGTCCGACGCTCCTTATTCAAATCCAAAGTGAAAAATAAAAAAATCGGATTTTGCAAAATAGGGGTGAATGGTTGCGGCAACTCGAGTGGATGGTTGTAGGCGGCGTTGAGACGATGAGGGTGGAGGCGCGATTCGATGGCGGCGATTTGGGATGGCGACGGCATGCGATGCTCGTAGCGACCTGGCGGCGGCGTAGGGGCGAGCGCTACTCGCGTGGTGAAGGCGACGCGTTATGGGCTGTTGCGATGGATCTGGGGCGCGCGCTCACGCGAGGCAGTGGGTGGTTCGAGCGCGTGAGGGCGACAGGGGGTCGCGATCGTCAATGGTGGTTGTGGGATTAGGAGGCGCAGGCGACGATGTCGCGTGGGAGTTAGGACTCGAACGAGGCAGAGCATCTCGAGGCAATGTCTAATAGCAGTAAGGTAAAAATAATTTTGGAATTTAATTTTATACTGTAATTAATTTTTTTAATTTCAAACTGAATGTAAAATAATAATTATATAATAAGATTTATGAAATATATATATACTGATTTAAATACATAATTTAATTTGAAATAGGAATGTATATATAGATACAATAGTGAAAAAAATTATAGTTAAAAGAAATTCAGTTTTATTGAACCTTTGTAAATTCAATCATTAAAAGAAATTTAATATTTTGTTAAGTATATTTAGCAAATGGAAATTTAATAAGTGAAAGATTTATTTAATGGAAATTTAGTTTAAATTAAACTTTTGGTTAATTAAAATATAGCAAATGGAAATTTATTATGTGATTTGTCCAAAGATTATATAAAATAAAGATTGGAATTTATAAAGAATAGTTTTGAATTTAATTTTTGTTAAATCAAAGTATTTGAGAAGAAAATTTAGTTTTAAAAAGAAATTGTTTGAAAGCCAAAAACGATTTATTAAAAAGGAAATTAAGTTCAAAGGGAAATTAAATTGTAGTTAAATAAATTTGTTTAAAGAAAAATTAGTTGATTTAAATTTATAAAAAGGAAATTAAGTTCAATGGGAAATTTCTAGTTAGGATTATTTTCAAAGGGAAAATTAATTTAAATAAATAGTTAGTTAAGAAAGTTTATTAAAAGAAATTTAAATTTTTAGTTAAACAAATTTAATTAAAGAAAATCAGTTTGAATCTTTAATTTTTAGTTTAAAATAAAAATCATTAACTTGAGATTAAAATAATTAGTTGGATAAATTAATTTAAGGGTAAGTTAATTAAATCTATTTAAGGAGAAAATTTAGTTTTAAAATTAAATTGTAGTTGAATAAAATTATTAAAGGAATTGGTTTAGAACAAAACCATTGAATAATTAAAACAATCAAAAATGAAAATTTATTATTCGACTGATTCGAATATTAATAAATTGTGTAAATATTTATACAAGGTATAAATGAAGAAAACAAGTTGAATTGGAAGTGGATTGCAAACGGGAGAAAAGGTGAGAACTTCTCACTCAAAAGGAATTTTATTGTTTATTTAAATTTTAAATAGTTAGATTTAAAATTTGCTTGACTGTGTTGATTGAATGATTGAATGATGATTGATATATATATTGGATATGAATAGACCCTATACGCCGTTAGTAAGCGGAGGTTATTTATTACACACATATACCGCGATATTCCACCTCGAAGTGGAATTGGTATTATATTATATATATAGCAATATATATATATATTGGCATATGTATATATTGCAGTTGATTGATTTCCCGCATTTGTATAGCGGATGAGACCCTATTGCGCCGTTAGTAAGCGGATATATTTTATAAAATCCCATATACCGCGATATTCCACCTCGAAGTGGAATGGTATTGTGCTAATGTCTGTGGATGCAGGGAAACAGGTTGGAGGGATCCAACTGGATTCCTCACAAATATTTGTTTGATTCATATATTGTGATATTTGATTGTTTATCATGGATGATATATGATGTTTGAAAGTCGTAATTGACTATTTGATGTGTTGCATCATCGGATCCAATTTTGAAGTTTAAAAACAACGATTCTGATTCTAAAGTGATTTTTGGAAATATACGTTTATAAAATATATTTTTTTGAATTGATTCATCTTAAATAAATAAACGTTATAATTTTAATATTATAAAAATTTATGATTTTTGAGAAATACAGTTAAAAGTTGATTTTTAAAAATATGGGATTAGTGATTTTATAAAATAGTTTGAACTGGGATTTCTGAATTTATTATAAGAAGTTTAAAAATAGGATTTATAAAAATTTTATTTTATAAATAAGAATGATGAAATTATAAAAGAGTTTAAAGATGTTTAAAGTAATAATATAAATTGATTTATATTAAAAGATTTATAAGTTGATATTTATAAATTTAGAATATCTTGAATTATAAAACGAGCTTTTATAAGTGATAGAATGATTTGTAAATGAATTTCATAAAGGAATGAAATCTATAGAATTTATGAAATTTGATTATTTTATAAATTAAAATGATGAAATTATAAGGAGCTGAAAGACGTTTTAAATTAGTAATATAAATTGTTTTATATTAAAAGATTTATAAATTGATATTTATAAATTAAAAATATTAGAAGTGTAAAACGAGCTTTTCTAAGTGTTAGAAAGAATTGTGAATGAATTTCATAAATGAATGAATTTATAGAATTATAAACAGTGAAGTTATAAATGAAATTTTATAAGCAGTAGGTTTATAAAATTTATAAAGTTATTAAAGGAATAGATTTGGATAAATAAATGAATCTTAGAAGTTATAAGATTTATATAAGTATTTAACTTATAACGTGAACTTTGGTTTATAATTGAGATATGAAATTGAATAAATTTATAAAGGAAATTTATAAAAGGAAGTTGTTATAAAATAAATAGAAATAGAATTTATAAACATTGTTTTATAAATTCGCAACGACTTATCTTGATAAGTGAATTGTTGTGATTTATTTATGGAGTTATATTCATGTTTTAGACAGTGAATAATTCTTTAAAATAAAAGGAATAGAAGTGATGAAATTTATTAACAAGTATATTCACGTTTTTGAATAGTGAATATTATGTTAAAGAAATTATTTTGGATGTGATGTTTTAAATGGAATTAAAACGATCTAAAGATGTTTTAAAATGTATTGAGATTCGAAACCATAGATTTCAACATTCATTGTTGAAATAGACGTTTTCGAGAAATAGAAGGAAATGGTAGATTATAACACTGTTGTTATAATAAATGATTTCCGAAAGGAAATGTTTTGTATAGTATTGGGATTTATATATCTATTTTAATTTCGAATCCCTATACTAGTGATTTTGGGTTGTCGTAACGATGTTTTACGCAACATTCATTTTGGCCCAAATAAATATGGTTAAGTGAATGATTTCCTTAAAGAATGAAATATATACTTAATTTCGATTAGGGTATACTAAATATTTTCTGAGTATAGAAAATAAAAAGATCTGTGAATTACTTATTTTTAATAAGTATAGAAATGCTTTTCCAATATTAAGTAAATATTTGAAATTTATCTTTTTAAAGATAAATTGAAAATGAATATTAGAAATCGAATGGAAATCGTATATTCATAAATATTTTGGAATGTAAATTCAATATGGAATTTATAAATGAAATTTGGAAAATGAGTTTAAAAATAAATATTGATTTATTTTTAAAGAATGGAGAATGTATATCTTATAAAGATATTTTTGGGAAATAAATAATTTGGAAAATTATTTGGAATCTGGTGATGTTGGCATATCTATTGATAGTTCAATAACCGACTATCAATATTTACCTTTAAATAGGTATTTGTTGTGAATTGCTTGAATTTGAATGCCACACTTATTTTTTTTTAAAAATAAGCGCTCACTATTCGGGTTAACCGGGAAAGGACCTTGGGGTCGTATAACCCATTTTGAATACGTGATACTTCGTTATGAATTGCATTCGAAGATCGGTGTTGAAGACCGGATATTTTCGAAAGCGGAAGGGTTTCTTGTTGATTGTCTCTGCACTGGCTGATCCCCGGTATTGAGATCTCCATATGTGATGGGAAATCCGAACGTGATTAGAGATTATTCGGATTGCAAGGACTTCTTTGTAAGTGCCTTCGGTTCTGTTCGAGCCTGGAACAGACTTGTATGGATTGTGTGTCTGACATTACAAATTGAGATGTAAAGCCGATTTCTTTCAAATATATTTCTGTTGGTGGCGGAGAATTTATTCTCTTAGCTTAACACCCTTCTCTGAGACGTATGAGCTCAGAGGTTATATAGTTGAAGGTTATCAGCGATATACTCCCAATCTTGGTAATGTGACATACTGAGTGTTGCTGTGAAATGATCATTGTGTTGATTATTTGTGATAGGATCATTTGTTTGATCGTCTATCTTGGTGATCATTTCTATGATCATTTGTTGACCCAAAGCATGGCTTTTGTATAAAGTGTATTTTTGTGGACGTGACTTCGTCGAGCCTCACAAACCGGTAATGGTCGAAACAGGAATTGTGCGGCAAGGTTTCCAGGGATCGCTTCCCTAGGGTATGACCATTCCTTCTGGAAAAGGGTAGTATCATGGTATGGAGCCCAGATACTTACTCATGTTGAAACACTTATTATTATGGTGTGATGTTGGTTAGAGAGCTCTCGGTGAAAGGTTCCAAAGGACCGGGAGTGGCATATCTGAGGGTTTGTAATATTCCTTGGGAAAAGGGATTCCCGGCTTTGTTTAGCGGAGAACGGTGGTTCTCGGGGCGTCCTTCCAGAGGCGTTTCCATGTGGCAATGGGAAGTTCCTTGGCCTGACCATTTGTTGGAAAATCCATTCTTCAAATACGAGGCTTGTACGGTTTTAGTTGTATAACCTGTCATGGAATATGGCGGTAACCCGCTATTGAACATGGTAGCTATAGTAGGCATAAGTGCGAAATGTCTATGCTGGCTAAGATTTATATCTTTATTTTCGAAATGAATTTTCTCTACACTATGCACTAGTAATAATATCAAATGTTCTTTTTAATGCGTATCAAGCATCTTTGACTATCATAAGGAGAAATCTCCTCCGATTCTGCGTTTGCATTGTGTGTGTGTGCGGGAGGCCTTATGGTAGTCTCATTCTTAAAAGCATTGCGAATTGAATTTAAAAAAAAATATTCCTCTATTTTTATTTTAAAGAAAAATAAACTGTTTTAGTCCTCACACCAGTCACATGACTGACTCGGAGTTTATTGTTTTCATTCCTAAACTCTGGGTGCCCACCAATTTCCACACGGACAGTCAAGAGTTAGGTTTATCAGGATATTCTGGATATTCTGGAGTTGCAGGAGGCAAGCTGGATGGCATGGCGTATTACTAGTTGATATAGTAGTTCTTTTTCCGCTGCATTGTTTGTTGTTGTACACCCTGATGATATGATGTAATGAATTGTAATGTGATGTAATGTAATAACTGATATAGTTCTTTGTTTAAAGATTATTCATTTATTATTATATGTTGTTCCGCTGCGAATTGTGAGATTCTGATGTTGTTCTGTTATTTCTGTTCCGTTCTATTTTCTGTTTTCTTTACTCTTTATCTTCTATCTTCTCTCTTCTTTTTCTTTTCTTCTTTCTTAAACCCATAACATTTCGGTTTTTCGGCAACGAAAAATCGCAAACGTTACAAAATCATTAATACAACTATGTGCGACTCATAAATGTAACACAACTAATAGGGATGATGTTAAACTACATACAACCAAACAGCATAGCAATCCTAAGCAAGAAACAATCATAGCTTATAATCATTTTATTAGAATCCATACGATATATATATCATTCGTACGCCAAAGCCCTGTCTCTTCATTGACTCTTTCCTTGATAATATAGTCACCAAGGCAGCCATTCTAGGCAATTCTAGGACTTAGAATCAGTCTAACCCTTATATTTTGATTAATTCTTTCTCAATCATCCTGTAATCTCATTCAAACAAGATCAAACCAATAATCAAAGCTATAAAGTGGACATAGGCTTAGTTAACATTCGAACCACTATAAAAATCTCTATGTCCTATTAAACAGGGTCAGTGCCTTCATAACATACTCTATGATGTTTATCCAATTTTTAGGTTAATATTTTAGTGCATTCACTGAGAGCAAAGAACCTAGGCTTGGATCTAGATATCTACTTTGGATGGGATATATCCAGAAGTTAGATCAGAAAAGTTGCTTAAAGAAGGTTAGAGATTTGCTATTCTAATGGCTCTAAAGAGGAAGACAAAATCTAGAAAATCTGTTGGGACAACACTTGGTGTTGATGAAACCAATTTCCAGCAAATGGAAGTAGACAACGCTAACAATCATCAAATAGAGGTTGTGACGAACTGGGATTTTCGATCCTTGAAAATCAACACTAATATGTTCACTGTATAAAATGTCAAACAATCGAGTGCCGGAAATACTAGATCGTTATGGTTTAAGAATAAAAAGATAGAAGAAGAAACAAAAACAACAACACAGAATCTCACAATCACAGTGGAAAAAAATATAGTATGTATATATAATAATAGATTTTTATACAAAGAAAACTGTAGCTGTTAATATACATACAAATTATCAGATTACGACCATCAACATAGATTTAGGACAGTTATATTAACTTGTCCTCAAAAGTGCTTAATATACAGTCTACAATACACCATGGAATATAATCAAGTACGCACAATATGTCTCTGCCATCTAGCTCATTTCCTAAGCTCCAAAGCATCCTAACCTGAATCTGTAATGCTCGATCTTGTTAGGGATGCAGATTAAAGATCTTAAGGCAGAAATAACACTAGAGGGGGGGTGATAGTGTTTTAAAGAATATATGAACTATATGACTAAATTAAAACTTTCAACACAAATCTAAACAGAATTCTAACACAGAATGATCACAGAACATATAACAAATGCAAATAGTAAAGTAAAGCAAGTAAAAGGAAAGAACACACCGGATTTTATACTGGTTCGGAATCCTCCTACATCCAGTCATGCACCAAGGCAATATCCTTGCACAGATTTTTATAAGCCAATATCCAAATTACAACCCTCAATTTCTAAGGCCTTGAGGAACCCTCCTATCTCCGAGTCTGGGGTAAACTCTCTTGATTTACGGGACACAAGATCACACTAATACTTCTTAATAACAATCCTTTTGAATGGATAGACTCTATGGACTTTTTGCATACAAATTAATCCTATAACTCCGTATAACACTTTGATCTTTAGTAGAATGATGGAGAATCAAATAGAGAGAGTATCTAAATGATTTCCTATTGAGAATTTGGAAGAATGATGGCACGATCTTGAAAGTATGAAGTTTTATGGATATGGAATGATGGAGAAGAAAGAGTGAAGAAAATAAGAAAGTAGTTGTTGAAAAAATTCGTTTTGGAAGCCTTTATATAGATGCACAACAGTCATAACCATTGGCGAAAGGTTTTCGAACGAATGGACACTTCTTTTGAAAATTGAATTTTGAATCCAACTGTCACCATGTCGACATGGGGTATCCCCTTATGTCGACATCTCTTAGTTCAAAATTATAGAGATGTTGTTTTGTAAAGACAATTGAATTTAAAACAAGTTGAAACTTCTCTGAAGCAAAGTAAAGTGTTTAAACAATATTTTGAGATAGAGAATGAATATAAAACATTATTTTAAATATATATATATATATAATTGATATAGACCATCAATTATATAAGTAATATTTAAAATCAGAATAAGTTTTGATGTTTTAAAAATAGAAGTTTTTAAAAATCAGAATAGAGGAATATTTCAAGGCTAAAACAAAGTTTGAAAATATTTTTGAAAACATGATTTTGAAAGCTAAAACATTTTGAAAACAAATTTAAAAACATTTTGAAAAATCTATTCAAACTGAAATTGCAAGAACCTTCCTACAGAGCTCCTCCATAGGACTCGAGAACTTGTGCAAAGTAGTTTAAATGATTTTGATTTTCGTGGGTTTGTAAGCCACTTGTCGTAGGTTTGTAAGATACTTGTCGTGGGTTTGTAAGCCACTGGTTTCGATAGAAATTGGTTTCCATCCCAAAAGAAAATTGGAAGGAAGATGAGAGTGCTATTATGCAGTTTTAACAAAATACTAGACACTTATCTTGAGATCTTGAAATCTTGATTCTCTAGAGTCTGGAATCTTGAATCTTTAGTCTTCATCTTGATGCTTGAGTCTTTATACTGATCAGTCTTCGATGATTCCTGCATATACTTCCTATATACATATATATATATATATATATATATATATATATGGAAATGTTAGTATATATTTTATAAAGTGAAGTATAATAACTATATAAGGTTATTGTCATCAAAACATCATCAACTCAGTTCCTAACAATCTCCCCCTTTTTGATGATGACAACCTTTATTTATAAAATATTCTTACCATACCATAACTCCCCCTTACTCCGTGATTTCTTCTTAAAACTACAACTCCCCCTTACTCCATGACTTCTTCTTAAAACTACAACTCCCCCTTACTCCATGACTCCCCCTTACACCAAGCACATATATTTTTATAAGTTTCTCCCCCTTTGTCATCAACAAAAACTATTAACTACTTAAGAATTCAAGAATGATTAGTATAAAAAAAATATGTATAGAACAAGCATGAAACAATGAGTATAAGTGAACACATCTTGGTTATTACAACATTTATAAGAACATACATAAACACGAACAAACAAAACAATTTAAAACAAAGAATAAAATGAAAGTACGCTTTAATGGCGATCCTTAACTATAGGAGACTTATGAATCGAACAACTGGGGTGTGGGGACAAAAGTTTCCACATTGTTCAATTATGTTTCCATTAGTATCAACAAGGATCTCACCAACGCAAATAACGCTCTCGTCCGTATTCATAGGGACTTCGGGTTGAGGTAAAGGTTGATCTTCCTCTTGGTCTTCTTGTGGTTCTTCCATAAGTTCTTCTTCCTCGGATTCCATGGCTTGTGAAGAGTCTTCAATATTAATAGGATTTGTACGGTTATCCATAAGGAATTTTTGTACATTCTTAATAATATTCCCTTGCCTTTGTTGTTCTCTATCCTAAGTTGACTTACTTGAATTTCAGTCATCAATTAAAGGATATCTTTCATCTTCTCTTGCAATTTGATCACTCGAGCGTGCGTAGTTCATTGAAATGGACCAGAATGAGGAGGTTGTGGGTGAAGTGGGTTCATTAGTATAAGAGGAGGCCATTATTTTATTGTTTCAGAAGTTATTTACAGAGAATATAGTGAAGAAAGAGGAGGGAAAACGAAATAAATAACCAAATAACTAACTTTGGAGGGAAATTCAATTTTCAAATTTTTGTTGGGTATGTCGACATCATGAGATGGGGCTGTTGAATATGTGTTTATATGATTTTTGTTTGATGATAATAAACATATATACATTCGTTTAAATGTATTTGATAATATACTATTTTATTTTTCACAGATTAAATAAATATTTGCTGAATAAAATAAATTACACAGAATTTGAATTCGACCAGATATTTTATTCAAATAAATATTTATTACATTTTTGAATAGTACAATTTCAAGCTCTCACTATAACTATACAACTTTGATTACAATTACATCACATTTCATATTTACGGTTCACCTCACTACATATCACTCACACTCGTATTTATCTTCAACTGCATTCCAGTTTGAATCCAGCATTTGAGCAATCTGCAAAAATATAAACTAACGCAGTAAAATTGAAAAAGAAATATTTTTGCAATTCAAAAATAAAAGATAATTTTGTAAATATGATTTGCCTCAGTTATTTGGGTTGTTCGTCATAATTTAAATTTGAATTCATCATACACGAACAACATGTGACATACACAGTGTATTACTGTATATGCCACAAGGCCGTGCACGCCGATATATACACTTGATTGATTTACAGGGACAGGTGAGCACAGGTCAAACCCAAATAAAAAGTCGGGTTCAACTCACATGCAATATATCACGACACAAGCACAAGGTCAAACCCGAGTTTTGAAACTGGATTCAACACAAGGCGACATGACATGAATGTAACGAAGACCAACATCAAAATGGACTGCAACAATCATGTATGCAGATCAGGGCCAAATGCAAACAAAACAAGTCACAATGTCGAGCATGCACGAAACAGTGGAATGAACCAGTGATACAAGGCAACAAGTACAACACTGTACAAACTCAAACAAATGCAACAAAGACCAAGCTGCAGCATACCAGAAGATGGAAACAACAGAAATTGTGCAACATGATCAGAAGCAAGGCAACAGAGACTCAAGCAACAACATGGACTGCACAAATTCAAGACAGCACCAAAGACTCAGCAGTGGCACATAAATACAAGTATGCACAGCAATGCAAAGACCAGCTGCAACATAAAGTAAAAATGCTCAAAGCCACCAAGTAAACAAACTCAGGCAAATGTACATAGACCAACTCAGTGACAATATGTATGGGGGCACTGGACTACAGCACAACCAAACCAACATGGATGTCACAAGCAATGAACAGAACATCAACTGGGCAGAGACAAAACCATATCAAACAATGGCAAATACTGCAATGAAGACTACTGCAAGTTTCAGAAAACACCACTGAACCATCAATTATGACCAAGTACAGGTGCAAGTGAATCAGATGTCAATGAAGCATGCAAACAGCAAAAATGAAAACCAAAACCAACAGCAAACTACAAACTCAACAAGACATGTACACAAAGCATAGTGCACCGAAGGAGCAGCAACAATGAAACTAACACAATGAAACTGTAGTGAATGCAGATGGTAAACCAGAGATCAGACAAGACCGAACGAGCAAGCTAACCGGCAAATGAACAGAGGCAACAAGGTCAGAGTACAATGCAACATTTTCATAATGCAGTGAAGCATGTTCATGGAACACAGCAACAACAAAGCTACTACAGGAATGCATCCAGTGACATGCTACAAAATATACAGAAGACAATGTCGAAGATAACTGCAGTATAAAAGCAAGAGCTAATGAACAAGCACATGAATTCACAAATGAATTTCAAGATGAACAAATCATGACCGAAGTCATATAATGAACAAGTCAAAATCGAGGTAGCAAAGGTAATTGACGAAGTTAAAAATCAAGCCGTGATCATCACAATTCAAAACCGTATTGACCAAGCAATAAATCAACACCGTGTCAACCAAGTAATATCAATGTATACGCATATGAAAAAGTCAGTGAAATCTCAATCATCAAAGTAAAATCAAGCGGCCAGAGCAAGTAAATTGACGAATTCAAACGAACGTAATTCAAGGAATACGAACGCATATATAACCCAATCATCATTGGCAATTTCAAGCATCGAGTTCAAGCATCAACCCAGTAAAGCAAAAAGATAAAATTACATACTGAAGCAAGGAGTCGAACTCGATCGAACAACGAAGCAGCCAAGAGCGAACGAACGAGAACAAAGCACACGAAAAAGGCGCAGCTTCAATACCCTAAATTTGGATCAAGAGCCGAAGCCCTAATTTGGAGTAGAAGAGCCGAAGCCCTAATTTCAGAAACAGGATGAAGCCGCCATTATTCTCACAAGCAAAGGAACGGGCCAAGCAAAAGAAGAAGGGAACGGGTCATAGAATTAAAAAAAAAGGACCGGCCTTATTATAAAAGGCTTTAGTTTAATTTCAATTAGGGTTATTTGTTTTTAAGTTGTTTTAAACTGTTTTAATTTTTTGTTTTTACTTTATGAAACAAAACTTTGTAAATCACCACCTAGGGATTAGGTCGTGTCAGATTGTCTAGTTAGAATTAGTTCAGTGAGCAGGGTGTGCGAGTTTGCAAAGCTCTATTAGCGGGAGCAGAGTTTGCAAGTAAGAAAAGTTCTATTGTAGGCGGGAGCAGAGTTTGCGAGTAAACGAAACTCTATAGGCGAGAGCAGGGTGTGCGAGTCTAGTAGAGTGTTTGTGAGCGGGAGCAAATGTTTGCGAGTCTAGTAGAGTGTTTGTGAGCGGGAGCAAATGTCTGCGAGTCTAGTAGAGTGTTTGTAAGCGTGATACTGTTTAATTCTAATAGAAATCTGGGAATGCAGCAGTAGGCAGGGGTTGCCGAAGCTGGGTAAATTTTGTGTGTGATTTACTTTTCAGCATATTTTGTAACAACCCTGTATTTTCTGATTATTGTAATTGTATATTTTAATTATTTTAATTTAAATTCCTAATTTAAATACTTTATTTTATTTATTAAAATTAATATATTTTGTTAATTGAAATATAAATGTTGATTTTGATATGGATTAGAATTTCAAACATGCATAAATTGAATATTTCCAGAAAATGTGAATTTTGGTCAATCTGGTCAAACTTTTACCTTAAAATTTAAATTTTAAAAGTTTGAAAATTTGAATTTTATCTTTTATTATGAAAGTAAATAAAATTTCAAGAACAATGCTTTTCGTTTCGTTGAAATCCGAATAATATTGTGAAAGTTATGCTTTTTACAAAATTGGGTGTAAATTGTTTTATTTAACAATATTGTTTATTTTAAATTATATAAATAATTTTTTTATTTGTCATATCTTATTCTAAATTCTATTATATGTTATGTTACATATATTTTTACCTTTTAAATATTTTTAAAGTGATGTTTGAATTTTTCCAAAGCTCATTGAATTTATTTTCTATTTTTAAAGGTTAGTTTCCATTTTTCTGCTATTTCCTTCATTTAAATTATATTTAATTAAAATTTATTTATTCATTTTTATGTATGCATTTTATTTTTATGTTTTTATCTTTATTTATAAATATTTTTCATGTACATACAATTTTCCCAAAGTTCATTTCATTTATTTTCAAATTTTCAAGCCTAATTTACATTTTTCTTTGTTATTTTCTTAATTTAATTATATTTAATTAATATTTATTTATTTATTTTTGTTTATTTACTATATTTTCGTGTTTTATCTGTATTTATACATATTTTACTTGTATTTAAATTTTAAAAAGAAATGGTGGAAATTTGAAAGGTTTATGACTCTTTATTTGCTTAAGCCTTTTTGTATTCTGTCTTTTCATTTCTCAACCAACATCTCTTCAATTGGCCGCCTTAACTCCATTCTTCAGCCGTGTATTCTTCTTTCTTTTTCACGTGAAAGGGAATACTTCTCATCCCCAAAAAATCACGACTTCATGAAGGAAAAAAAAGAAAAAATTAATGGCTTCATCTCCTTTCTCTTTTCATTATTTTTCTAAGTTTTTGCCTTCCTCTTCCACCTTGTTTGCTCGGCCCTACCACCCATCATCACCACCATCCTCTCCACCATCACCATCCACAGCAACCACAACCTCCTATTCTGACCACCACCTCAAGCAATGACCTTCAAGTGGACCAAACACCACAATACTTTGCACCTAACCCCTTGAAACCTTGCCTAGCCGAGCATAACTCCACTATCACCTTCATAATTGCCTTGGCCACCCCCTATCTCCACCACCACCTACTGACCTGACCTATAAACATCACTCCAGCAATGACTAGACCTGAAGCATGTAGGGCCGAGCCCCACTTGATCCAAGGCCGAGCCTTGTTGAGCCCAGAACTCTACTCCTCTTTGCCTTGTCCCTTTATTTTTTCCATATTGCAACTCCTACCCATCATCAACTATTTCATCTCCATTTTAACATGCATTTTTGATGCCATACCTGATCCAAACCAGAGCCTATATCATCAGCTATGGCCGAGCAAAAGAGCTCCTTGGTCGAGCTCTTGAATGATTAAAGCAAGGTCTAATCATTCTTGTCTTTGTTGCTTTGTATTTCCGTTTATTTCAATGTTGTTTTGTGTTAAGTAATTCATATGTCATATTGTTTGTGTCTATTGGATTGTTACAAGATGATCATCTTGGCTCTCTTCACTCAATTGAATCACTAGTCGTGCTATATCGTGCTTGTCGTTCCCTTGGAATCGTTTTGTGTGCCGTAGTGGTCTTCAGCTTGAAAAGGTGAGTCTTTCTCACTCTGACATTTATACTTATGAAATAGTGAATTGATGACAAGTGTTTAGTAATATAAAATGTTATGCAAGTTAATGATGATCATATGATATGCTATGCCATGTTGTTACCATGTTAGAACTGTTAGTTATCACCTGACATCTGATATATGACATAATATTGTGACACTGGCATTGTTTATATTGTTTATGCATATATTCACACTGCAAGTTCCCTGTTAGAATAGAATCACTATGGGTTGAAATGATACATACCCAAACGGACTTTAGATTAGGGAAAAATCGTTATGGGCTGAAATGATAGGCCTGAGCGATTTTTATTGTATTTTATTTGACTTGGGATTGCGGGTTTGAAATGATAGAACCCGGGTTTTCTTTGTAAACTGCGGATTGAAATGATATATATCCGTATCACTTGGCCTAGGTTAGAAATTATATACAGACCCACGTGGTATATTTTTAAATTATATTTATTAAAATATGTATTTTTAAAAGTATGAAATTTTGATTTAAAAATATATATTTTATGGTTTTAAGAAAATTAAATATTAAGTCTTGAAATTGTGAATTTGAGTACGTAAATGTGAAATAATTGAGATTTTAGACTTTAAATTTTATTTTAAAATGTAAATAAATAATGGAAATTAAATTTAAAATTTTAAAATTATATATGAAGTAAAATTTTAAGTTTTATTTAATTTATATGTTAATAAACAGTGAATTTTGACTTAATAAATGAATGGAGTTTTTTTAAATTGAATATTTGATCTAAAAATTTTGTTGTGTTAAATCATATGTTAAAATGATTTTAAATGTGAAATTTTAAAGTCTAGAAATATGATTTTTAAGTTGTAATAATAAAAATTTGGAGTTTTATTATTATTTTGAAAAGCTAAAATGAAATCTGGAATTTTATAGCATTTTCAAAATGCTTTAGTCTTTTGACAGCATTTTAATGCTATTGTTTTGAATCTAACAATGTTTGAAATAACTAAATATCTATTACGACATTTTATAAATGTCGCTATTCTTGAAATAAACCATTTTGGAAAATATAAGCTACGATAGCACTTTATAAATGCTGTCGTTGCTATAATTTGACAATGTTTTGAAATGTTATAGATTTTAACACTGTTTGGGCTATATTTTAAAGTGTTAAATAATTTAACTTTTGAAATGGATTATCTGTGAAATTTTAGAAGTTTTGAATATTTAAATTTGAATTTTTAAGGAATTTAAATTGAATTTGCATTTAAATAAAGTTTACTTGGTTATGTGTTAAACGGAATGAAAGGTAATATAATAAATGAATTTTTGAATGGAATTTTGGAATGTATTTTTGGTAATGATGTTTGAAATAAAAAGGAATGACATATTGATTTTTAAATGATATTTAACTTTGAATATTTGGATTTGAATTCAAATAATGATTTGATTATGAAGTTTTGAAAGGATGTAATATTTTAATGATTTTGAAATGGTGTGGAACTGATTTGATCTTTATTTTAATAAAGAATGTGAATGTTGAATGATATTTGATTTTGCTTTATTTGATAAAGGAATATTTGAAGTTTATATTTGTATGAAAAGATATTTGGTTTAATTGTAATTTAAGTTTATTTTAATAATATTGGATTTATGAAATGAATATTTCAAAACTACATAATAATGAAATTAGATTTGAGATATGAATATATGGAATTATAAAGTTTAGTTTTGAAATGTGGGATATTAAAGTTTGGAAACATATTAAAATTGGATAGCTTATTTTGTAGATCAAATCTATATTTTAAATTTATAAGATTTGAAATGTTTTGTTAGAAAACTGAATTGAATTGAAATTGATGGTTTGATTTGAATTAAATTGGAAATTTGAAATTTTGAATTAAATTGGAAATAAATTTGTAAAATGTAAAGAATTAAATGAATGTTTCATGATTTCAAATGTATGATTTCAGAATGTTATGATTTTCAAAGTGTAATGATTTTAAGTATTTTGGTTTCGAAAGAGTTATAACTTTGAAAGTATTATGATTTTTAGAAGTGAATATGGGTTTGAGATGGAAATGATAAAGTATAAACTATCTTGATTTGAATATAGTTTTGAAATAAAAATGATTTTGGTTTCGAAGTATAAACTATTTTGATCGAATAAATAGTTTTGAAATAAAAATGGTTTTGGTTTCGAGGCGTAAACTATTTTGAAAGGAATATAGTTTTGAAATGAAATGATTTGATCCTTTTGAAATATAAACTATTTTGAAATGACCACGGCGTTATAATAACGTTTGGTTGTTAAAGAGACCGGGATTGGAAGTTGTCATACTCTCTGCCAACTCCGAAAACCACTTTAACAACCGTGTACGCGGTGGAGATTCCAAAATGAAGTAGGATGGTGGCGACGTTCTTGAGGTATATTACGTGGACCCAACTCCCGTGAGTTGGCATAAGGTGGCTAAAACAGGAGCGATCTCGGGCCAAAGGAGGTAGCACCTCTGGTCGGACACATTCCTTCGATACTATACTCTTACTGGTGATTGATTAGATGGCCATCCTCCGATTTTGATTGGGAGTGTGTTCCGAGGTGGGCGTATGTGGCTGCTGCGTTACCACCAGCCCGTGTGCGTAATTGGTATATCTATCCTGGCATTGCCTTGTGTGCCGTGTCACCTACCATACCGAGCCTTTACTACGAGTTTGTTTTTCTCCCGTAGCCCGTGTGGTATCCTCTGACAGTCACCCGGAGTGGAGATGGCATAATATTGGATGGACTACTGGGACTATTATGTGTGAAGGGTGATATGGGTAGCCCGGAACGCTATTTAAAAGTATGTTTATTTTACTGTAGACACTATTATAATAGCGCAATATTACTACATAGTAAATAGTTTAACGGATCCTTAAAGGATGGGCGATCCCAAGCATCCTTTAAGTTACTGATGCATTTTTGTTACTGTTCACTTGAGTTGAATTGCAGTTCATAAGTATTTATGTCCCGACTCGAGTGTTTTGTGTTTTGCTTTACGCTCGAGTCAGATTGAGTGAGTTAGCATTCAAGATTCACCTTTGGAGCTGGAGCTTTCCTTGAAGATCTAGCCATCTATTTTGCTTTTTGTATCCAGTGATTTCAGTGATGTATTCTGATTTATACCTGATGTATCTTGTTACTCTTCTGTTGTATCTTGTTTAACTCTGATGTATCTTATTTTTATATAGTAGCTTCATGAACTACTATCTCTTTTATTTCCGCTGCATTATTATTTACTCTGTGTCTGTGATCTGTGACTATGTATTTACTGTATATTCTGAGATTTGCCAAATTTTATTTCCAACGCGGTATTTTGAGCTATTCAAGTCCGACATGTGCGGATGCGAATGGTTGAAAATATCGGGTCGTTACAGTTGGTATCAGAGCTTTGGTAGCTCTAGGCAAAACTCAGTATATAGGGTAAATGTATTACAGAATCACTTTCATTCGAGTTCAAACCTCTTCCTTTTTGACTCGATTCCTTTGAATTTTGGAACATTCCCTGTGGTTCCAAAATCCATTTCGTGTCCCTTACTATTCATCTTCATTTGATTCTGGAGCATCCCATAACTCCACGTTGAATGATCTTTATAATGAGTCGGCGGTCTCGCCAACCTCAAATTTATTTGTAAAGCGGGGGGGGGGGGAACTCCTTTACAACAACATCGATTCACCAGAGATTCTATATCCTCGGTTTAGATGCTAGTATCTCTTATAATTTCGAACTCTACATCTTGAGATCGAATGTCGATTTACCCAAGAAATCCACATCGGTCTTATTCTTTAAGTCACGGTTGACCCGGTTAAGGTTGCCCGCGATTTATATAAGCTTATCCATCTTTCTATTCTGTTATTTAATTATCTCATCTTTGTTTCCAACTTATCTTCAAATTATTCTTGAAGTGTATTTGTAAACTAATATTTAAAATGTTTTATATATTGTGTTGTTTGATTTGTTGATGTTGATTTGGGTTTCTAATCGATTCGTCTGATCAACGCTATCGATAAGATTTCCAAAACACTTGAACAGACCAAACTGACACAATATGTTTTTAAAATTTAGTAATGAAATAAATTTTGTGAAATAAATTTTGTAACTATATTATAAATCTTTATCTGGATTTTATTTGAATTAGTTGTTAAGAAATAATATTTGATTTTATATATCATTTTCTATTGTTTCATATATCTAATTGAACTATAAAACATGGTTATAAATTTATTTGGAAATTTAAAATGAATGTAAAACAAGAATTTGAGAATTTAGTTTCCGATGGATTTCAAACTTTGTGTTTAAAGTTTTAAAGGATATATTATTTAAAGAATTTTCGAATAGAAATTTGTTTCCAAAGAATTTTAAATTTAAATTTAGTGTTCTTCTCTTTGTCGCTAGAAAATAATTTCGGTGATGACTGCAGCATCATCGACATTCATTTTCGAGTTTCGAAGTGAAGAGACCATTCAGTAGTCTTGCTACATTTTGTTTTGGGAAAATTTAATTGATTTTAATTTCTAAAATAAGAATGGATTTATAACATATGCTGATATATGATTTAAATTTGAATGGACATATATATAGTATATGAGCATTTATTTATCTCTAAATAGTTTGGAGTTTATTGGAAATTTAATTCCTAAATTTTTTTCTTCAAATATAATTTCTAAGTATAATTTCAAGATTTGGATTAATATTCAAGCTTGAAATAATTGAATTAGAAAGTTTTATTTGTATAATACACAATTTCATTCCAATATAACTTACCTTAATTTTCAGAAGTTGAATATGTAGTTGGATAATATACAATATAAAAAAAAAGATTTTATAAATAAAATTTGAGTGGTTATTATAAATGTTATATACATAAATTTTAGTTATAAAAGGATTAACAGAGGTAAATAAAGAAAAAGTGTAATGGAATAATTTACAATATAAAATGATGATAAAGGAACTAAGAATAAATTTAAGGCAGTTACAATGAGTGTAAATATATTCAACATAGGTGATAAAATATATTAAGAGGAATCAATTTAATTTTAATTAGTAGTGAAGAAGAATTAAATTTTATTTGGTACATTTTGAGTATAATAAAAGATTTTTCAAATACATGATTTTAGGGATTTGTTAATTTAAGATAATTGGATGATAAGATGATGAAATTAGAGATGCTTAAGATTTATTTGACTTATGTAAAATTAATTTTCAGTTTAAGTTGAAATTTTATGGTTTCAAATTTATTATTTTATTTTGTTTTTCAAATTATCTTTTGGTTGTCCTAATTTCCCTTATCTTGCTACAGAATGGGAGGCTATTGCATATACCAGTTTGTTTAGAAATCTTTCTATAATCTTTAATAATCTTTGGTACTCATCTTTAAATCTAAGCACTGCTTGCAATCCACAGACCGTCGGTCAAACGGGAAGGGTGAATCAGATTCTAAAAGATTTTTTTCCATGCTTGTGTTCTTGATTCTGGAAGATCTTGGAAAGATCATCTCCACATTGTTAAACTTACCTATAGCAACAGTTATCAGGTATAATTTTAATCTTCTTGTCATCTTGTCTTAATACTATTTCATTCTATCTTTTTCTGTGCTTTCCCGTACCTCATTCCTTTTCGGGGACGAAAAGTTTTGAGTGGGGGAGAGTGTAACAACCCTGTATTTTCTGATTATTGTAATTGTATATTTTAATTATTTTAATTTAAATTCCTAATTTAAATACTTTATTTTATTTATTAAAATTAATATATTTTGTTAATTGAAATATAAATGTTGATTTTGATGTGGATTAGAATTTCAAACATGCATAAATTGAATATTTCCAGAAAATGTGAATTTTGGTCAATCTGGTCAAACTTTTACCTTAAAATTTAAATTTTAAAAGTTTGAAAATTTGAATTTTATCTTTGATTATGAAAGTAAATAAAATTTCAAGAACAATGCTTTTCGTTTCGTTGAAATCCGAATAGTATTGTGAAAGTTATGCTTTTTACAAAATTGGGTGTAAATTGTTTTATTTAACAATATTGTTTATTTTAAATTATATAAATAATTTTTTTATTTGTCATATCTTATTCTAAATTCTATTATATGTTATGTTACATATATTTTTACCTTTTAAATATTTTTAAAGTGATGTTTGAATTTTTCCAATGCTCATTGAATTTATTTTCTATTTTTAAAGGTTAGTTTCCATTTTTCTGCTATTTTCTTCATTTAAATTATATTTAATTAAAATTTATTTATTCATTTTTATGTATGCATTTTATTTTTATGTTTTTATCTTTATTTATAAATATTTTTCATGTACATACAATTTTCCCAAAGTTCATTTCATTTATTTTCAAATTTTCAAGCCTAATTTACATTTTTCTTTGTTATTTTCTTAATTTAATTATATTTAATTAATATTTATTTATTTATTTTTGTTTATTTACTATATTTTCGTGTTTTATCTGTATTTATACATATTTTACTTGTATTTAAATTTTAAAAAGAAATGGTGGAAATTTGAAAGGTTTATGACTCTTTATTTGCTTAAGCCTTTTTGTATTCTGTCTTTTCATTTCTCAACCAACATCTCTTCAATTGGCCGCCTTAACTCCATTCTTCAGCCGTGTATTCTTCTTTCTTTTTCACGGGAAAGGGAAGACTTCTCATCCCCAAAAAATCACGACTTCATAAAGAAAAAAAAAAGAAAAAATTAATGGCTTCATCTCCTTTCTCTTTTCATTATTTTTCTAAGTTTTTGCCTTCCTCTTCCACCTTGTTTGCTCGGCCCTACCACCCATCATCACCACCATCCTCTCCACCATCACCAGCCACAGCAACCACAACCTCCTATTCTGACCACCACCTCAAGCAATGACCTTCAAGTGGACCAAACACCACAATACTTTGCACCTAACCCCTTGAAACCTTGCCTAGCCGAGCATAACTCCACTATCACCTTCATAATTGCCTTGGCCACCCCCTATCTCCACCACCACCTACTGACCTGACCTATAAACATCACTCCAGCAATGACTAGACCTGAATCATGTAGGGCCGAGCCCCATTTGATATAAGGCCGAGCCTTGTTGAGCCCAGAACTCTACTCCTCTTTGCCTTGTCCCTTTATTTTTCCCATATTGCAACTCCTACCCATCATCAACTATTTCATCTCCATTTTAACATGCATTTTTGATGCCATACCTGATCCAAACCAGAGCCTATATCATCAGCTATGGCCGAGCAAAAGAGCTCCTTGGTCGAGCTCTTGAATGATTAAAGCAAGGTCTAATCATTCTTGTCTTTGTTGCTTTGTATTTCCGTTTATTTCAATATTGTTTTGTGTTAAGTAATTCATATGTCATATTGTTTGTGTCTATTGGATTGTTACAAGATGGTCATCTTGGCTCTCTTCACTCAATTGAATCACTAGTCGTGCTATATCGTGCTTGTCGTTCCCTTGGAATCGTTTTGTGTGCCGTAGTGGTCTTCAGCTTGAAAAGGTGAGACTTTCTCACTCTGACACTTATACTTATGAAATAGTGAATTGATGACAAGTGTTTAGTAATATAAAATGTTATGCAAGTTAATGATGATCATATGATATGCTATGCCATTTTTTTACCATGTTAAAACTGTTAATTATCACCTGACATCTGATATATGACATTATATTGTGACACTGGCATTGTTTATATTGTTTATGCATATATTCACACTGCAAGTTCCCTGTTAGAATAGAATCACCATGGGTTGAAATGATACATACCCAAAAGGACTTTAGATTAGGGAAAAATCGTTATGGGCTGAAATGATAGGCCTGAGCGATTTTTATTGTATTTTATTTGACTTGGGATTGCGCGTTTGAAATGATAGAACCCGGGTTTTCTTTGTAAACTGCGGATTGAAATGATATATATCCGTATCACTTGGCCTAGGTTAGAAATTATATACAGACCCACGTGGTATATTTTTAAATGATATTTATTAAAATATGTATTTTTAAAAGTATGAAATTTTGATTTAAAAATATATATTTTATGGTTTTAAGAAAATTAAATATTAAGTCTTGAAATTGTGAATTTGGGTACGTAAATGTGAAATAATTGAGATTTTAGACTTTTAATTTTATTTTAAAATGTAAATAAATAATGGAAATTAAATTTAAAATTTTAAAATTATATATGAAGTAAAATTTTAAGTTTTATTTAATTTATATGTTAATAAACAGTGAATTTTGACTTAATAAATGAATGGAGTTTTTTTAAATTGAATATTTGATCTAAAAATTTTGTTGTGTTAAATCATATGATAAAATGATTTAAATGTGAAATTTTGAAGTCTAGAAATATGATTTTTAAGTTGTAATAATAAAAATTTGGAGTGTTATTATTATTTTGAAAAGCTAAAATGAAATCTGGAATTTTATAGCATTTTCAAAATGCTTTAGTCTTTTGACAGCATTTTAATGCTATTGTTTTGAATCTAACAATGTTTGAAATAACTAAATATCTATTACGACATTTTATAAATGTCGCTATTCTTGAAATAAACCATTTTGGAAAGTATAAGCTACGATAGCACTTTATAAATGCTGTCGTTGCTATAATTTGACAATGTTTTGAAATGTTATAGATTTTAACACTGTTTGGGCTATATTTTAAAGTGTTAAATAATTTAACTTTTGAAATGGATTGTCTGTGAAATTTTAGAAGTTTTGAATATTTAAATTTGAATTTTTAAGGAATTTAAATTGAATTTGCATTTAAATAAAGTTTACTTGGTTATGTGTTAAACGGAATGAAAGGTAATATAATAAATGAATTTTTGAATGGAATTTTGGAATGTATTTTTGGTAATGATGTTTGAAATAAAAAGGAATGACATATTGATTTTTAAATGATATTTAACTTTGAATATTTGGATTTGAATTCAAATAATGATTTGATTATGAAGTTTTGAAAGGATGTAATATTTTAATGATTTTGAAATGGTGTGGAACTGATTTGATCTTTATTTTAATAAAGAATGTGAATGTTGAATGATATTTGATTTTGCTTTATTTGATAAAGGAATATTTGAAGTTTATATTTGTATGAAAAGATATTTGGTTTAATTGTAATTTAAGTTTATTTTAATAATATTGGATTTATGAAATGAATATTTCAAAACTACATAATAATGAAATTAGATTTGAGATATGAATATATGGAATTATAAAGTTTAGTTTTGAAATGTGGGATATTAAAGTTTGGAAACATATTAAAATTGGATAGCTTATTTTGTAGATCAAATCTATATTTTAAATTTATAAGATTTGAAATGTTTTGTTAGAAAACTGAATTGAATTGAAATTGATGGTTTGATTTGAATTAAATTGGAAATTTGAAATTTTGAATTAAATTGGAAATAAATTTGTAAAATGTAAAGAATTAAATGAATGTTTCATGATTTCAAATGTATGATTTCAGAATGTTATGATTTTCAAAGTGTAATGATTTTAAGTATTTTGGTTTCGAAAGAGTTATAACTTTGAAAGTATTATGATTTTTAGAAGTGAGTATGGGTTTGAGATGGAAATGATAAAGTATAAACTATCTTGATTTGAATATAGTTTTGAAATAAAAATGATTTTGGTTTCGAAGTATAAACTATTTTGATCGAATAAATAGTTTTGAAATAAAAATGGTTTTGGGTTCGAGGCGTAAACTATTTTGAAAGGAATATAGTTTTGAAATGAAATGATTTGATCCTTTTGAAATATAAACTATTTTGAAATGACCACGGCGCTATAATAACGTTTGGTTGTTAAAGAGACCGGGATCGGAAGTTGTCATACTCTCTGCCAACTCCGAAAACCACTTTAACAACCGTGTACGCGGTGGAGATTCCAGAATGAAGTAGGATGGTGGCGACGTTCTTGAGGTATATTACGTGGACCCAACTCCCGTGAGTTGGCATAAGGTGGCTAAAACAGGAGCGATCTCGGGCCAAAGGAGGTAGCACCTCTGGTCAGACACATTCCTTCGATACTATACTCTTACTGGTGATTGATTAGATGGCCATCCTCCGATTTTGATTGGGAGTGTGTTCCGAGGTGGGCGTATGTGGCTGCTGCGTTACCACCAGCCCGTGTGCGTAATTGGTATATCTACCCTGACATTGCCTTGTGTGCCGTGTCACCTACCATACCGAGCCTTTACTACGAGTTTGTTTTTCTCCCGTAGCCCGTATGGTATCCTCTGACAGTCACCCGGAGTGGAGATGGCATAATATTGGATGGACTACTGGGACTATTATGTGTGAAGGGTGATATGGGTAGCCCGGAACGCTATTTAAAAGTATGTTTATTTTACTGTAGACACTATTATAATAGCGTAATATTACTACATAGTAAATAGTTTAACGGATCCTTAAAGGATGGACGATCCCAAGCATCCTTTAAGTTACTGATGCATTTTTGTTACTGTTCACTTGAGTTGATTTGCAGTTCATAAGTATTTATGTCCTGACTCGAGTGTTTTGTGTTTTGTTTTACGCTCGAGTCAGATTGAGTGAGTTAGCATTCAAGATTCACCTTTGGAGTTGGAGCTTTCCTTGAAGATCTAGCCATCTATTTTGCTTTCTGTATCCAGTGATTTCAGTGATGTATTTTGATTTATATCTGATGTATCTTGTTACTCTTCTGTTGTATCTTGTTTAACTCTGATGTATCTTATTTTTATATAGTAGCTTCATGAACTACTATCTCTTTTATTTCCGCTGCATTATTATTTACTCTGTGTCTGTGATCTGTGACTATGTATTTACTGTATATTCTGAGATTTGCCAAATTTTATTTACAACGCGGTATTTTGAGCAATTCAAGTCCGACATGTGCGGATGCGAATGGTTGAAAATATCGGGTCGTTACATATTTATTTCTGCGTTTTGTTTCTGTGTTTATATCGAGAAAATTTGCTATAACCCTATTCACCCCCTCTCTAGGGTTAATCTAGATCCTACAAGTGGTATCAGAGTCTGGTATTTTTTAACTCTAGAGTCATGAATTCATCAAATAATGCTTTTACTGAGGGGCAATCTATTTTTAGGCCACCCATGTTTAACGGGAACGATTATGCTTATTGGAAAATTAGGATGGGTATCTATCTTAGTTCTGTTGATTATGATGTTTGGGATATTATTGAAACTGGCTATAAACCTCCTACTATAATCGTTGGTGATACTGAGATTCCTAAACCCAAGGATAGGTGGGATGCTAATGATAAGAGATTGAAAACGACAAATTCTAAAGCCATGAATGCTTTGATATGTGCTCTTGATAAAAATGAATTTAATAGAATTTCTCATTGTACAACAGCACAGGAAATTTGGCACACTTTGGAGGTGACACACGAAGGAACTTCTCAAGTCAAGGAGTCTCGTCTAGCCCTATTCAACAATGAATACGAAAACTTTGTGATGGACAAAGGCGAGAGCATAAAGGACATGTTTGGACGCTTTTCAACTTTAGTGTACAACGCTAGAGCGCTTGGGAAGGTATTCACTGAGGTAGAGCTTGTGAGGAAGATACTACGAGTCCTACCGATGAACTTTGAGGCAAAAGTCACGGCAATACAAGAATCGAAAGATCTGAGTAAGCTAAGCATGGAGGAGTTGATTGGCAACTTGATGACATATGAGCTTGAGCTAAAAGCAAAGGAAGAACGCAACAACTCCGAACCAAAGAAGAAGACGATTGCCTTAAAGAGCAAACAAGAGAGCGATGAAGATGAAGAAGACCAATTGAAGAGCTTGCAATGGCTGTCAATAATCTTAGAAGATGGTCTAGATTCAAGCCACGCAAGAAAAAAACAAAGGGCAATAGGTCAAAAGATTCTGAAAATTCCGATAATGAACTGACATGTTATAACTGCAACAAGCCTGGCCACATCAAACTAGAATGTCCACTTCTCAAATATAACAAAGGAAAGAAAAAGAAAAAGAAGGCTTTTGCAGCGACTTGGGATGATGAAGAAGGAGAGGAAGTTTCGGATAGCAGCTCAAAGGAGGCTAACTTGTGTTGTATGGAAAAATCAGAATCAGAAGCAACCTCCGAGGAATCTAGTGAGGCAGGTGAGTATTCCTATAGAGATCTTGTTTTTATGTGCTCAGATCTTACTAAAACAATTGATAGTCTTGAATCAAAAATTGAAAAACTGAAATCTGAAAGGAGGAAACTCCCCCATGAAAATTCTAGGTTAGAAACTGAACTTGAAAATATTCAAAACCTAGAATGTAACCAATGTAAAATTTTAGATTCAGAATTGATAAGACTTAAGAATAACTCTGAGAATCTTGAAAAAAAAAACTTGAGTCTTAAGGAAAACTTTGACACTAGGAAAAGGGATTTTATAAATCGATGCACCTCACTTGTCACTGAAAACTCAACATTGAAAATCAAAGTCCAAAATCTTGAGAAATCTTTGAATAGCTTTTCAAGAGGCGAAAAATCTTTCAACATGCTATTGGGAAATCAAATTTTTGCTAACAATAGAAAAGGACTAGGTTTTGGGAAATCACAAGAGGATGATAATGCAAAAGGTAAAAGTGTCTTTGCTCGATCTGAAATAATTGGACATCATGTTGAAAATTATAGTCATAGGAAAAAGAACACGAAATTTAATCAAGTCAATTTAATGTGCACGATTTGTAGAAAATTTGGACATAATCAAAATAATTGTTGGTATAGACCCAAACACGTGAAAACTATACCAATTTGGGTTCCAAAAGGCACAAATATAAAATCTTTGAAAGTCAAACAAATTTGGGTGCCAAAAGGAACATATATAAATAGTTTTGGGTCTCCACAAACATATGTTTCATATTCTGCCACTAACAATCATGGACCTATAAAAACAAATAGGTCACATGAATCTTTCATCATGTAGATGTGGTGGCAGGCTAAGTAACAACAACAGTGTTCTCTGGATTTTGGCTGTTCCAGAAACACAACGGGTGACAAAGCAAAGTTCCTTAGCCTAGTACAAAGGTGACAGAATCACAATGGACAACGATGAAAAATTATCGTAAAGGTAAAACAGGTAAATATGTTTTGAACGATATATTAAATGTGATAATCTGCACCATAATCTGAATTAAATCAGCCAATATTGAGATGAACAAAAGATGATGATTTTGATTTTTTTTCCAAAATATTGGCCAATCATCTTTAAATAGAATTACTTGGAGTAATTATGATGGTTGACTGATTTGGACTTACTTGATATGATCCTACATGACTTGTTCTTATTTATGACCTTGATTTGTGCTTAAATGATGACCAATCAGATTTTCAACTTTGAACTAATCCATATAAATTTGTTTGGTCAAATGATGGTTACTCATGCTACACGTAGATATATTTGTTTTGACATTTTGGTTACTGCTTGTAAATTTGCACGATTTCAAATTTCATGTGTAAAGCTGTTAAAAAGGATTTTAAGAAATTGTTGAAACTTCAAGAAATTGTTTTTGATTGACTATTGATTACTCATGAAGATAACTGTTTTTGAAACTGACACTATGATATTTGGTTGATTGTTAACACGGTCTCAATTCAAATCCAAGAAAATTTCATTTAAAAAATTATTGAAAACAATCATGAGATAATTTGTTGAAATTTCACAATCTGGTCTTTGGTCAATCAAATTCAACGAGTGAATATTGAGTAAAATTTAAATTCAGATGCAGATTACACTGGTAATATAGTTAATAGAAAAATTACTAGTGGAACGTGATTAATTTTTGAAACATTCATTTGCTGCATCGTTTTTCAAAGAAAATATCTGCATATTTTTCACTTGAAATAATTTTCAAATAGCAGAAAATTTTCTTATAAAACCCCCTCGAGAAAATCATGTTTGACCATATTTACAGATTAGTCATTTTTGAAAAATTGATTTTATAATTTATGAATTTGATTTTAAATGACAAATTTTGACTAATCTAACTCCCTAACGATTATCGAAAGGATCAATAGTGATTGAAAAAGTGATGAGTGTCGATATTTGTCATACATTACTCAAGACAATATATTTAGAAAAATTTCTTTAGTATTTCATAACAAGGGTTATAAAAACTTTTTGTTGGGTAAAAATTCCATGATCATTTCTATTTCTATCATCTTTCTATCGACCATCACTCATCAAAATTACACATAGTACGTAAATTTGTGGTAGTTTACAAAGGAAATCATTTGTTCTTCAATATCTTTAAATCTGTGAAGGAAATTATTTGTGCTTCAATTTATTATATTTAGCAATAAAAATAAATATCCAAAGTATTCACTCTCATTTAAAAGTCCTCACGGTTATGCATGGGTGAATTACTTGGATTTTTGATTATGTGCTTCCATGCTCATTTAAAAGTCCTCACGGTTATGCATGTATGGAACGCATATCAAATTTAATTGATTTAATAGACAAGTTGATTCTAATCCCATTTAAAAGTCCTCACGGTCATGCATGGTTAGAAGATACTTGATTTCATTTTTAAATTAAATTGGAATACTACTAATCTCATTTAAAAGTCCTAACGGTTATGCATGGTTAGTAGATATTCTAATTTCCTGAAATAAATATACCACAAATAGACAAAACTATATGGATTTTTGATGATTTTATCCCCATCACTTCTGAAAGTGGAATATGCGCCTGACAAGGGTAATTATGATTTTTGTTTGATTTTTGTTGAAATTTGATATTTATATTCAATTGAGTTAAATGTTTGGTTCATGTCTGTCACTTCATCTCTATTTTTATAACACTGTTTTTCTTTTGCTGATAACAAAAGGGGAGAGAAAAGTTAAGATTTTGTCAAATAGAATCAAGCAAAGGTCAAATAATTTTCCATTTGCATATAGGCTCATTTATATATTTCTATTTGTATGCATATATGTAGGGGGAGTATTGAGTAGAGAGGGAGCATTCAAATAGGGGGAGCAAATTGAACGATCAAATACATTTAATACATTCAAAATCTTAAATATATGTTTGTTATCATCAAAAGGGGGAGATTGTTGAATATGCGTTTATATGATTTTTGTTTGATGATAATAAACATTATACATTCTTTTAAATGTATTTGATAATATACTATTTTATTTTTCATAGATTAAATAAATATTTGCTGAATAAAATAAATTACACAGAATTTGAATTCAAACAGATATTTTATTCAAATAAATATTTATTACATTTTTGAATAGTACAATTTCAAGCTCTCACTATAACTATACAACTTTGATTACAATTACATCACATTTCATATTTACAGTTCACCTCACTACATATCACTCACACTCGTATTTATCTTCAACTGCATTCCAGCTTGAATCCAGCATCTGAGCAATTTGCAAAAATATAAACTAACGCAGTAAAATTGAAAAAGAAATATTTTTGCAATTCAAAAATAAAAGATAATTTTGTAAATATGATTTCCTCAGTTATTTGGGTTGTTCGTCATAATTTAAATTTGAATTCATCATACACGAACAACATGTGACATACAAAGTGTATTACTGTATATGCCACAAGGCCGTGCACGCCGATATATACACTTGATTGATTTACAGGGACAGGTGAGCACAGGTCAAACCCAAATAAAAAGTCGGGTTCAACTCACATGCAATATATCACGACACGAGCACAAGGTCAAACCCGAGTTTTGAAACTGGATTCAACACAAGGCGACATGACATGAATGCAACGAAGACCAACATCAAAATGGACTGCAACAATCATGTATGTAGATCAGGGCCAAATGCAAACAAAACAAGTCACAATGTCGAGCATGCATGAAACAGTGGAATGAACCAGTGATACAAGGCAACAAGTACAACACTATACAAACTCAAACAAATGCAACAAAGACGAAGCCGCAGCATACCAGAAGGTGGAAACAACAAAAATTGTGCAACATGATCAGAAGCAAGGCAACAGAGACTCAAGCAACAACATGGACTGCACAAATTCAAGACAGCACCAAAGACTCAGCAGTGGCACATAAATACAAGTATGCACAGCAATGCAAAGACCAGCTGCAACATAAAGTAAAAATGCTCAAAGCCACCAAGTAAACAAACTCAGGCAAATGTACATAGACCAACTCAGTGACAATATGTATGGAGGCACTGGACTACAGCACAACCAAACCAACATGGATGTCACAAGCAATGAACAGAACATCAATTGGGCAGAGACAAAACCATATCAAACAATGGCAAATACTGCAATGAAGACTACTGCAAGTTTCAGAAAACACCACTGAACCATCAATTATGACCAAGTACAGGTGCAAGTGAATCAGATGTCAATGAAGCATGCAAACAGCAAAAATGAAAACCAAAACCAACAGCAAACTACAAACTCAACAAGACATGTACACAAAGCATAGTGCACCGAAGGAGCAACAACAATGAAACTAACACAATGAAACTGTAGTGAATGCAGATGGTAAACCAGAGATCAGACAAGACCGAACGAGCAAGCTAACCGGCAAATGAACAGAGGCAACAAGGTCAGAGTACAATGCAACATTTTCATAATGCAGTGAAGCATGTTCATGGAACACAGCAACAACAAAGCTACTACCGGATTGCATCCAGTGACATGCTACAAAATATACAGAAGACAATGTCGAAGATAACTGCAGTATAAAAGCAAGAGCTAATGAACAAGCACATGAATTCACAAATGAATTTCAAGATGAAAAAATCATGACCGAAGTCATATAATGAACAAGTCAAAATCGAGGTAGCAAAGGTAATTGACGAAGTTAAAAATCAAGCCGTGATCATCACAATTCAAAACCGTATTGACCAAGCAATAAATCAACACCGTGTCAACCAAGTAATATCAATGTATACGCATATGAAAAAGTTAGTGAAATCTCAATCATCAAAGTAAAATCAAGCGGCCAGAGCAAGTAAATTGACGAATTCAAACGAACGTAATTCAAGGAATACGAACGCATATATAACCCAATCATCACTGGCAATTTCAAGCATCGAGTTCAAGCATCAACCCAGTAAAGCAAAAAGATAAAATTACATACCGAAGCAAGGAGTCGAACTCGATCGAACTACGAAGCAGCCAAGAGCGAACGAATGAGAACAAAGCACACAAAAAAGGCGCAGCTTCAATACCCTAAATTTGGATCAAGAGCCGAAGCCCTAATTTGGAGTAGAAGAGCCGAAGCCCTAATTTCAGAAACAGGACGAAGCCGCCATTATTCTCACAAGCAAAGGAACGGGCCAAGCAAAAGAAGAAGGGAACGGGTCATAGAATTAAAAAAAAGGGGGCCGGCCTTATTATAAAAGGCTTTAGTTTAATTTCAATTAGGGTTATTTGTTTTTAAGTTGTTTTAAACTGTTTTAAGTTTTTGTTTTTACTTTACGAAACAAAACTTTGTAAATCACCACCTAGGGATTAGGTCGTGTCAGATTGTCTAGTTAGAATTAGTTCAGTGAGCAGGGTGTGCGAGTTTGCAAAGCTCTATAGGCGGGAGCAGAGTTTGCAAGTAAGCAAAGTTCTATTGTAGGCGGGAGCAGAGTTTGCGAGTAAACGAAACTCTATAGGCGGGAGCAGGGTGTGCGAGTCTAGTAGAGTGTTTGTGAGCGGGAGCAAATGTTTGCGAGTCTAGTAGAGTGTTTGTGAGCGGGAGCAAATGTCTGCGAGTCTAGTAGAGTGTTTGTAAGCGTGATATTGTTTAATTCTAATAGAAATATGGGAATGCAGCAGTAGGCAGGGGTTGCCGAAGCTGGGTAAATTTTGTGTGTGATTTACTTTTCAGCATATTTCTTTCTGCGTTTTTGTTTCTGTGTTTATATCGAGAAAATTTGCTATAACCCTATTCACCCCCCTCTAGGGTTAATCTAGATCCTACAGGGGCATGTCGACATGTTCTTCAAAAAAGTGTAATTTTTATTTTGAATTTTTATTGATTATTATATTATATTATTTTATATTTCAGATTTTGAACAAATACCTAATTCTCTTCTAAATTTAGTAAAATTCTGTTCGGTTAATGGTTTAGTTAATATATCAGCAATTTGTTTTTCAGTATTTATATAATCTAGAGTTATTATTTCTTTAGTTATATTATCTCTAAGAAAATGATATCTTACATCAATATGTTTAGTTCTAGCATGATGAGTTGGATTTTTAGATAGATTTATTGCACTAGTATTATCACAATATATTGGTGATTTACTTATGTTAATTCCAAAATCTTTTAAAGTTTGTTGCATATGTATGACTTGTGAACAGGCCAGAGCAGCATATATATACTCTACTTCAGTTGTTGACAAGGAAACAGTATTTTGTTTATTGCTGAACCAGGAAACCAGTGAATGTCCTAGAAAGTGACAAGTTCCACTTGTACTCTTTCGGTCTGATTTACAACCAGCATAATCAGCATCACAATATGATATTAAATCAAAAGTATTATTTTTATAATAAAATAAACCATAATCTAAAGTGTATTTTACATATCTTAAAATTCTTTTAACAGCTTTTAAGTGAGTTTCTTTAGGTTGTGATTGGTATCTTGCACAGAGACAAACACTATGCATAATATCAGGACGACTCGCTGTTATATAGAGTAGCGAACTAATCATTCCCCTATATAAAGTTTGATCAATATCTTTTGATTTATCTTCTTTACTTAAACCTACATTTTTTGACATTGGAGTTGGTTTCCCACTAGAGGTGCTTAAACCAAATTTATTGATTAAGTCTTTAGCATATTTTTCTTGACTTATGAAGATTCCATTTTCTAGTTGTTTAATTTGAAGCCCTAAGAAGAAACTTAATTCTCCCATGTGACTCATTTCAAATTCTTTAGTCATTATATCTGAAAATTCTTTATTCATTATGTTATTAGTTGATCCAAAGATTATATCATCTACATATATTTGAACCAGTTGAATATCTTGATTATTTCTTTTAATAAAAAGTGTTGTATCTACTTTACCAATTTCAAAACCAGATTGAAGTAAATAAGATCTTAGTCTTTCATACCAGGCTCTAGGAGCTTGCTTCAGACCATATAGAGCTTTCTTTAACTTGTATACATGGTTTGGAAATTTATTATCTTCAAAAAGTGGAGGTTGTTCAACATAAACATCTTCTTTTACAAAACCATTTAGAAAAGCACTTTTAACATCCATTTGATATAATTTGAAATTATTATAATTAGCGAAAGCAAGTAACATTCTTATAGCTTCTAATCTTGCTACGGAGGCAAAGGTTTCATCATAGTCAATTCCTTCTTCTTGACAATAACCTTGTGCAACTAAACGAGTTTTATTTCTTACGACCTCACCGAGTTCATTAATTTTATTTATATAAACCCATTTAGTTCTAATTATACTTTTATCCTCAGGTTTAGGAACAAGTTCCCATACACCATTTCTGGTAAATTAATTCAATTCTTCTTGCATAGCAAGAATCCACGAATCATCAGACGATGCTTCCTTTGAATTTTTAGGTTCAATTGTTGATATAAAGGCTACATTACTCATACTACTTAATTGATTTCTAGTTCTTACTACAGATTCAATATTTCCTAAAACATTTTCTATAGGACGATCTTTTGATATTTTAAATCTCTTATTAGGTTGATTTATTTCACTAATAGTTTCATTAGATTGATTTAAATTTATAAAATCTTCTTCATCATCTATTTGTACAATATCTTTAAGATTTTCATCAAAAGATACATGCATAGTTTCTTCAATAGTATTAGTTTTTAAACTAAAAACTCTAAATGCTTTACTTCTATTAGAATAACCAATAAAGAATCCTTTATCAGCTTTTGGTTCAAATTTATCTAAATTATCTTTTGTATTAAGTATAAAACATTTACTCCCAAAGACTTTATAATAAGAAACTATAGGTTTCTTATTATAAAGTAATTCATATGGAGTTTTATTTGTTAATGGTCTAATTAAAATTCTGTTTAATATATAACAAGCTGTAGCAACTGCTTCAGCCCAAAAATGTTTAGGTAAATTACTATCATAAAGCATTGTACGAGCACACTCTTGAATCGTTCTATTCTTACGTTCTACTACTACGTTTTGTTGTGGAGTTCTTGGAAATGAAAAGTTGTGAGTAATTCCCTTTTGAGTACAGAAATTCTCAAAATTTTCATTTTCAAATTCACCACTGTGATCACTTCGAATAGTTTTAATTTCGAAAGAATGTTGTTTTTGAATTCTTTTAGAAAAGTTTTTAAATATTTCAAAAGCATCACTTTTATGTTTTAAAAAGATTGTTCAAGTATATCTTGAATAATCATCTACTATAACAAAAACATATTTACTATGGTTAATTGATTGAACTTGAGATGGACCAAATAAATCTAAATGAAGTAATTCTAGAGGACTAGAGGTAGATATAGCATCTTTTAATTTAAATGAACTTTTCTTAAGTTTTCCTAATTGACAAGCATCATAAATACTATCTACTTTAAAGTTTAACTTGGGTAGACCTCTAACGAAGTCAAGTTTTGATATCCTAGATAATAATTTGAAATTCAAATGGCCAAATCTTTTATGTCAAATCCAAGGGTCACTTGTATTAGTCAAAAGACATAGATTATCATTTGAAATTTTCATACTAAGGATATAAATATTTTTCTTCCTAATACTTTCAAAAATTATATTAGACTTATCATCTTCAATGTGACATTTATCTTTTCCAAATTTAATTTTAAAACCTTTATTGCAAAGTTGACTTATACTAAGCAGATTATGTTTTAAGTTCCTAACTAATAAAACATCAGAAATAAGTAAAGTTTTAGAGTTACCGACATTGTCGACGCCAACCACATATCCTTTAGAGTTGTCACCAAAATTGACTAATCCACCATCTTGATAAGTAATGACCTTGAGTATCTCGGGATTTACAGTCATGTGCCTCGAACAACCACCATCAAGTATCCATTTATCTTTCTCAATTTGCACAGTTTGTCCATTGGGTGTTGATTCGTCAAAAGCCATATAACATGTCTGTTCCTGCATAACACACCAATTCGGTAGATAACTTGATTTTTCAAAATAACTATATGCAGACTTATGAAACTTTGATGAAATGCATAGATTCAAAACAGTTTTAACACAATTTTCCAAAAATGCCATTTTTATATTTTTCAAGTTTCAGATTATGAAAACAATGAAAACCAATGCTCTGATACCAATTGTTAGGGATGTAGATTAAGGATCTTAAGGCAGAAATAACACTAGAGGGGGGGGTGAATAGTGTTTTAAAGAATATATGAACTATATGACTAAATTAAAACTTTCAACACAAATCTAAACAGAATTCTAATACAGAATGATCACAGAACATATAAAAATGCAAATAGTAAAGTAAAGCAAGTAAAAGGAAAGAACACACCGGATTTTATACTGGTTCGGAATCCTCCTTCATCCAGTCCTGAACAAGGCAATATCCTTGTACAGATTTTTATAAGCCAATATCCAAATTACAACCCTCAATTTCTAAGGCCTTGAGGAACCCTCCTATCTCCGAATCTGGGGTAAACTCTCTTGATTTACGGGACACAAGATCACCCTAATACTTCTTAATAACAATCCTTTTGAATGGATAGATTCTATGGACTTTTTGAATACAAATTAATCCTATAACTCTAAATAGCACTTTGATCTTTAGTAGAATGATGGAGAATCAAATAGAGAGAGTATCTAAATGATTTCCTATTGAGAATTTGGCAGAATGATGGCACGATCTTGAAAATATGAAGTTTTATGGATATGGAATGGTGGAGAAGAAAGAGTGAAGAAAATAAGAAAGTAGTTGTTAAAAAAATTCGTTTTGGAAGCCTTTATATAGATGCACAACAGTCATAACCATTGGCGAAAGGTTTTTGAACGAATGGACACTTCTTTTGAAAATTGAATTTTGAATCCAACTGTCACCATGTCGACATGGGGTATCCCCTTATGTCGACATCCCTTAGTTCAAAATTATAGAGATGTTGTTTTGTAAAGACAATTGAATTTAAAACAAGTTGAAACTTCTCTGAAGCAAAGTAAAGTGTTTAAACAATATTTTGAGATAGAGAATGAATATAAAACATTATTTTAAATATATATATAATTGATATAGACCGTCAATTATATAAGTAATATTTAAAATCAGAATAAGTTTTGATGTTTTAAAATTAGAAGTTTTTAAAAATCAGAATAAAGGAATATTTCAAGGCTAAAACAAAGTTTGAAAATATTTTTGAAAACATGATTTTGAAAGCTAAAACATTTTGAAAACAGATTTAAAAACATTTTGAAAAATCTACTCAAACTGAAATTGCAAGAACCTTCCTACAGAGCTCCTCCATAGGACTCGAGAACTTGTACAAAGTAGTTTAAATGATTTTGATTTTCGTGGGTTTGTAAGCCACTTGTCGTAGGTTTGTAAGCTACTTGTCATGGGTTTGTAAGCCACTGGTTTCGATAGAAATTGGGTTCCATCCCAAAAGAAAATTGGAAGAAAGATGATAGTGCTACTATGAAGTTTTAACAAAATACTAGACACTTATCTTGAGATCTTGAAATCTTGATTCTCTAGAGTCTTGAATCTTGAATCTTTAATCTTCATCTTAATGCTTGAGTCTTTATACTGATCAGTCTTCGATGATACCTGCATATACTTCCTATATACATATACATACATACATATATATATATATATATATATATGGAAATGTTAGTATAAATTTTATAAAGTAAAGTATAATAACTATATAAGGTTGTTGTCATCAAAACATCATCAACTCAGTTCCTAACAGATCTGACCCAAGCATTATGATAAAGTAACACCCGAGTCAGTTTGCAAAACCAACATGAGTAAACACACTTAATTGGATTTACTTAAGTTATCGAAATTTCTTTGAAAAGCAAAGGATATCTCGTAAGACTTTATCATAAATAAACATGACGGGTTTTTACCTCATGATAACCAAAACATTTTTATAGAAAATCCCCTGATATTATAATATTGTCTAAGTACAAAATGCTTAGTAAAATAGCCGAATTTGTTAAATTAATTAAATCTTAGCATACTAGGCTTTAAAATCAAATCGTAAAGGTTTGTGGTGGTTATTGGATCGAAATGTGTGATGCCCCACCTCGAGACCCAATTTAACAAAGAGAATTACATAGTAATCATGTTTGCTAATGCGGAGATTAGGTCTGGTTAAGGGCAACCATCTATAGCCTTGTCTTATATCTATTGAATACGCCGACAACTGCTACCTATTTTTCTACTCAAGTGGATCGATATATCCAATAAATACTTGATACAAAACTATAGGTGGCTAATGGATCTATCAGAACGAAATACCAAAACTAAATGAATAACTCATCACAGAACAAGAACAGACACACACACACACACACACACACACACTCACACTCACATATATAATGTTACATCTTAATATAATACCAATAATACATCAAAGTGGTATAACGACCACTCTATATACATGAGTTAAAAGAATATATAATACAACTCATATGGACAACAACAGCTAAAGAAGATAACCCAACATCTATGCGTAAACATCATGTAATAGGTATATCCAAAAGAAATGCTTAACCTGAAACATACTCGATTCGACCCGAGTGTAAAACACATTGGTCAATCTAGCTAAACAAAATAATGAATAACAATAATGGATATGGTAAAGCATAGGAAAGATAGTGTATCCTCTAATACAAGAGATACCATACCCATAAGCATTATATTACCATCATAAGGAAAGGATGATTACTCCTCTTAATAAGAAGAAGAGGTAACAAAAGTATAGCCATAACTTAAGTGACATAATAACACTTAAGTATATGAGCAATCGAGAACGAGACTCTAAAGATAAAATCCATCTAAATATCATATTCGCCTCATATCATCGGCATAATCTAAATGATATCATATATTTCAAAGAACTCAATAATAGATCGAAACATCATAAATGAAATCACTATATGTATAACATCTCATATAGCGCTAGGTTATCGATGTAACAAAACATCATAAAATGTTGAAATCACAACAAAATAGAAAACTCAGAAAACCCATATTGGCTAGATCCCTGATTTCAATGTCGAAGCAACGCTGCACATGGTAAAATCAGATGGCTGAAGCCTCTGAAAAAGTTATTAACACCTTCGAAAGCAGTTCCTCCTCATGACAAGATCGCTGACACCTCTTCATGCCGTTTTGTCAGCCCTAACAAGGTCGCTAACACCTCCCAAAGCAATTCGTCCTCATGAGAAGGTCGCTGACACTTCTTTAAGCAGTTCTATTAGGTAAACATTGTGAATGTGTTACAAATTCATAGATAGGAACCCGAAAAGTGTTAACGTGTATCCCATACCACACGTTCGCACTTAGCGGTTTACTAGTCGCTAGTCGATGCCACACTAGGAACTTTATAAAACTCAGAAAATCATATCTCTCCTTGTCTTATTGGCGAGTGATAAAGAGACACCATACTCGTCTCGTCTCATCGACAAGTATTAAATGGCATCGTAACTTGTCATTTCTCATCGACAAGTGAAAACATCATGATGGTTCCTCATAAACCATAAATCCCAAAATATGAAATCATATACTCAAGACTTGCCTTATATCATTGGCAAGTAAATAAAACATCGTGATAGTTCTCATTGACCATACTCCTACATAGGAGATCTCAAATCATAATACTTTCCAAATAATTGGCCATCTTAAATAATTTTAATAAATAATAATTATAAAACTCAAAATACGCCGCAAAATGGAAAAACATCTCAGAATCAATAATCCCAAATAGCTTCAATCGTACAAGTCCAGAATTAACCGAAATAGTAAATGCACGTGTCTCATACCACGTGTTTTACTAAATCATTTAATTCCCTTTCTTATACATTCGAATAGTGCAAAAGTGTATGTTTATATTTAAAATAGTTTACTAGAGAAAACAAGCTTTTAAAACTTTTCCTGAAAAGTTTAATAAAACCAATATTTGAAATTCCTTTATTGTAGGAAATAAATAGATTTTATATTAGAAAAATAATTTTAAAATACTATATAATAATAAGTTGAAATGTTCATTTATTTCAAAAATCACATCAAAATGGTTTAGTGAAAACTGTGCTCGAAAACAATGAAAATCAAGAAAGATAACTAAATACCGATAACTTGAATTCAATACAAATTCAATTCAAAATTTACCCAAAATCAATTCAAATTCTATTTAAATTTGAATTTAAAATTTTCCAAATATAGCTAGCCTATTGATAGGCATCGTAGCTCTCAAAACGTCTCAAAAACAACATCAAAATTGAAAAAGAATGAGAGCAAAAATAAGCTAATACAATTCTTAAGTCAATGATTGTTATTGATGTCGTTTTGCTCTCGGGACAACAACAAACAAACACAGTTTTGACCAAACTAACTTAAAAATTTCACAAAACTCAAAACATGAAACTTTTAGCACAAAGTCTATGCTTTCTGGAACATCTAAAATTATTGAATTTGGATAAGAAACATGAAAGATATGGCCAATATAATTCTTCCATTCTAAATTCACTGTCGCTGTCGTTTATTCTTAGGGCAACAGCAAAGAAATAAGGTTTCGACTATTTTAACCTCAAAAATTTCAAATATCAAAACAGTAAAGTTTTAGAAAATAGTTTAAGCATTCAAGAACATCATGAATTATAAAAATCCGACCAGAAACGAGAAAGATATACCTAACTTACTAACTGTATTTAGTTCAGATAGTGTAATTATCAAAGTGACACAACTTGGAGTTTGTGATAGAATTTCAATCAACCTATACTCAAAATTTGCAAATATGTTCGACATGAAAGTTGTCATATATAAAGTAGCCTTTCCAGAAAATTAAAAATTATCAAGTTCTGATCAAAAGCTAAAAAGATATAACTAAATCAATTTCAGATTCAAACAAAGGAAATTTATTTAAAGACAGAATTGTACTCTTATTTTCAATTCTAATTGAGATCAATAAAATTGTGAAATTTTGTAAAGTAACCAAAATAGAAACTATTCCTTATTAAATCTAGTTTCTAACAAAACATGATTGACCTCAAACGGATAAAAAACATGAAAGTTATTGTTGTTTTCCTGCAGCGCATTCCTATTTTATTTCAGCAATCGTCCAAAGTAAACATAATGTATAGTTACAATAAACTATTTCTTCCTCATCTTTGCAATTACAGTCAAGATTTAGCTACAAATGTGATTTAATAAACTCACCTTTGCAAATAGAAGAGAAAATTCAAGCAAAGTTGAAGAAAGTTGAAGGCTTTGAGTTTGAACAAGCTTTAGGAACCCGTATAATAATAGAACATAGACATGCAACCAAGAAAAACCAATTATAGGCAATCAACTTTTGCAAAGTTAAAATTTAATGAAGTAGAAATGGGTTTTGTAGAGATTATCTGAATATAGTTCCTTAGTTTGATTAATTAGAGCAAATAATTGAAAAATTTGGTGGATTTGAGCCTAGGTTTAAAAGAGGAAAAATGTTTTCTTGATTTCTCTTTTCTTTTGTTTTCTGGAAATTGGAATGTACTGTACGTATTTTATTTTGATAAGAAAGACTTTCTTCTTCAGACTAATTTAGGTAAATGGGCTTAGACCCAATACTAAAAAGGAATTTGTTAATTCTAATTATACTTAAACACATGTACACTTGTATAAATGAACTAAAACAACATATTTTAACAAGATTTCAACATAATAAAATTATACAATCATATTTCCATGATTAATAAAATAGTTTACAACAAATAAAAGTGTAACGATCCCGTTTTTAAATCAAATCTAATTTGGTAATTAATATAAATTTTGGAATTTAATTGTGAATTAATTTGAATTTTTCAAAACAAATAAGTTAAGTGTTTGATTACATATACATATATATATATATATATATATATATATATATATGAAAAGATTGCAATTTGAATTCAAATTTGAAAATTCAAAAATAAAATGTCTTAAAAATAAATTGGACTTAACAATAATATATATATATATATATATGATTATTATTAATGTATAATTAGTTTCAAATTATTTTCTATATAAATATTAATAAAGAAAAAGTATAAAATATAAATTAATAAAAACCATATATATATATATATAAGTATAAAACTAAAAAGAAATCTAATAAATAAATTATATAAAGGCCAAATTCTCATGTAAATAACAAGCATTAAAATATTAACATATAGTTTAACAAGTGTAATAGTTTTATAATGAAAAATAAAAAGTGTTGAGATTTTAATTCATGCAAAAACAAGTATCAATTGTTTATTTTCTTTTTATTTTTGAAAGAAATAAAAATCAAGGCAATATATATATATATATATATATATATATATATATATATATATATATATATATATCCATTTCTCCTCTCTCTCGTTTCTTTTATTACATATTTTCAAATATCAAGCCTATAAAACTCAAACCAGAGAAAGGAATAAAGAAAATCAAAAGAAAAACCTGAAATCAAAAATTAAAGCAACCTCAACCATTTCAAGTCTTCAACTAAGCTGATCAAACAAGTTCAATCTAAAGATCAAGTTTAGATTCAACTCTAATATTAGGAAAATCAAATCATCATCAAACAGAGAAACAAATTCCAGTTTTCCAATTTAAAGGACATGTTCCAGGCTTCTTCTCTATTCAACAAAATCGGTGAGTAAACTCTTTTCGATTTGATCTGTAACTTGTTGAAGCTGTGAAAAATGTTGGAATGTATGTAAATATATCTGTATACATTCAAATATGCATATATTTATATGTGTATGTCTATTATATAGGCATAGTTCTCTCTTGTTCAAGTTACTGGTTTAAAACTTGTTTAAAAATCCAAACTTCTCCCTCTAATCCTCTATAGAATGTGATATCTGAATAAAACAAGTTCGAGTTTGCAAGATCATAATTTTAAAAATATTTTTAAGTATTAAAATTGAATGGATTTACTGGGAAATATAAAAACACAGTAAAATAAAAAATTTCTCAAAATTTAGTTGATTAAAACTTGGGTTTTGATTGCATTATCTTGTTCGTCTTCATAAAATATGAATTTTAAAAAATAAAATCATGATTTTTAAGTTTGGAAATCATGTGCATTTGTGAGTTGTTCAGTTTTGGTACTTTCGTTGATTTCTAGTGATCAGTGTGGTGAGGGAGGTCTAGTCATGGATGGAGGTAACCTGGGTGATGGGTATTCATGGACAAACGCTTGTGAATTTTTTAGTTGATCGTGGTGGTCGGGCGGGATCGATCTAGGGTTTAAACCTAGTTTTAGGTCGATCTTTTTCTCAAGGCAATTGCATCGTCAACTTCTAATCGGATTACACTGGAGCTAGGGAAAACGATGTGTAGTTGAACGACGCGGCATTGGTTGAAGATCTATATCGTCGATGCGAGGAAGATTTATTGATCGGAGTTTTGTTTCAGGTTTGTTCGAGTAGCTCGATCGTGAGTTCATCACCGTTTCAGGTTTCTGGGTAGTCAGAAGTTAAGGCGAGGTGGTCGGCACTTGCTAGCAATC
Organism: Allium cepa; assembly: GCA_030765085.1. Classification (NCBI taxonomy): domain Eukaryota; kingdom Viridiplantae; phylum Streptophyta; class Magnoliopsida; order Asparagales; family Amaryllidaceae; genus Allium; species Allium cepa. The sequence goes on from CM060932.1 coordinate 885,454,714, forward strand.
AGAATGTTGATAGGAGGTGTGTGAATCAAGCGTGCACATGCATGAGTTAATGCTGCATCTGGGTAACTTTGTTTGATCGGGGAAGAAGGACTTTGTCTCGGGGTCGAGCTTGAAGTCGAATAGGGGCTGACTCGAAGAAAATAAGGAAACAGGTTGCTCGGGATTGAACTCGAGGGATTTAGGTTTTGGCTCGGGTTTTTGTGATGATATCAAGTTTTAAAGCAAAATGAAAATAAAAGTTTTAAAATTTAAACTTAGTCAAATTTAAAACAGTTTCTCAACCCATATCTGTTGAAATAATAATTGTTGATTTAAGTTTGAGAACAATCAAAGGGTTTAAGATAAATTATTTTAAAGAAATTAAGTTTAAAAATGTTTTAATACATACATAAACTTTATTTTAAGCTAATTTTAAATAAACTTAATTATTGTAATTAAGTAAGTAATTAAGAAAATGAAATGTTCTCAAATCATTAATCCAACTTAGTCTTAAGCTAATTATTGTGTTAATGATGATTTATTTTCGAAGGTTATTAAATAAGGATTAAATGATAATTAAAATAATAAAGATAAATGGTTTATCTTTTATTTGATTAAAATCTTAAGTAATTAAAGATTTATTAATTAATGAAAGTAATTAAAGAATAATTAATTAATGAAAGTAATCAAAAGATAATTACTTAAAGGATAATTACTTGATTAAAGACAATTTAAAGGTTAATTAATTATTAATTAAAGGTTAATTAATTAATAATTAAGGTTAATTAAATAGTGATTAAAGGTTAATTAATAGTTAATGATTTATTAATTAATAATTAAGGATTAATTAATTAATAATTAAGGATAATTAATCATTAATCAAAAATTATTAATGAAAGTAATTATGTGATTAATTAATTATAATCACACGATTAATTAATCTTGCTTATATATAATTGGATTATTATTGAATACATTGATTTGGTTGATATCTCTGATATGTGATACTTTGTGATATGTATTGCTTTGTTTGAGCTGTGACATCTGTGATATACTGCTGTGTGATTGTAAACTTCTGAATTGAAGTAAAATTATTGGCCTTTAAAATGGCATTTGAATTTCAATGCGGTAGGGAGTCGGATTCCTAATGGTTATCCGTAACCCACATCGAATTTTATGGTGAATCTTTTGTTTAAAAGATTATAAATGGAAACTTGTTGTGACTTGCGTATCCACATGTTTTTAATAAGCGCTCATTATTCGGTTAAGCCGGGAGAGGACATTAAGTCATAAAACCCATTCCGAATAATGATACGACGAATTGGGAATGCATTTGGATGGTTGAAGACCGGGTATTTTCAGGAACGAAAGGATTACCTGTCGATTTTCTCGACACTGAGTTGCTCCGGTATAGAGATATCCATATGTGATGGGGAGTCCGGTTGGGATTGTGGATACCCGTATTTGCAAGGGCTTCTTCCTTTATTGGACGAAGTGCCTTCGGTTCCATTTAGACCCAGGATGGACTTGTATGGATCTATGCCTGACATTACACTTTGAGATGTAAAGCTGATTTCTATCAAATACATTTCTGTTTGGTGGCGGAGAATTTATTATCTTAGCTTAACACCCTTCTCTGAGACGTATAAGCTCAGAGGTTATGTATTTGATGGTTATTAGTGATATATTCCCAATTTGGTAATGAGACATGCTAAGTGCTGGTCATTTGTTGATCGAAGCATGGCTTTTGTGAAAAGCGTAGCTTTGTGGGATGAGATTTCGTCGAACCTCACACCCCGGAAATGGTCGAAACAGGAAAAGATGCAGCAAGGTTATGGGGGTCGCACCCCTTAGGGTATGTGCATTTCCTTCTGGATAAAAAGTGGTATTCCGGTGTGGAGCCCAGATAATTTGCTTTGTGGTTGTTGGTGTTGACGGCCCTCGATAAAGGTCGATTACGACCGTGGGATGACATACTCATGATAGTTAGTTACCTAGTTACAGAGGTAACCCGGCCTTGTGTTGGCAGAGAGCAGGTTAAGTTCTTGGGGCGTCCCTCCAGAGGCGTACACTTTCGGTTAAAGGAAGTTCGTTAGCCTTGCCCATTTGTTGGAAATCTAATCACCCAATACAAGCCTTTACGATTTCAGTTGTATAACCTGCTATTCCTAAATGATAGCTATAGTAGGCTTAGCATAATGGTATGCTGGCTAAGATTAATATTATACTTTCGAAATTTTTTCACACTATGCACTAATAATAATAAAAAGAGTTTTCTCATATCAAGCATATTTGACTATTATAAGGAGAAATCTCCCCCAAGTGTGCGATTGCATTGTGCGTGTGCCGGGAGGCCTTATGGTAGTTTCATTTTCCAAAAAACATAACAGATTTCCTTTTGTAAAATGTTTTTGTTCAAACAACTGTTTTTGTTTACTCATACCAATCCCATGACTGACTCGGAGTTTATTGTTTCCTTCCCAAATTCTAGGTGCCCATAATTTTCCACACTTGCAGCCTAGTGTTAGGTTATTCGTGTTCTAGAGCTATCTCAGATTTGGATCTAGAAGTCTTTTGGAGTCTTTGGTTTGGAAGCTGTTGGATTTTGGAAGCTTTTGGGTTGGAAGTCTTTTGGATCTTTGAAGTTTTGAAAGAAGGTGCTTATGTTGGATTCTCGCTCTCTCTCTCTTTTTGGAAGCTCTGTTGGTGCTGTTCAGTTGTTATGTTGTCTTTTCCGCTGTGGCAATATATTGTGTTGTTGTATCATATACATTCTACTCTGATGATGGTGTTCAATCGTTGTAGTAATGTTGTATCTATGTTGTATTCATGTTGTGATCAATGAAATTCATTTTGTTTCTGCTGTATCGTATTCATCTAATGTTGTTATAAGCTCCAGCGAACTGTATTCCGACGTTGAATCTCTGACATTCGAATACAAGTGAGGTATTGGATGCCGATTTTCAAATGCTGGATTCCAGGTCATGACAAGTGGTATCAGAGCTAAAGGTGAGTAAGAATTTTAGCTTTGGAGTATAACACATTAGGTGACTCATTAGAGATAGGGTTTGAAATACCCCGAATGAGTACATCCCTAAGATATCTCGTCCGTATGGCCTAAATCAAGTTTTCTTACTATTTACAGATAGTGATAATGAATACAAGAAGAGGACGAGGTAGGGGACGGGGAAGTACCACTACAACTGATAGACACCCTGCAACAACGAAAGCAGCTATTTCTATCCAACCTCAGCCTAATCTGGATGATTTATATCGAAGTTTTGCAAGACTTGGGTAAAAACCATTCACAGGAAAAGAAAATATTATTGAAGCACAAGCCTGGATTCGATCGTGCGAATGGATTTTAAAAGGATTGAAGTTGGAGGATAATCAAATGAGGTTGATAGCTTCCTGGCAGCTCCAGGAAGAGGCTTTAGCATGGTGGGAGACTATTACATTGGCTGAGCCGAAGGTTGAATTTACTTGGGATCGATTCAAAGAAGTGTTTGAGCAATGTTATATGCCGTCTGCTGGCATCTCCAGAATGTACCAGGAGTTTACAGACTTAAATCAAGGAATTTGTCTTTTGAAGAATACTTGGACAAGTTTAACGAGTTATCTCGATTTGTTCTAGAATTGGTAAACGCCCCTCTGAAGAAGAATGAAAGATTTATTTGAGATATGAACAAGAAATTCCATGAAAGGATGACAGCCCACGTGAAGGAACCTTTTTTTGATTTGATAGATATGGGTTATAGATACGCTACCTTGGATAAACAAGAAGTTTCAGAGGAGAAAGGAAGTGCAAGCAATCCGAATTGGAAGAAAAGGAAGTTCGGAGGAAAGAAACCATAGAAGGACAAAGAAAAGAAGAATAATCAGGAAAACCAGGCGAAGGATGTTACTTGTTTTAACTGTTTGGAGAAGGGACATTACTCAAGTAGTTGCAAGAAGCCTAAGAAACAAGCAAGGAAGGATCAACCTATGAAGAAAATTCAGGGAGCCAGGGAATGCTATTACTGTCATAATCTAGGACACGTAGTTAAAGATTGGCCGATAATGAAGCAGGCTCAAGTAGAAAAGATGTATGCGATCAAGGATAAACCTTCAACCTCAGGAACAGATAAAGGAAAAGGAGTTTTAGAAGGTAACCTTCTTATTTATAATAAATTTGTTAGAGTTCTGTCTACACGGGAGCCACACATAGCTTTATTTCCCAATAAACCGTAAACGAGTTAAAACTTGAACCCGAATTCGTAGACGAACCCATTTGTGTGAAGAATCCGTTTGGAGGCCCTACGAATCTTTGTCTATGTTGTAGAAAAGTTCATATCTCGTATTCTCGTCATCAATTTCCTATCAATCTTTTTGTTCTTGACTTTAATGAATTTGAAATCTTACATGGAATGAATTGGTTAACGAAATACGAAGCTAAATTAGATTGTAACAATCGAACAACTTTGGTCAAAACAAAACTTTGGAATTTCATTTTGAATTCTTGTGAAGATCCGAGTCCGAAAAGGGATAAGCTAATGTATACTTTAGGGTATTCCGACCCAAGTTTGGAATCCATACCTATTGTTCGGGAATTTCCCGACGTATTCGAAGAAGTTAAATCTTTGCCTCCACATAGGGAAATTGAATTCAGAATCGAATTGGTTCCCAATGCTCATCCTGTTTGTTCATGCAAGCCCAGGATGGAACCAAGGGAAAGAATAGAGCTAGTCAAGCAAACCCAAGATTTGCTAGAGAAAGGATTAATACATCCCATTTATTCCAGTTGAGGTTCAATACTGTGGTGTTTGTGGCCAAGTCTGACGGATCTCTGAGATCATACGTGGACTCCTATGATCTCAATAAATTAACTCTCAAAAATAAATTTCCTTTTCCCAGAGTCGACGACTTGTTTGATCAGTTGCATGGCGCTTGATTCTTTCAAAGATGGATCTATCCCAAAGATTCCATCAGTTGAGAATTGCCGAAGACTATATCCATTTAACTGCTTTTAGGGGTCTTGACACATTCTACGAATGGTTAGTTATGCCTTTTGGACTAACCAAAGCTCCTGCATATTTTGTAGACTTAATGACCTGAGTATTCCGAGAAGTGTTGAATAAATTCGTTCTTGTATTTATTAATGATATTCTAGTCTACTCCAAAACTGAAGAAGAACATGTCGAACACTTGAGAATTGTTTTAGTAATACTGAGGAGGAACATTCTATTTTCCAAATTTTCTAAACGTCATTTTTGGATCAAGGAAATTAGATTTCTCGGACATATTATTACCGAAGAGGGAATTTCCTTAGACCTTGGCAAGGTTTCCGCTATCCTACAGTGGAAGCAACCCACAACTTCGAAGGAAGTCATAAATTTTCTGGGATTGGCCGGATATTACCGAAAATTCATGCAGGATTTCTCTAAGTTGGACAGTCCGTTAACTAAGCTAACTATGGAGAATGCCAAATATGATTGGACTCCGAAGTGCGAGGAATCATTTTAGGAATTGAAGAGAAGGCTGACCACTACTCCCTTTCTTGCTATTATTAACGGGAATCAAGGTTTATCTGTTTATAAAGACGTGTATGGTGAAGGTGTGGGTGCTGTTTTAATGCAAGAGGGTAGAGTGACTTCCTACGCAAGTAGACAATTGCGACCACATGAGAAAAACCACCCAACCCACGATCTTGAGCTTTCGGCTGTTATTTTTGCTTTGAAAATCCGGCGTCTTTATCTTCTGGGTGAAAATTTTGAATTGTTCACAGACCATAAATCTTTGAAATACCTCTTTACCCAGAAGGATTTGAATCTAAGGCAGCAACATTGGTTGGAATTCCTAGCATCATATGACCTGGATATTCTGTATACATCGGGTAAAGCCAACATGGTAGCTAATGTATTGAGTAGAAGACATGCTATTATCGCTTATCTTGTTGTCACTCCTACTCTTCTTAAGAAGATCGCATATAAGAAAAAAGAAGACAAGTTTCTTCTAGAAATTTAAGAATACATCAGGGTGAAGATTCCATTTTGAAGTCGATAAAAGTAGAATTGTAAGATTGAAAGGCAGGATGTGTGTTCCAGACTTCCCAGATCTTAAACGACAAGTATTGGACGAGTGTCACAAGTCCAAGCTCAGTATCCATTCAGGGGTTAATAAGATGTATCGAGATATCAAAAGGACCTTTCGGTGGAAAACAATGAAGAAAGATATATCCATTTATGTCAGTCATTGTGAAACTTGTCATCAAATCAAGTGTGATCAAATGAAGATGGCAGGTTTACTCCAACCATTGGAGGTGCCTAAATGGAAATGGGATCAGGTGTCTATGGATTTTATAGATGGTTTGCCATGAACTCGAAAGGATAATGAGGCGAGTTGGGTTATTGTGGATCGTCTGGCCAAGACTACCCACTTTATCCCAGTAAAATCCACCCGAACAACAGCGAGTTTAGCAGAGTTGTATGTGAAGGAGATCGTTCGACTCCATGGAATACCAAGCAGTATAGTGAGTGATCATGACCCGATCTTCATTAGCAGATTTTGGAAGGCATTTCAAGCCGCTCTAGGAACCAAGTCATTCTTCAGTACCGCTTACCATCCTCAGTCTGATGGGCAAAGTGAAAGGGATAAATCGAATCTTAGAAGATCTTTTGCATGCTTGTATTCTTAACTTTGGCGGTTCAATGGGAGGACCATTTACATATGGTTGAATTTTCATATAATAATAGTTATCAGGACAGTATTAGAATGGCTCCTTTTGAAGCATTATATGGTCATCCATGTAGATCACCTGCGTGTTGGATTGAGTCGGGTGATAGGCTTGTTCTTGGTCAGGATATGATAAAGGAAGCTACTGAAAAGATTGATTTTATTCAGAAAAAGTTGAAAACTGCTCAGAGTCGACAAAAAAGTTATGCTGACCGTAGGAGAAGGACTTTAGAATTCCAGATTAGAGATTATGTTTTCTTAAAGGTGTCTCCAATGCATGGAGTTTTGAGATTTGGAAAGACTGGTAAGCTGGCACCGCGATATATAGGTCCTTTTCCTATACTGGAGAGGATTGGTCCTTTGGCTTATTGACTGCACTTACCTAATTGGCTAGTTGGCATACATGATGTGTTCCATGTTTCACACATTCGAAAATATATGCACGATCCAGGCTATATCATTGAGGAAGCCACTCAATGGGATTTAGAGATCACACCAAATTTGGCCATGAAGAGAGAACCATTAATGATTATCGATCAAGTTTAAAAGCAATTAAGAAATAAAGTGGTTAAATTGGTGAAAGTACAATGGAATGGAGTTCCAAATGATTGTACTTGGAAAACAGAGGATAGCATGCAGAAGTCCTATCCCAAGCGTAGAGTGGATTTTTCGGCTTAACCTGGTAAGCCTTTATCTATCTTTTTATGCGTTCTTATGTTCTTTGTTTGTCACTGCCTCTCTTTCAAATTTCGAGGACAAAATTTTCTTAAGGGGGAGAATCTGTAACGATCTCATTTTTAAATCAAATTTATTTCGGTAATTAATACAAATTTTGGAACTTAATTGTGAATTAATTTCAAATTTCCAAAACAATTAAGATAAGTGTAAATTGGAATTAACAATAACATATATATGATTTTTATTAACGTATAGTTAGTTTCAAATTATTTTCTCTAAAAGTTTTTATAAATATTAATAAAGAAAAAGTATAAAATATAAATTAACAAAAACCATATGTATATAAGTATAAAAGTTAAAAGAAATATAATATATAAATTATATAAAGACCAAATTCTCATGTAAATAACAAGTGTTAGATATTAAAATATAGCTTAATAAGTGTAATAATTTTATTATGAAAAATAACAAGTGTTGAGATTTTAATTAATGCAAAGACAAGTGTCAATTGTTTATTTTCTTTTTATTTTTGAAAGAAATAAAAATCAAGGAAATATATATTTCCATTTCTCATCTCTCTCATTTCTTTTATCATATATTTTCAAAAACCAAGCCTATAAAACTCAAACCAGAGAAAGGAATAAAGAAAATCAAAAGAAAAACCTGAAATCAAAAATTAAAGCAACCTCAACCATTTCAAGTCTTCAACTAAGCTGACCAAACAAGTTCAATCTAAAGATCATGTTCAGATTTAACTCTAATATTAGGAAAATCAAATCATCATCAAACAGAGAAACAAATTCCAGTTTTCCAATTTAATGGACATATTCTAGGCTTCTTCTCTAATCAGTAAAATCGGTGAGTAAACTCTTTTTAATCTGATCTGTAACTTGTTGAAGCTATGAAAAATGTTGGAATGTATGTAAATATGCCAGCATACATTCAAATATGTATATATTTTTCTATGCATGTCTGTTATATAGGCATAGTTCACTCTGGTTCAAGTTACAGGTTTCAACACCTATTTAAAAATCCAAACCTCTCCCTCTAATCCTTTATAGACTGTGATATCTAAATAAAACAAGTTCGAAATTGCAAGATCATAATTTTAAAAGTACTGTTAAGTATTAAAATTGAATGGATTTACTAGAAAATATAAAAACATGGTAAAATCAAATTTTGTTCAAAATTTAGTTGATTAATACTTGGGTTTTGATTTCATGATTTTTTTCGTCTTCATAAAATATGAATTTTAAAAAAATAAAATCATGATTTTTAAGTTTGGAAATCATGTGCATTTGCGAGTTGATCAGTTTTGGTACTTTTTGTGATTTCTGGTGATCGGCGTGGTGAGGGAGGTCATGGTAATGGCTGGAGATAGCCTGGGTGATGGGGATTCATGAAAAAAATGCTCGTGAATTTTTTAGTTGATCTTAGTGGTCGGGCGAGATCGATCTAGGGTTTAAACCTAGTTTCTGGTCGATCTTGTTCTCAAGGCAGTTGCATCGTCAATGTCGAATCGAACTACACTGGAGCTAGGGAAAATGATGCGTAGTTGAATGACGAGGCTTTGGTTGAGGTGGCATGGCTTTTTATGATCTAGATCATCAGCGCGAGGAAGATTTATTGATCGGAGTTTTGTTCCAGGTTTGGTCGAGTTGCTCGATCGCGAGTTCATCGCTGTTTCAGCTTTTTGGGTGGTTGGAAGTTTAGGCTAGGTGGTCGAGGACTTGCTGGCAATCAGAATGTTGATCGAAGGTGTGTGGATCTGGCATGCACATGTACGAGTTAATGTTGTATCTGGGTAACTTTATTTGATCGAGGAAGGACTTTGTCTCAGGGTCGAGCTCGAAGTCGAACAGGGTTTGACTCGAAGAAAATAAGGAAGCGGGTTGCTCGGGATTGAACTCGGGGGATTTAGGTTTTGGCTTGGGTTTTTGTCATGATATAAAGTTATAAAGCAAAATGAAAATACAAGTTTTAAAATTTAAACTTAGTCAAATTTAAAACAATTTCTCAACCCATATCTGTCGAAATAATAAATGTCGATTTAAGTTTGAGATCAATCAAAGGGTTAAAGATAAATTATTTTAAAGAAATTAAGTTTAAATTTTTTTTAATATATACATAACCTTTATTTTAAATCTTATTTTAAATAAACTTAATTATTGTAATTAAGTAAGTAATTAAGAAAATGAAATGTTTTCAAATCATTAATCCAACTTAAAGGTCTTAAGCTAATTATTGTGTTATTGATGATTTATTTCCAAAGGTTATTAAATAAGGATTAAATGATAATTAAAATAATAAAGATAAATGGTTTATCTTTTAATTGATTAAAATCTTAAGTAATTAAAGATTTATTAATTAATGAAAGTAATTAAAGAAGAATTAATTAATGAAAGTAACTAAAAGATAATTACTTAAAGGATAATTACTTGATTATAGACTAATTAAAGGTTAATTAATTAATAATTAAAGGTTAATTAATTAATAATTAAGGTTAATCAAATAATGATTAAAGGCTATTCAATAATTAGGGATTTGTTAATTAATAATTAAGGATTAATTAATTGATAATTAAGGATAATTAATAATTAATCAAGAATAATTAATGAAAGTAATCATATGATTAATTAATTATAATCACACGATTAATTAATTTTGCTTATAAATAACTGGATTATTATTGAATACCTTGATTTGATTGATATCTGCGATATGTGATACTTTTTGATATAAATTGCTTTGTTTGAGCTATGACATTGTGATATATTACCGTGTGATTGTGAACTTCTGAATTGAAGTAAAATTGTTGGCCTTTAAAACGGCATTTGAATTTCGATGCGACAGGGAGTCGGATTCCAAATGGTTATCCAAAATCCACATCGAATCTTAATGGTGAATCTTTTGTTTAAAAGATTATAAATGGAAATTTGTTGTGACTTGCGTATCCACGTGGTTTTAATAAGTGCTCATTATTCGGTTAAGCCGGGAGAGGACATTAAGTCATAAAACCCATTCCAAATAATGATACGACGAAATGGGAGTGCATTTGAAGACGGTGGTTGAAGACCGGGTATTTTCGAGAACGAAAGGATTACCTGTCGATTTTCTCTACACTGAGTTGCTCCGGTATAGAGATCTCCATATGTGATGGGCAGTCCGGTCGGGGTTGTGGATACCCGGATTTGCAAGGGCTTCTTCCTTTATTGGACGAAGTGCCTTCGGTTCCATTCAGACCCAGGATGGACTTGTATGAATGTATGTTTGACATTACACTTTGAGATGTAAAGCTAATTTCTATCAAATACATTTCTGTTTGGTGGCAGAGAAATTATTTTCTTAGCTTAACACCCTTCTCTGAGACGTACGAGCTCAGAGATATGTGGTTGATGGTTATTAGTGATATATTCCCAATTTGGTAATATGGCATGCTAACTGCTGATCATTTCTTGATCGAAGCATGGCTTTTGTGAAAAGCGTAGCTTTGTGGGACAAGACTTCATCGAACCTCACACCTCGAAAATGGTCGAAACAGGAAAAGATGCAGCAAGGTTATGGGGGTCGCGCCCTTCAGGGTATGTGCATTTCCTTCTGAATAAAAAGTGGTATTCTGGTATGGAGACCAGATAATTTTCTTTGTGGTTGTTGGTGTTGAGGGACCTCGATAAAGGTCGGTTACGACCGGGGGATGGAATACTCGTGACAATTAGTTATCTAGTTACAGAGGTAACCCAGCCTTGTGTTAGCAGAGAGCTGGTTAAGTTCTCGGGGCATCCCTCCAGAGGCGTACCCTTTCGGTTAAAGGAAGTTCCTTAGCCTTGGCCATTTGTTGGAAATCCAATCACCCAATACAAGCCTTTACGATTTCAGTTGTATAACATGCCATTCTTAAATGGTAGCTATAGTAGGCGTAGTATAATGGTACCTTTGCTGGCTAAGATTAATATTATACTTTCGAAATGTTTTCATACTATGCACTAATAATAATTAAAAAAAAGAGTTTTCTCGTATCAAGCATGTTTGACTATCATAAGGAGAAATCTCCCCCCAAATGTGCGATTGCATTATGTGTGTGCCGGGAGGCCTTATGGTAGTTTCATTTTCCAATAAGCATAACGGATCCCTTTTTGTAAATTGTTTTTGTTCAAATAGCTGTTTTTGTTTACTCATACCAGTCCCGTGACTGACCCGGAGTTTTTTATTCCCTACCTAAACTCGGGTGCCTATATTTTCCACATGGGCAGCCTAGAGTCAGGTTATCCGTGTTTTGGAGCTAGTTCAGATTTGGATCTAGAAGTCTTTTGGAGTCTTTGGTTTGGAAGTTGTTGGATTGTGGAAGCTTTCGGGTTGGAAGTCTTTTGGAGCTTTGAAGTTTTGGAAGAAGATGCTTATGTTGGATTCTCTCTCTCTCTCTTTTTGGAAGCTCTGTTGGTGTTGTTTAGTTGTTATGTTGTCTTTTCCGCTGTGGCGTTATATTGTGTTGTTGTATCATAACATTCTACTCTGATGATGGTGTTCAATCGTTGTAGTGATGTTGTATCTATGTTGTATTCATGTTGTGATCAATGAAATTCATTTTGTTTCTGCTGTATCGTATTCATCTAATGTTGTTATAAGCTCCAGCGAACTGTATTCCGACGTTGAATCTCCGGCATTCGAATACAAGTGAGGTATTGGATGTCGATTTTCGAAAGCTGGATTCTAGGTCGTGAGAAAAAGATAATTTTATCTATAAAAATTATTTTTCATTATTAAAACTATTATTTTAACTAAATACACAATTTACACTATAATTTACACAAAATACTACTTTTAACACGAAAAATTACACAAAATTATTTTCTTGCATAATTAAATTCAGATAACCATATTAGCGTCATTTTTACCTTCAAATAATTCCCTTTTTTATTTATAATATACACGTATTAAATTTTAATACTTCATTAAAATTTACAAAAATTAATATATGACAATAATTTGCAAAATTATTGCATTTTATCAAATTAAAATCCTATAATGCTCATTTTCTTTCAGAATAACACGATAAATTTCTTAAAACTTTATTTTCATTATTTTACATTTATTTCAACAAATTAATATAGAATTCATTCTTTTTATCTTTTCTTTAATTCAATAAATCACCATATTAACATATTTCCATTTTTCGCCATTAATTTCAAACATTTTCATATTAACTCCATTTTGTTCTTTCCAAATTCATTTTTTATTCACAAAAAACAATTTTAATCTCTGGTTTATTTTTATTTCTCCATTATTAAATTGTAACCACTGTCATAATTAAATTTCCAAGTATTCGCCAAAACTAGGGTTGTTACCAGATGGTTCCGGATAATGCTGATATTTGATCTCGGACTCCTCGAATTCAAAACGGTATATATGAAAAGGTCAAGTTGTTTAAAATAACAAATTCACAATTAGGGTGTTAGTATCCACATATGGAAGTTCATTCCATATGTTTATGTTACCACGACCTATTCATCGAAATTTATTTGCTTGTAATCCTTACAATTTTCGAAATTGGTATAGTGACCAGCATGAGTCAATTTACTTCAAATAAATGTGTCGAGTTTTATTTTATCTATTTTAATTTGTTTAGCTACTTAATGAGATGGACAATAATAATTGGAAATAATATCCAAAGGAAATACTAGCCAAAGCATAGATTATTAACTCGGTTAATGATTTATAATTAATATTTAACCAATTTACAATTCAGAAGGAAATGTTTACTCGGTCAAATTATATTCCTAATCAGATTACTCCTTATTCAAAGAAATTAAATAAAGTAATTTTATTCCAATTTAATTTTAAAATTAAAAGGTTTATTAAAAATAATTGATTAATTAACACATAATTAAGGAATTACTTATTATTCGCTTAAACCATTAAGAGATTAAATTTTACCTTGCTAAAAAAATCAACGATATTAGTTTAGGTGAGCATACATGGGGATAGGGGCTCGATGCGAAAAATTTCTTGTTGATTGGTTCTAGAACAAAGAAGAAATAGTTAATTCATTTTTGTATGTTATTGAATATAAAGATATAAAACCCCAGCCCAAAACAATCCCACTCGGCCCATAAAATCCACTCCATCTTCTCTTTTCCAATTTCACTTCCTCCTCTCTTCTTCATTTGAACACACCAGGCATGCACGAGACGTGCACATATGTGTGCACGCATACATCTGTAGAATACGCTAGTATATGATTTTTGTTTGATGATAATAAACATATATATATATATATTAATTTAAATGTATTTGTTATTGTATTATTATATTTTTCACATAATTAAATAAATATTTGTTGAATAAAATAAATAACTTAGAATTCAAATTCAAATGAATATTTTATTCAACAAATATTTTATTACAAATTTAAGTAGTACAAATTGGAGCTCTCACTACATTTACCCATTTTCAATACAATTTCAATTACAACACATTTTTTACTTTACAGTTTTCACCTCACTACATAAGTCACTCAACACTCTATTTGATCTTCAACCTTGTTCCAACCTGAATCCAGTATCCGAGCTATCTGAAAATAAACACTGATGTGGTAAAATTGAAAAAGAAATTACTATGTAGTGTACAATAAAATATGTGTTGTGAAAATATTATTTGCCTCAGTTATTTGGGTTGTTTGTCGTCATTTTCTTTTAATTCATCTTACACGAACAACTTGCAACATGCACAGTGTATCAGTGCAGATGACAAAAGGTCATGCACACTAATATACACTTGCGTGTAAAAATTCTAGGGACAATTGAGCACAAGGTCAAACCCAAGCTTATGCTGGATGCAATTCAGGTGCAAATGACTCTTGGGAAAAAAAAGTCACAAAGTTTCAAATGCACAAGAGTCTTCATATACACATGTGTACATGTACACACGTGCATTGCCTCAGCATCTCGCATTTTGAAAATTCTAAACGTACGATTTTTGAATAGAAATCAAGTGAGGTCGATGAAAATTTCAAAACCCTTGAAAAAGAAAACGAGATTTTGAGAAAATCTAAAATTATTCGATTAAATCGCGAGGTTGAAAAGGAGATTGAAAAAATCAAGGATTTTGAAAAAAATTGAATTTAAAAAACTCCAACTCTTTGAAACTGAGATGTTAGAAATTGAGACTAAAATTATAGAGCTTCAAAATGAAAATATGGGCTTGAAAATGAATAATTTTGAAAAGAGAAATAGTTCAATTAGTTGTTGTTCGAAGCTAATAAATGAAAATAAAATTTTAAAGTCCAAAGTTATTAAACTTGAGTTGATTACTCTAAATTCTTTCCCTAGAGAAAAATCATTTAATATGCTCTTAGAAAATCAACTCTTCATGAATAAAAGGAAAGGACTTGGATTTGCGAAAGTGATAAAATATGGACAAACGACTAATAACACTGTCAAGAGGAAATGTGTGATACCCAAATGCGTAAAATGTGGAAATATTGGTCATGGAAAGAATAATTTTCAAAATATGTAAAAACGCAAAACCGTTAAATAAATGTGGATTCCAAAAGATACGAATATAAATAGTTTGAAATTTAAACAAATTTGGATTCCCAAGGGTACAATTGTAGATGCTAACGGCTTGTAATATAGACAAATTTGGGTACTAAAGATTTCAATAGATTATAATAATGGTCCTACATCCTTAGTTATACCACTTGCCTTCTCCCAAATTTAGACACATAAGTGGGCTAAGGAACATATTTGATGGAGATAGATTTAGACTTGTTCTAGGAGATTGATAAACTAAAATTTAAATGTTCCTCAGCCTATAAAGATTAGATGAAGATCATCGCATTTCGGATATCACGGCATCGAAGGAAAGTGAGGTATGATCTCTTAACTCAATTTTGTTCATTATTGTTAATTATGTTTTTATCGACACTGTTGAAGTATTTCTGCCATATCTTGAAGATCTCAACTTTGATTTTGTAAATTCTTGAAGTTCTGGAAAGTTAACTGATAATGCTACAACTTTTCTATTTTTAGTTTTTATTGATTCACTTTAGAATGTCATGAAAACCTACTTTGACGAATTTTTTTGAATGTGTGTTTTTTCTCGATATAGATTACTTTACTTGTGCTTGATAAAAATGGACGTGCCGAAAAATTTCGAAAAATAATTCAAGTATTGAGGAGCACACGTTTTTTCTTTTATATGCCACTATATATCACCATGAATACCTCAAATACAAGTGGTATCTGATATCATCTCATGTTGAAATCATTTTTGCAATTATTTGATTATTTATATTGATTTTCAACTATAAGTCATTTCACAAAATCCACTTATAGAAAATTGATTTTTGCTTATTATAATTTTTGAAACTTGGGTTTTCATCATGATAAAATTATTCTAGTTTATTTCGGTAAGAGATGTACTCTAGAAAAGATAATCATTTGACTAACTGAATCTTTTGAAACTCATCAAAATTATTATAGTGCTTGAAAAGTCATGGATAGTGATTAAATTATATTTCATAACAAGAGGAAGTATAATTTTATAATTTCATAAAAATTAAACATTTTAATTTTTTTAGATTAGTACTTATTCCATGATTATTTTTATCACTTTCACCTTTCTATCAATCCATACATCATAATATTATGTCAAAATTTGGTATTTATAAATAAGGAAATATTTGTTTGTAAAATAATTATATCCTAAAGTATTCACTCTCATTTAAAATTCCTTATGGTTATGCATGAGTGAGTTACTTGAATTTCCATATATGTGCTTCCATTCTCATTTAAAAGTCCTCGCGGTTATGCATGGATGGGATGCATATAAGAAGGGGATAAATATCAAGTATATTCTAATCTCATTTAAAAGTCCTCAGGGTTATGCATGGTTAGAAAATACTTGACATATTTTTTTTTTAAAAGGGTAACCACTAACCTCATTTAAAAGTCCTAACGGTTATGCATTGTTAGTAAGCACTTCACATTTTTTGTATAATATTTGATAAGAGAAAATGCATAAATTATTCCTTTATTGAAAATATCAAACTCTTGCCACTAAATAAAATTTTCCATAGTCCTACCATTTCTCTAAAGTGGAGTTTGTTTCTAAGTAATGAAATATTAGGCTTTTGTTTGATTAATTGGAATTTTAAATTAATATTTTCCTTTTGATTTGATTTTATATTTTTAATAAAAATTGTAGCTATTTCAATTACTATTATTATTTTTGATGATAAAAAAAGGGGGAGAGAGGTTAAGATTTTTATTTTTAAGCTATGTCCTTGCTAATATTGGAGAGTGTTTTTATTCAAAGTTAATTTTAATTAATTTTTCAGTTTTAACTACACGCATCTGTATAAGGGAGCTTTGTTGTAGGGGGAGCATTCAAATAGGGAGAGCTAATAAAAACCATCAAAACCAAATACATTTAATAGAGTCAAAATCTTAATATATGTTTGTTATCATCAAGAGGGGAAGATTGTAGAATATGCTCGTATATGATTTTTGTTTGATGATAATAAACATATATATATTCGTTTAAACGTATTTGTTGTTGTACTATTTTATTTTTCACATAATTATATAAATATTTGTTGAATAAAATAAATAACTCAAAATTCATATTCAAAAAATATTGTATTCAAACAAATATTTTATTACAAATTTAAATAGTACAAATTTGAGTTCTTACTACATTTATACATTTTCAATACAATTTCAATTATAACACATTTTTCACTTTACAATTTTCACCTCACTACATAAGTCACTCAACATTCTATTTGACCTTCAACCTTGTTCCAGCTTGAATCCAGCATCTGGACTATCTGCAAAATAAACACTGACGTAGTAAAATTGAAAAAGAAATTATTTTGCTGTGTACAATAAAACGCGTGTTGTGAAAATATTATTTTCCTCAGTTATTTGGGTTGTTCATCATCATTTTCTTTTAATTCATCTTACGTGAACAACTTGCGACATGCATAGTGTATCACTGCACATGCCACAAGGCCATGCACACTGATATACACTTGCGTGCAAAAAATTTGTAGGGACATGTGAGCACAAGGTCAAATCCGAGCCTATGCTGGATTCAACTCAGGTGCAAATGACTCTCGAGCAAAAAATAGTCACAATGTTTCAAATGCACAAGAACCTGCATATATACATGTGTACATGTGCACATGTGCATTGCCTCAGCATCTCAAATTTCAGCAAAGCATACAAATTCAAGTCCACCCCAAACCAAACCTGACTTCAACAAGACCACAGTTAGAAAGTTCAAGTGCACCAAATCAGAAACAAAACTAACTTGTACTCAAAAATACAACAACAAAGCAACTTGTGCACCAGGTGTAAAGGCAACACAGAGAAACCCAAAGTGCATGCCAATTCAGATCATATGGAACCTAAGACAAGACATCAAGTGCAAAGAAAAAGGGATGCAACAAAAACCAGTCTCATAAAGAACAAGACGGCAATCACTCATGTATATTTAAGGCAACCAGTCTCAACCCAATAAACATGAATGCAAAACAAGCTTCAAGAATTAAAAACAAAAAAAAGAACAAATGGCATGAATCTTAAAAGAACCACCGGACCAAATGGAACAAGGCATCAGACTCTAAAATAAACAAGAGAAAAATGAACTATTGCACATAAAAGCAGTAGCACAAGTGTAGCCTCAACAGTATGCAAGATCAATGCACACACGAGAATACAAATGCACATCAACACTACACTAGATTTCAAAACCACAAGTTCATATGCAAACTTCAACAGGTACAACATAAACCAGTTTCAAGAGGCATGACAGATTCATGTTCACAAAATTCAAGTTATATGTACAATGGAACTCAAGTGCAAAGTGTAGGATCGATTTCACCTCTAATGACCCGATTTTTCGACGACCGAAAGTCAACATCAATACGTCCACTGTATCAAATGTCAAACCATCAAATGCCGGAAAACCGAACCGTTAGGGTTAAAGAAGAAGAAGATAGAAGAAGAAACAGAAACAATAATAGAATCTCACATTTCGTAGCGGAACAATATATAATAGACAAATGATAATCTTTAAAATAAAGAACTATAGGGGTTTATACATACATCATCAGAGTTTACAACAACATAATACAGCACTGGCAGTTATTATAACATGCTTACATGAAAATTTGACTTGCACCAAGCCATACGTAGAGGATACTATATAATATAAGTAATATGCCTCGCCATCCAGCTTGCTTCTGATCTCCACATCATACTTTTCTGACTTCGCTCCAGAACAACTAATAACCTGACTCTAGACCTGCCCGTGTGGAAAATTATGGGCACCCAGAGTTTAGAAAGGGAATAATGAACTCGCAGTCAGTCATGGGACTAGTGTGAGATCTTAAAAACAGTTTATCTTTAACAAAAGAAATTAAAATAAATCTGCAATGCTTTTTAGAAAATGAAACTATCATAAGGCCTCCCGACACACACACAATGCAATCGCACACTTGGGGGAGATTTCTCCTTATGATAGTCAAACATGCTTGATACGCGAAAATCCTTTTGATATTATTGTTAGTGAATAGTGGAAAACATTTGCGAGTATGATATTAATCTTAGCCAGCATACGTACCATTATAGTATGCCTACTATAGCTACCATATTAGATGGTAGTTCTACAACTAAAACCGTACAAGACGCGCATTGGTGATTGAATTTCCAACAAATGGTCAGGCTAAGGAACTTCCTGGACCACATGGGTACGCCTCTGGAGGGACTCCCTGAGAACCTAACCGGATCTCTGCGAATACAAGGCCGGATTACCCCTGTAACTAGATAAGTACTACACGAGTATGCCATCCCCCGGTCGTTACCAACCTTTATCTGAGGATCCTCAACGCCAACAACCACAAAGTAATAAATTTGCAGCAAACCACATTGGTTAAATATCTGGGCTCCATACCATGATACCACCCTTTTCTAGAAGGAAATGGACATACCCTAAGGGGGCGCTACCTCCAATAACCTTGCCGCATCCTTCCTGTTTCGACCATTTTCGGGTTGTGAGGTTCGACGAAGTCTCGCCCACAAGGCTACGCTTTTCACAAAAGCCATGCTTCGATCAACAAACGATCAGCAGCACTTCGCATGCCACATTACCAAATTGGGAATGTATCACTAGTAACCATCAACTACATAACCTCTAAGCTCTTACGTCTCAGACAAGGGTGTTAAGCTAAGAGAATAAATTCTCCGCCACCAACAGAAATGTATTTGATAGAAACCAGCTTTACATCTCAAAGTGCAACGTGAGACACAGATCCATACAAGTCCGTTCCGGGATCGAACGGAACCGTAGGCACTTCAAAGAAGCCCTTGCGAATCCGAATATTCACTAATCACATCCGGACTTTCCATCACAAAGGGTGATATAATCTCTACACCAGAGCAACCCAGTGCAGAGACATTCTACAAGTAATTCTTTCGTTTTCGAAAATATCTGATCTTCAATGCCATCTTCAATTGCAATCTCATTTTGTCGTATCACTATTTGAAATGGGTTTTATGACACAGAGTTTTCTCCCGGCTAATCCGAATAATGATCGCTTATTTTAAAAATAAGTGTTACATTCAGATTTCAAGTAAATCATAATAAATTTCCACTTTGATTTTTTAAACAAAAGATCTATCACAAAGATTAGATGTGGTTTTCGGATAACCGTTTGAAATCCGACCCCCGATCGCATCAAAATTCAAATGCCATTTAAAAATCAATATTGATAATCACTTATTTAACTATCAATCAATATTCATAACAATCACCAGATTTTAAATAATTTTTCCCCAATTATTTATTTTCAAAATATCTTCGCAAGATATATTTTCACACTTCAGCCCTTTGAAAAAGAATTCAAATCACTTTCCTCACGCGGAATAAATTTTAAAATATTATCTATTTCCATTGAAAATTTGCTGAGTTCGAATACTTTAAAAAAAAATATCTTATCGAAAAATATATATACTTGGAAACATTTAGAATAAAACTGTTTCTAAACACTTATTTAAATATTAGTTAAGAAAACATTATACCAATATCTCATATAAAACTTCAAGTCCAAACTAATTTTAAAAAAAAATAGTAGATAGAGTATAAATATTTAAACAACCATTTTCTAAATCAAATATCAATTAAATCTTTAGAATAATCACTTCTAAAATTAACTAAATAAATCTTTACTTTAAAGATTTAAAAACAACTTAAGAAAATAATTTCTCTATAGCATCCTTTTTAAAACCAGCTCTAGAACTTTTAATTTATTTTTAAAAGCTACTTTGAAAACATACTCCTGCTTTCCAGGGAAGAATACTCTTTCCATTTCAAAATGGTCCATTTAAATCAATTAATAAATCCTTCTTGATTTATTTCAATTTACATTCCAAATTTGTAAATTTCTTTTCCACACTTTTGAAAATAAAACCAATATTTATTTTAAAACAAATTTTCCTTTTCTTTATAAATTACCATTGTGAATTTAAATTTCCAAATAGCGACGGATGTACGATTTTCAAATTGATTTTCAAACATTCGCATTCAACACTAAATCAACTTCCAAATTGATTTTCAAATTTTATTTTAAACACCAAAATAAATTCCAAATTGATTTTAAAATTTTATTTTCAAACCCCAAATCAATTTCCAAATTGATTTCCAAATTATTTCCAACACCAAATCAAATTCCAAATTGAAATTTTATTTTCAAACACCAAATCAATTTCCAAACTGGTTTTAAAATTTTATTTTCAAACACCAAATCAATTACCAAATTGATTTTCCCAAACATTTATTTCCTTTTAAAATAAATTCCTTTATCTCTTCCAAACTATTTAAATTTCGAATTTTAAATAAATTCTTCAACCTTTGAATAATATAACACAAAATCGATTTATTAAAATCTTTTCCCCGTATTTTGGAATTAATTCGATAGGATTACAAAAAATCAACTTTTGTACTTTTAAATTTCTTCTTTTAAATTTATCCAATTTTCTAAAATAAATTTACTATAAATTTCTAAAAAATATCCAATTTTATATTTCTGTATCATATGGTACCAAAAATATGTTCGGCTAAACTATAGCCTACAATAAATCTCAACCACCAATATTATCATTCACATCAATATAATCATTCACAGATTATCACATCACAACATATACAAATAAATTCAACAATATGAGGAATCCAGTTGGATCCCTCCAACCTATTTCCCTACATCCACAGATGTTAGCATAACAACTAATTACTAGTTCCACTTCGATGTGGAATATCGCGGTATATGGGATTATATAATATCATCCACTATTATACGGCGCACAGGGTCTCATCCGCTATATAATGCAGGAAATCAATGGCTCCAATATATATATATACACATACACTACTATGTGTATTACACATTCAAGCAATCAACCAAGATTCAAATTCTAACTATTTTCTTTTTGAGTGAGAAGATATCACCGTTGATTTCACGTGCCACCCATTTCCAATCTGACTTGTTTTCTTCACTGTATTATACCTTGTATAAACAATTTTATACAATTGATTAATATTTTGAATTAGTCAAACAATTAATCACTAGTTATTTATTTAATTTTAGATAATAATTTGGATTTACACCAATAATTTATTTTTAAACAAATTTTCTTTTAAATAAAATAATTGAACCAAACAAATAATCAATCACCACTTAAATAAATTTAATTAACTAACTATTTAATTAACTTTTAATTTCGTATTTAATAAACTTAATTAAACAGTGATTTATATTTAAATAGCTATATTTAAACAAATTTCCCTTAAAAAAACTTTTTTTGTAACATAAACAAATTAAATCAGTTTATTCAATAAATTAATTATTTATATATATTATTTTAAAATAACCGGTAGATTTTTAAATGCGTATATGAACCTTGTCTAAATATATATACATATATATTTATCAATTCAAAGACTAAATAAATAAATACCTTACTGTATGTTTATATATATAATTCTAGATTCAAATAAAATTTAAAATTGACTTAAAAAAACCTTTACCTTACTGTCGAATTTTGTTTTGCCTGCTTCGGAAGGCACCTCCAAAACAAAACTCGACTTTGTCGTTTGCATCGCGTTCGCCTACCATTGAAATCGCCTGCCGACCCTATCTTGATCGCAATACGAGTCAAATCCAAACTCAAGCCCTAATACCAATCGCGACCCAAGGCGAATCAACAGCAGCAAATCCAAAGACTCGAAACCCTAGTCGAGTCGAGCATCGCCGCACACACCAGTCATGGTCACCTCCCTACTTCTCGCGAGTGCACGTGCGTGAGCTTCGATAATTCGAACAATTTGATTTTTCTTTTAAAAGAGGAACAAATTTGTTTTTTTAGAGAGGAATGAAACTGAAGGCTTCAACCATTATAATTTTTTCCTATCGGCCATATGATTCTGAATTTTGTTTTCTTCTTCTTCTTTTTTATCTGTCTTCGATTATACGAAGAGGAAGGGGGACATGTGTTGAAATTGAAGACAGGTATTTGATTAGGGGAAGCACATGGTAAATCTTCTCATTGAATGTAAATACATATATTCAATTTTAAATTCAAATCTCAATCGTCTCGATTTCTGCAACTTAAAGTTTTAACCTTCAATCGATGCGTGCCTCCAGGCGTTTATAATGTTATACACCTACTCCGAACGCAATGGAAAGGTTTCGAGTCCAAATTCGGTCATATGGAGAAGATAGCCTTTTGAACCCAGTTACTAAATTAAATTTCGATGTTATTTTCAACGGTTTGCTTATCGTACGGCCAAACTATCACTCCAAACACTATAAAAATTGAAATCCGATAATAAATCAATATTGCGGATCCAATCGAACTTGTTCTATCGAACTCCGAGACTGTGCCTCGGAAGGCTATTTTTAAATATCGATTTAAACGATATATTTTCAAACTGGATAAAACATTTTCGAATTAAATTCTGAAGCTTCCATTTTCTTCACTATCATCAATAAAAATTTTACAAGCCTTTAAAATGTTTTTAACAAGCTCAAAATTTTAGATTTCATATTTTACCCAATTCCATATTATTAAATTCAATAATTACATTGCCAAACCATAATTATATCTGAAATTCATGTTCTAAAATAACTTCCAAATATTTAAAACCAATTAATTATTTTAATTTCAAATGTCCAAAATTCTAGGTCATCACATTCTCCCCCCTTAAAAGAATTTCGTCCCGAAATTACTAGTTAAGAAGATGATCCTTAACACGTTTACCATTTACCCCAAACAAAATAGTTTTATCAACTTTTCAAAAAAATCTTTTTATTTAAGACCCATTTTTACTTCAACTAACTTTCCAAATTCAATCATAAGTTCCAAGCAACATTGTTTTCTTTAACAATTCAAATTTTAAATTTTCAAAATTTTCTCAAAATTTTTCTAACTCTCAAAATTTTCGAAAATTTTCGCCAGCGTCTCCTTTGCGCGTCTAACTCGGTACAACTACAAAATGCCACAACGGGACCCTAGATTTCAAAATAAAACAAAATGCCAAGTGGCTAGACCAGAAAATCATCAAATTTCATATAGAAATTCAAATACATACCTTTATCGAGCAATTTCAAAATTTATCTTCAAAATCAAAAATCATAATTCTCTTTCTCTTTATAACACCTGTATCCCTACTAGTAATAATGCCCAGTTACAACATTCAAAATCAATTTATTCATTCCTTTACAAAAGTTTCAATATCAATTTCATTCGAGTCCGTACGATGTCCGTATATCACCCATACGTGATACCAAATTCGATCGCTCACTCGATCACACAATTTCACTTCTGAATCAGCATCGTCCACCCGACATCCAAGTATGGACTCAGATCTAGCTTCTTGATCAGAAACCGTCATTCCCCTTGCATAGTTCTAAACTATGATAGAGAATTTCTAGAATAAACCAAAAATCCATATCCAGAGTTCGCCGTCGAAAATTGAGTGAAAAATTCCAACTCGGATCGATATAATTATCTCTAAATTCTATGCTCGAATTCTGGATCGAATCGCTATGTGAATAAAATTATATACGTACATCCGACGTATTTATCAAATGATTATTGGTTATATATCAATTCCCTTTTATTCACATTGATTTTTCATTCACTTATTCACAATTACCAGTTTAACTTTCACTCAATTATTAACTTAGAATATTTTCTCAATTCCAAATTTACTTAAGAATTTCACCATTTGTTTCTTAAGTCCAATAAATATTTCGTATAACTTTTTATATTTATTCTTCACTTCACCACTGGAGTTTATAACTACTTATATTTAAATTTGATCTCCAATTCCATATGAGTTCAATTCATTTCAAACAATATTTAATTTGTCATTTCTTCAATTAGTTTGACTTACTAATTTTGATTTTAATACCTTGTTTATTTTGGTCCAACTTGACAAATTTTCCATGTGACGCCCCACCTCTATGCTCACAATAACAAAGGTTATTATAAAGAATAACATCTGCTATTGTGAAGAATAAGGCTTGTTAGAAGCGACCATCCGTAAGTTATGCCTTAGACGAGTATTGATTACATCGATAGGAGTTGTGAAATTTACTCCCAAAGATTTAAATTCAATCCAAATCTAAAACGAAACTACAGTGGCTAAAGGAAAGTCCATAAAAACTCGTAATATCAACAAACTGATAGTATAATCACATCAGAACAGAAATATCTGATATATAGGGGAAGACAAGTCTGGAATACATACTACAACAAACGATAGTTCACATGATCCAAATGTACATATACAGATCCATCAATACATACATAAGATGAGGGCTAATAAACCAAAAGTACTCCTCGAGGACTAGACAAAATGATGTGAATTCCAAAAGCTGAAGCTGCCATAGAATCAAAGATAGAGATCACCCTGAAATAACTCGGTCTGACCCAAGTATTATTTAAAAGAAAATAATAAACAGATCAGTCTAATCTATTCTCAGAAATAAGTGAATAATACTTAACACTTAACAAATAATTATGGTCTCGAATGAGACTATACAACATAAATAATCAGCATAGTTTAAATGAATAGATCTCAAATTAAACTCCATCGAAATCAGTTTTCAAATTCACCTTCGAATTTAAAACAGCAATACGCAAACTTATAATCTCAGATGAGATTATACACAAACTCAACTTCCAAATTCATAATTGAACTCAAAGCAGCAATTTACAAAATCTAGAAATTAAAACAGATAATTAGAAAATCATCAGTCGCAAAATCGTCAGTCCCAAAATCTAGAAATCAAAATAAGATAACTAGAAAATTAGCATAAAAGTGGATCGATCCCAGTAGATGGCGAGTTTTAGCTACGCCGAACATGCATCTCAGATAGCCGAAACCTACCGAGTACTATAAATTTTGGCGTCCATCAGATGACCCGAAGGTCCGCAGAGTGACCCGAAGGTCTAGTACTGATAATTGACCCGAAGGTTTATCAGATGACCCGAAGGTCTAGCAGAGTGGCTCGAAAGCCCAATAAAATCATTAGAATCATCAAACAGCAGATGTTTCAATTAACGAGTCCGGAATTAACCGAAATAGTAAAAGTGTGGTTCCATACTCCGAACTTTTGCTAAATCGTTTAAATCTCTTCATCGTTTCCTTGAAAGTGCAAAATTGTGTATTTTGTAAATATAGCATTTTACGTTTTCAAACGGACAAGTGCGGAATTAAGAGAATCAGTAAAAGTAAGGATTCATAGTCCTCAATTTTGCTGAAGCGTTTAAATCGCTTCCTCATTCTTTTGAAAGCGTAAACTGTAAAAATTTTGAAAACAATTTTAGTTTAAAACGATTTTTAAAACACGTGATTAAAACAGCAATATCTGTAGCAATTTCGACAAAGAAATTGCGCTTCACAAAACACCGTAAAAACGGTTACCAAATCAGCATTGCAGAATAACCACTTAAAAATTCACTTTAAATTGACGATTACCGAAGTCCAAAAATAACAGTAATTTTTATTCATCAAAAATCTCGTCAAAACGGTACGTTTCAAAAATATAATACCAGCGTAGAAATCCATTAAAAAAATAACGGTAATAAAACGCGTTTTAAAACAAAACGCCGGTTCAAAATAAGTTAGCCCGTAAATTGCACTACTACATATTCATCAAACCATTTGTTTGCATGTTCTCATGCAATATCAAAAATATATACTTCAACTTGCATGCAAACACGTCTGACCCTACTTCTTTTTACACATAAATGATAAAGTTTGATAACTAGAAGACCCTACCTGGACATTCATGCGTATGCACCATCATAGTAGAAAATATAAAGTAAAACACAACTTGCACTTACTTACACTTTATACAACACACAGGGGAAACGTCCCACTTATACACATATGCAGGGGAAAAATGCCAAACGTAATGTAACATACTTGTGCACAGAGAATAAAACCAAAATGCAGTCTTTGCATTAACCCTTATGCAGATAAGTATGAACAAAAATGTCTGGGAATGAATTATTTGCACACCCATATGCACGTACTCAACAGGAGATTCCATTTATACTAATATGCGCATTGTTCTTACAAGAATGAACGGAAAAAAAGCGCCTGGAATTAGCCTAGTGCGTTACCTATACTTACAAAATGAAAACAGGGCAATCCAACTTAGATTCACTCTTGTACCCCAACTTGTTCATGCATACACTGCTTCGTGCATCTTGCACACACAGAAATATTTATAACCTTTTATACTACTACACCAAAATTTTCTAATAAAAAAAGACTCAACTGCATGTTAAATTTGCATTTAAACTTCGAGTGGCGTGTATACAAAAATAAAAAAAAGAAAGTGAGAAGGACTCAGCTAATAGCATGCGCGCACAGTTTTGTTTAAAGATTTTTCATGCAAAAAAAAATGAAGGCATGCATAAAAATGGGTTAAACACTGATGTGCGTACGTCCCCCCCCCCTCCCTCCATATGCAAATATCAGGACACACGTTTGCAACCAAATAGTGAAGAAAACAAATGGCACAACCATCAAATTTTTTGCAAACTGAATACTTTGCAAAGTACATTAGAGTTATGAGTTAATCACTCACTTTAATTAGTTTCGAATTCAGCTAGAACAGAGGATTCATATCTTAGAGCTACTGCCATTAATGCTCAAGTTCTGAAATGAACGAAAGAGATGATGCAGAGAAAAATCATTTTCTTTTTTTTTAACTGGTAATAAGTCAAAGAGAATGAGTGTTGAAAAGGCTTAGGGGTACACATTCATTAAATGCATAGGTACTAGATAATGCTCGGCCACGTTTGAAATACAAGTATGTATGTCACGACAAGGCAATTTTAGTAATGCAAAAATGTGTTCACACTTGACTCTTGTTTACAACAGGGCACCAAAGTTGTTCAAAGCTTTGGAAAAATGTGACGGCAAGAATTGTGGAGTGTTCACATTTAATTTCACCTGACGGCAAAGCATGTTACACGTGAAAGCAGTGCACAAATAACACAACTCAACTGACTTGGCAAAAGATTTTTTTAAAAATTTTTGATTTAAAAATTTCTATCTAAATTACTTTCTCCGACAGTAATTCAAAAATTACGGTCGTTATAGATTTTTAAAATATTTATTACGACAGTAATAAAATCACGGTCGTACAGACTCCCCTCCTTATAAAAATTGCGTCCCCGCAATTTTCATACTAGAAGGAGTCAATAACGCAACAATTTATCAAATCAAAGATTAAAAAGAAAAGATAGATACGAATGCTCAACTCTATCCGAAGAGGAGAGAAAACCCGGATAAGAACGCTCAATAAATTCTCTGTTTTTCCAAGTGCAATCTTTGGAGTTTGCGGACCATTGAATCTTTACGAGCGGAACTTCTTTATTCCGAAGGCGTTTCACCTCCGTAGCTAGCACACGAATATGATTTTGCACAAAAGACAAGTCGGGTGAGATCTCAAGGTCTTGCAACATAGGAGTATCAATAATGGAATCCAAATCTCGAAGACATCGACGAAGCTGAGATATATGAAATACGTCGTGAATTCCCGAAAACTGAATAGGTAATGATACGCGATAAGCAACAGGGCCAATGCGTTCCGTAATAGGAAACGGTCCAATATAATGAGCAGCCAATTTCTCGGAGCTACTAAAACGCACCACGACCTTCATTGGGGAAACACGAACGAATACAAGATCGCCAACAGAAAATTCCAAAGGCTTCCTATGGTGATCGGCATAAGATTTCTACCTATTCCGAGCCTCTTTCATTCTCTGTCTGATAATATCAATCCTCTCAGAAGAATCAAGAATATGATCGGGTCCGAGAATTAACTTTCCCCTGATTCCAACCAACAAGACGGTGATCGACACGACCTTCAGTAAAGAGCTTCGAAAGGAGCCATACCGGTACTGGATTGAAAACTGTTGTTATAAGAAAATTCAACAAGAGGTAAGTGGTCTTCTCAACTACCACCAAAATCCAGAATGCAAGCTCGAAGGAGATCCTCTAAAACCCGATTCACCCTTTCAGTCTGACCATCAGATTGTGGAGATAAGCTGTACTGAGATTGAGCCTAGTGCCCAAAGCTTTCTGAAGGCTCCGCCAGAAACCACTTGTGAAAAGCGGATCTCTGTCACTAACAATAGAACTAGGCACTCCATGAAGTCGAACGACTTCTTTAATAAACAGCTTAGCCAACAAAGGAGCAGTCCGATTGGACTTGATAGGAATAAAATGGGCTGATTTAGTCAATCTGTCAACAATCACCCAAATACTAGTATGGCCCGACCTCGAACGAGGTAGACCATCAATGAAGTCCATGGAAATCTGATCCTATTTCCACAATGGAATCTCAAGAGGCTGTAAAATACCACTGAGACGCTGGTGTTCTGCTTTAACAAGTTGACAAGTCATGCAATGACTTACATAACTTATAATATCACGCTTCATACCCTCCCAATAGTATAAGCGTTTTATATCAGCATACATCTTACTACTACCCGGATGGATAGTATACTTAGAACGATGACAGTCCTCAAGAATGTCATTTCTAAGATTAGAAATATCAAGCACAATCAATCTACCTTTCTTCCGAATACAACCATGAATATCAATTTCAAAATCCTTAAGATCATCACTTCGGGATTCCGATTCAAACCCTGGATAAGAAAAGCAATATGTGGATCCTGTTTCTTGGCATCGGCAACATGATCCAACAAACTAGGATGAGCTTCCATGCTAAATAAAAGCACGAGAGAATCAAAAACTGAAGGACGGTCTCTAGTATCACAAAGAGATAAAGCTTCCAAAATATTCCACTCTGCTAGCATCATGGAAACAACAACTTGCTGCTTGCGACTAAGCACATCAACAACTCGATTACCCTTACCAAGGGTATACTGAATATTGAAATCATATGAAGCAAGAAATTCGAGCCAACGTTGTTGCCTCATATTAAGCTCTTTCTGAGTAAATAAATACTTCAGAGATTTGTGATCGGTGAAGAGAATAAAACGCTCGCCCAATAAATAATGTCGCCAAATCTTTAGTGCAAAAACTATGGCGGCTAACTCCAAATCATGGGTAACATAACGAATCTCGTTAGGCTTTAGTTGTCTAGAAGCATAGGCAACTACTCTATCCTTTTGCATAAGAACAGCACCGAGCCCAAAGCCACTGACATCAGTATAAACAACAAGATCATGATTCCCTTCGGGAACCACTAAGATAGGAGCATGAGTAAGGAGATCTTTTAACTTCAAGAAAGAATTCTCAAACTTATCCGACCAAACAAAAGGAACAACTTTTCTCGTAAGAGTGGTAAGCGGTAAAGCAATACGAGAAAAGTCCTTAATAAACCGGCGATAATAACCCGCCAATCTAAGAAAAATACGGATCTCAGTAACGGTCTCGGGCCTCTTCCAATTCTGAATAGATTCGATCTTGGAAGGATCGACAGAGATACCATCGGAAGAAACAATGTGACCGAGAAATTTCACCCTATTCTCCCAGAAGCGACACTTGGATAATTTGGCATAAAGCTGATGCTGACGAAGAGTGCTCAAAACAATCTCCAAATGCTGAATATGATCGGCTTCAGATTTGGAATACATAAGAATATCATCAATGAAAACCAAGACGAACTTATCGAGATATTCTCGAAATATCTGATTCATAAGATCTACAAAATACGCCGGAGCGTTCGTCAAACCAAACGGCATAACAAGCCATTTGTAAGAACCATAACGAGTACGGAATGCGGTGGGAAGAATGCTATCTTCCGCCACTCGTAACTAATGAAAACCGGTAGCAAGATCGAGTTGGGAGAAGAGCTTAGCGCCACTTAATTGATCGAACATGTCATCGATCCTAGGTAATGGATACCTATTTTTGATAGTGAGCTCGTTAAGCTTGCGATAATCAATGCAAAGCCTAAGCGTACCATTTGGCTTCTTAACGAAGACAACAGTGGCGCCCCAATGAGACAAGCTAGAACGGATAAAATGCTTGGCTTCCAACTCAGATAATTGTTGCTTGAGTTCCTCATTTTCCTTAGCAGACATCCTCATGGGAGGACGACTGATAGGATGTGCACCAGATATAAGATCAATACGGAACTCTATTGCCCTTTTCAGCGGCAATCTAGAAATAGGCTCGAAGACATCAGAAAAATTACAAACAACTGGGATATTAGCAATGATATCCTCCGACTCGAAGGAAGAAATGAGAGCACTAGAAGCATGATCCATGTCTCGAAATACAATAGATAACTGCTCGCTAGCATCGGGATGATTGAGATACAAAGTTCTTTCGGGACATAGAATTTGAACCTCATAACGAACAAGCCAATCCATACCCAATATCATATCAAAACCAAGATGATCCATAACATGCAGATTCGCATGAAAGGAGAAACCACAAAGAATAATCTCAACATCAACACACAACAAACCAAGAGTAGCGGATCCACCAATAGGATTTACGATCCTCAAAGGGTCGCAAAGAGTAACAACATCCAAATGAATAATATCAACAAGCTCCTTCGACACGAATGAATGTGATGCACCCGTATCGAAAAGAACTCTAATAGAACGGTCATGAAATAAAATAAAACCTTCCAAAATAGAAGGAGTAATACCTTTGGGCTGAGAAGAAACACCAGAAGCTTTAGCAACATTAAGCTTCCCAGATTTGAGGCCCCGAGAAGCAGTAGGGCAATCAGAAATCCAATGTCCCTCCTTCTTACAATAGCGACAAATGCGAGGCTTAGGACAATTACGGTGAAAATGATCCAACGAACCACAATTATAGCACGCCCTCTGAACAGAAGGTGCACTACTAGGCTGAGAACTAGAGGTAGCTTGCTTCTTCTTCTTCTGGTTGGAAGAATTAGGCTTATGAAATGGAAACCTCTTCTTGTTAGGGTTCTTAGAAACTCAACATCATCACAACTATCTCTTTCCTTTTCCACGGCTTCAAGACAAAGAGCCGAATCAACAAGCTCCTCAAAAGAGAGCTTAAGCTGAAGCAAAAGAACTTTCTTCAAATACTTCTTCAAACCATCAACAAAACGAAGATTTTTTTCTTACGCGGAGTGTTTATGAACTCAACTCTATATTTGGACGTGGCCTCAAAAGATGCAACATAATCAGAAACAGATGACTTTACTTGCTTCAACTCAAGGAAACTACAAGCAAAATTAGCCTTTTCCAATTCAGGAACGAACTTAAGTTCGAAACGTTCCTTAAACTGAACCCAAGAGAGAGCGGACTCATCAACTTCCGCTATAAAAAGCTCATACCAATCCAGCGCACGCTCTTGCAACATACTAGATGCCACGAGAACGCGACGATGATCCGAAAGATCCATCCGAGAAAATATGCGCTCACAAGTGCGCAACCAAGTCTGAACCTCCATAAAACTTTCCGATCCCTTGAAAGGCTTGCCTCCAATGTGGGAATAGTCACTACACATGCAAGCGAAGGCAGACTTATGAGTAGGAGCTGCGGGAGTAGCAACAGGAGGCTGAATACCCCAAAATAGCTCCATAAACTGATCAGCTGACATATAGACACCGTCCGGATGAGAACCACTAGACGGGCCTGCTGAAGAACACTTCCCTCTACCCCTTCCATCCATAAGATGAGAGACAAGAAAGGGTAAGGATTAGTTAAATCAAAACACAATTGATAACAAATTTAACAAATGGAATACTACGGAATACAAAATTTATTCCTAGACGTACTCCACATGTTAAAGTGGAAAGAATAGATCAGAAAAGCATGAATAAAACCTCGAATAGTTGTAACACTTGTTCCATTCTGTTTCTGTTCTGCATATATTATAATTTGTTCCGAATTTTAGCTCTGATACCAAGCTGTAACGCCCCACCTCTATGCTCACAATAACAAAGGTTATTATAAAGAATAACGTCTGCTATTGCGAAGAATAAGGCTTGTTAGAAGCGACCATCCGTACGTTATGCCTTAGATGAGTATTGATTACATCGATAGGAGTTGTGAAATTACTCCCAAAGATTTAAATTCAATCCAAATCTAAAACGAAACTACAGTGGCTAAAGGAAAATCCAGAACAACTCGTAATATCAACAACACTGATAGTATAATCACAGCAGAACAGAAATATCTGATATATAGCGGAAGACAAGTCTAGAATACATACTACAACAAACGATAGTTCACATGATCCAAATGTACATATACATATCCACCAATTCATACATAAGATGAGGGCTAATAAACCAAAAGTACTCCTCGAGGACTAGACAAAATGATGCGAATTCCAAAAGCTGAAGCTGCTACATAATCAAAGATAGAGATCACACTGAATAACTCGGTCTGACCCGAGTATTATTTAAAAGAAAATAATAAACGGATCAGTCTAATCTATTCTCAGAAATAAGTGAATAATAATTAATACTTAAATAAATAATTATAATCTCGAATGAGACTATACAGCATAAATAATCAGCATAGTTTAAATGAAGAAATCTCAAATTAAACTCCATCAAAATCAGTTTTCAAGTTCACCTTCGAATTTAAAACAGCAATACGCAAACTTATAATCTCGGATGAGATTATACACAAACTCAACTTCCAAATTCATAATTGAATTCAAAGCAGCAATTTACAAAATCTAGAAATTAAAACAGATAATTAGAAAATCATCAGTCGCAAAATCATCAGTCGTAAAATCTAGAAATCAAAATAAGATAACTAGAGCATAAAAGTGGATCGATCCCAGTAGATGGCGAGTTTTTGCTACACCGCACGTGCATCTCAGATGGCCGAAGCCTACTAAGTACTATAAATTTTGGCGCCCATCAGATGACCCGGAGGTTCGCAGAGA
Organism: Allium cepa; assembly: GCA_030765085.1. Taxonomy (NCBI): domain Eukaryota; kingdom Viridiplantae; phylum Streptophyta; class Magnoliopsida; order Asparagales; family Amaryllidaceae; genus Allium; species Allium cepa. The sequence goes on from CM060932.1 coordinate 885,488,533, forward strand.
GACCCGAAGGTCTAGTATTGGTAATTGACCTAAAGGTCCATCAGATGACCCAAAGGTCCAGCAGAGTGGCTCGAAAGCCCAACAAAATCATCAGAATCATCAAACAGCAGATGTTTCAATTAATGAGTCCGGAATTAACCGAAATAGTAAAAGTGTGGTTCCATACTCCGAACTTTTGCTAAATCGTTTAAATCTCTTCATTGTTTCCTTGAAAGTAAAAAATTGTGTATTTTGTAAATGTAACATTTTACGTTTTCAAACGGACAAGTGCGGAATTAAGCGAATTAGTAAAAGTAAGGGTTCATAGTCCTCAATTTTGCTGAAGCGTTTAAATCGCTTACTCATTCTTTTGAAAACGTAAACTGTAAAAAATTTGAAAACAATTTTTAAAACGATTTTTAAAACACGTGATTAAAACAGCAACATCTGTAGCAATCTCACAAAGAAATTGCGCTTCACAAAACACCGTAAAAACGGTTACCAAATCAGCATTACGGAATAACCACTTAAAAATTCACTTTAAATTGACGATTACCGAAGTTCAAAAATAAAGTAATTTTTATTCGTCAAAAATCTCGTCAAAATGGTACGTTTCAAAAATATAATACCGGCGTAGAAATCCGTTAAAAAAATAATGGTAACAAAACACATTTTAAAACAAAACGCCGGTTCAAAATAAGTTAGCCCGTAAATGCACTGCTACATATTCATCAAACCATTTGTTTGCATGTTCTCACGCAATATCAAAAATATATACTTCAGCTTGCATGCAAACACGTCTGACCCTACTTCTTTTTGCACATAAATGATAAAGTTTGATAACTAGAAGACCCTACCTGGACATTCATGCGTATGCACCATCATAGTAGAAAATATAAAGTAAAACACAACCTGCACTTACTTACACTTTATACAACACACAGGGGAAACATCCCACTTGTACATATATGCAGGGGAAAAATGCCAAACATAATGTAACGTACTTGTGCGCAGAGAATAAAACCAGAATGCAATCTTTGCATTAACCCTTATGCAGACAAGTATGAACAAAAATGCTTGGGAATGAATTATTTACACATCCATATGCACGTACTCAACAGGAGATGCCATTTATACTAATATGCGCATTGTACTGACAAGAATGAACAAAAAAAGCGCCTGGAATTAGTCTAGTGCATTACCTATACTTACAAAATGAAAACAGGGCAATGCAACTTAGATTCACTCTTGTACTCCAACTTGTTCATGCATGCACTGCTTCGTGCATCTTGCACGCGCAGAATATTTATAACCTTTTATACTACTACACCAAATTTTTCTAATAAAAAAAGACTCAACTGCATGTTAAATTTGCATCTAAACTTCGAGTGGCGTGTATACAAAAATAAAAAAAAGAAAGCGACAAGGACTTAGCTATTAGCATGCGCGCGCAGTTTTGTTTAAAGATTTTTCACGCAAAAAAAATGAAGGCATGCATGAAAATGGGTTAGACACTGATGTGCGTACGTGTCCCCCCCCCCCCCACCACAACCATATGCAAATATCAGGACACACGTTTGCAACCAAATAGTGAAGAAAACAAACGACACAGCCATCAAAATTTTTGCAAACTGAATACTTTACAGAGTACATTAGAGTTATGAGTTAATCACTCACTTTAATTAGTTTCGAATTCAACTAGAACAGAGGATTCATATCTTAGAGCTGCTGCCATTAATGCTCAAGTTCTGAAATGAACGAAAGAGATGATGCAGAGAAAAATCATTTTCTTTTTCTTTTTAACCGGTAATAGGTGAAAGAGAATGAGTGTTGAAAAGACTTAGGGGTACACATTCATTAAATTCATAGGTACTAGATAATGCTCGACCACGTTTGAAATACAAGTATGTATGTATGTCACGGCAAGGCAATTTCAGTAATGCAAAAATGTGTTCACACTTGACTCTTTGTTTACAACAAGGCACCAAAGCTGTTCAAAGCTTTGGAAAAATGTGACGGCAATAATTGTAGAGTGTTCACATTTAATTTTACCTAACGGCAAAGCATGTTACACGTGAAAGCAGTGCACAAATAACACAACTCAACTGACTTGGCAAAAGATTTTTTTAATTTTTGATTTAAAAATTTCTATTTAAATTACTTTCTCCTAGAGTAATTCGAAAATTACGGTCGTTATTATGATAGTAATAAAATCACAGTCGTTACATTCCATTTCACTTTGTTTGTCACAAATCAAATTCAATTTCCAATATTCAGTTTTAATTCGAACTTTAAAGCTTCGATCAGTATTCCAACTTATTTACATTTCACACTCATTTTAATTTAATTCAAAATTTCAACTTCTATAGGTTTCCCAACTTATTTCCATTTCATAATCATTCTAATAAGATTCTAGAGTTTTTAAACAATTTCTTAATATTTCAAAATCATTTTGAATTCAATTATATCCAAAACCCCTTGCATTTCCAAAACAAACCCAACTTTTGCAACAATTTTAATCTAAAATATTTTCGCAGCAACTTCTCTCCTGGAAACTCAAAAATGAACATCGATGACGTCACGATCATCGTTGGAATTATTTTCCATCTACCAAAAAGAGTTTAGTGCTTTTATCCATCCAAAACATTTTTCCAAACCTTTAAAAACCATTTCCAAACTCCAAGGGAATTCAGTCTTTTCCAAATTTCAAAATTTTCAAATCCTTTCAAATTCTTTCAAATATTTCTCTGGAATTCTATTTCAAATTATAAATCACATTTACAATTTATATTTACAAATCGCATTTGTATATGAATCATTTCTTAGCTTTTAGTTATGATTTCGATTCCTTATTCAATTTTTTTAATGATAATAATTTAATATTATCACTTCCTAACAACCAAGCAATCATATACTATAATAATTTATGGAAAATTATTTCTTTTTATATACAAAAGTAATTTGGGCAAAATTATTTTATTTATCCTATTTTGAAACAATACCGTGCCAAATTGTTCTATACAAGTGTTTAGAGATTCCTATCAATGACGTTAATTACTCGTATTGACCAGAATCCATAAGCCACTCAACAAACCAATCATCACAATGTAAAACAATTTTGTATTCACTAACAATTACGTGCTCATATCTATTAATACACTCAAACTCATTCTAGAGTAGTACCGACTCTAACTCAATGAGTAATCCCCACCAGAGCCAAGGTTTTCGCTTAAACAAATGCTCTGATACCACTCTGTAATGACCCGATTTTTCGACGACGGAAAGTCAACATCAATACACCTACTGTATCAAATCCCAAACCATCGAATGCCAGAAAATCGAACCGTTAGGGTTAAAGAAGAAGAAACAGAAACAATAGCAGAATCTCACATTTCGCAATGGAACAATATATAATAGATAAATGAATAATCTTTAAAACAAAGAACTATATCAGATTATACATACATTATCAGAGTTTACAACAACAAAATACAACACTGGCAGTCATTATAACATGCTTACAAGAAAATTTGACTTGCACTAACCCATACGCAGTGGATACTATATAATATATGTAATAAGCCTCACCGTCCAACTCACTCCTGATCTCCACAGCATACTCTTCTGACTTCGCTCCTGAATAACTAATAACCTAACTCTAGGCTACTTATGTGGAAAATTATGGGCACCCAGAGTTTAGAAAGGGAACAATAAACTTCAGGTTAGTCATGAGACTGGTGTGAGATATTAAAAACAGTATATCTTTAATAAAAGAAAACAAAAGAAATAAAAAGAAAACCGCAATGCTTTTTGAAAAATGAAACTACCATATGGCCTTCCGGCACACACACAATACAATTGCACACTTGGGGGGAGATTCCCTTATGATAGTCAAACATGCTTGACACGCAAAAATCCTTTCGATGTTATAATTAGTGCATAGTGGAAAACATTTGCAAGTATAATTTTAATCTTAGCCAACATACGTACCATTATAGTATGCCTATTATAGCTATCATATTAGATGGCGGTTCTACAATTAAAACCGTAAAAGGCGCATATTGGTGATTGGATTTCCAACAAATGGTCAGGCTAAGGAACTTCCTGGGCCACATGGGTATGCCTCTGGAGGGACGCCCGAAGAACCTAACCGGATCTTTGCCAACACAAGGCCGGGGTACCTCTATAACTAGGTAACTACTACACAAGTATGTCATCCCCCGGTCTTTACCGACCATTATCTAAGGATACTCAACACCAACAACCACACAGTAATAAATTTGCAGCACCCACATAGTTTAAATATCCGGGCTCCATACCTTGTTACCACCCTTTTCCAGAAGGAAATGGACATAACATAAGGGGCGCTACCCCCAATAACCTTGCCGCATCCTTCCTATTTCGACCATTTCCGGGTTGTGAAGTTCGACGAAGTCTCGTCCAAAACGCTACGGTTTTCACAAAAGCCATGCTTCGATCAAAAAATGATCAGCAACACTTCGCATGCCACGTTACCAAATTGGGAATGTACTACTAGTAACCATCAACTACATAACCTCTGAGCTCGTACGTCTCAGTGAAGGGTGTTAAGCTAAGAGAATAAATTCTCCGCCACCAATAAAAATGTATTTGATAGAAACCAGCTTTACATCTCAAAGTGTAACGTCAGACACACATTCATAAAAGTCAATTCCAGGATGGAATGGAACTGAAGGCACTTCAAAGAAGCCCTTGCGAATCCGGATATACACTAATCACGTTCGGACTTTCCATCACAAAGGGTGATATAATCTCTATACCGGAGCAACCCAGGGCATAGATATTCGACAGGTAATCTTTTAGTTTTCAAAAATATCCGATCTTCAACACCACCTTCAAATGCAATCCCATTTCATCGAATTATTATTCGAAATGGGTTTTATGACATAAAGTCTTCTCCTGGCTAATCCGAATAATGAGCACTTTTTTTTAAAATAAGTATTACATTCAGATTTCAAGTAAATCAAAACAAATTTCCACTTTGATCTTTTAAACAAAAGATCCATCACAAAGATTCAATGTGGTTTTTGGATAACCGTTTGAAATCCGACCCTCGGTCGCATCGAAATTCAAATGCCATTTAAAAATCAATATTGATAGTGGGTTATTTACCTATCAATCAATATTCACAACAATCACCGGATTTTAAATAATTTTCCCTCAATTATTTATTTTCAAAATATCTTCGCAAGATATATTTTCACACTTCAACCCTTTGAAAACAAATTTCAAATCATTTTCCTCACGCGGAATAAATTTTCAAATATTATTTATTTCCACTGAAAATTTGCTGAGTTCGAATACTTTAAAATAATTTAAATCACTTATCCCAAAATATATATACTTGGAAACATTTAGAATAAAAACTATTTCTAAACACTTATTTAAATATTAGTTATGAAAACATTATACTAATATCTCATATAAAACTTCAAGTCCAAATTAATTTTAAAATAAAGTTAGTAGATAGAGTATAAATGTTTAAATAACCATTTTCTAAATCAAATATCAATTAAATCTTTAAAATAATCACTTCTAAAATTAACTAAATAAATCTTTACTTTAAAGATTTAAAAACAACTTAAGAAAATAATTTCTCCAAAGCATCATTTTTAAAACTAACTCTTGAACTTTTAATTTATTTTTAAAAGCAAATTTGAAAACATACTAGGCTTTCCAGGGAAGAATACTCTTTCCATTTCAAAATATTCCATTTAAATCAATTAATAGATCCTTCTTGATTTATTTAAATTTACACTCCAAATTTGTAAATTTCTTTTCCACACTTTTAAAAATAAACCAATATTTATTGTTAAAACAATTTCCCTTTCCTTTAAATTTCCATTGTGAATTTAAATTTTCAAATATCAACCTATATACGATTTTCAAATTGATCTTCAAACATTCACTTTCAACACTAAATCAAATTCCAAATTGATTTTCAAATTTCATTTTAAACACCAAATCAAATTCCAAATTGATTTTCAAATTAAAATCAATTTCAAAATTGATTTCTAAATTATTTCCAACACCAACTCAAATCCCAAATTGATTTTAAAATTTTATTTTCAAACACCAAATCAATTTCAAATTGATTTTAAAATTTTATTTTCAAACACCAAATCAATTTCCAAAATGATTTTCCAAACATTTATTTCCTTTTAAAATAAATTTCTTCATCTCTTCCAAACTATTTAAAATCCGAATTTTAAATAAATTCTTCAACTTTTGAATAATATTACTCAAAATCCATTTACTGAAATCTTTTCCCCATATTTTGGAACTAATTCGATAGGATTACAAATAATCAAATTTTATACTATTAAATTTCTTCTTTTAAATTTATCCAATTTTCTAAAATTAATTTACAATAAATTTCTACTTTAATTCCTAAAAAATCCAATTTTATATTTCTGATATTCTACGATACATAAAATATATTCGGCTAAACTGTAGCCTTCAATAAATCTCAACCACCAATATAATCATTCAAACCGATATAATCATTCACAGATTATCACATCACAACATATACAAATAAATTAAACAGTGTGAGGAATCCAGTTGGATCTCTCCAACCTATTTCCCTGCATCCACAGATGTTAGCACAACAATTAAATACCAATTCTACTTCGAGGTGGAATATCGCGGTATACGGGATTATATAATATCATCCACTATTATGCGGTGCATAGGGTCTCATCCGCTATACAAAGCGGGAAATCAATCACTTCAATATATATATACTACTATATATACTATGACATTCAAACAGTCAATCAAGAATTCAAATTCTAACTATTTTCATTTTGAGTGAGAAGATCTCACCTTCGATTTCGCACGCAACCCATTTCCAATCTGACTTGTTTTTTTCACTGTATTAGACCTTATATAAACAATTTTATACAGTTGATTAATATTTTGAATTAGTCAAACAATTAATCACTAGTTATTTAATTAATTTTAGATAATAATTTGGATTTACACCAGTAATTTATTTTTATACAAATTTCGTTTAAATAAAATAATTAATCCAAACAAATAATCAATCACCATTTAAATAAATTTAATTAACTAATTATTTAATTAACTATAAATTTCCTTAATTAAATAATTAATTTCCATTTAATAAACTTAATTAACCAGTGATTTATATTTAAATAACTATATTTAAACAAATTTCCCTTAAAAAACTTTTTTGTAACATAAATAAATTAAATCAGTTTCATTAATAAATTAATTATTTATATATTGTTTTAAAATGACTGGTAGATTTTTAAATGCGTATATGAACCTTATCTAAATATATATACATAGATATATTTATCAATTCAAAGACTAAATAAATAAATACCTCACTGCATGTTTATATATATAATTCCAGACTCAAATTAAATTAAAAATTGACTTAAAAAAACTTTACCTTACTGTCAAATTTTATTTTGCCTACTTGCGACGGCACCTCCAAAACACTACTCGACTTCATCGTTTGCATCGCGTTCGCCTGCCGACCCTATCTTGATCGCAATGTGAGTCAAATCCAAACTCAAGCCCTAATACCAGTCGCGACCCAAGGCGAATCAACAGCAGCTAATCGAACGACTTGAAACCCTTGTCGAGTCGAGCATCGCCGCGCACACCAGTCCCGGCCACCCCCTACTTCTCGCGAGTGCACGCGCGTGAGCTTTGATAATTCGAACGATTTGATTTTTCTTTTTTTCTTTTAAAAGAGGAACGAATTTGTTTTTTTAGAGAGGAATGAAGCTGAAGGCTTCGGCCATTATAATTTTTTCCTATCGGCCATATGATTTTGAATTTCATTTTCTTCTTCTTTTTTATTTGTCTTCGATTATACGAAGAGGAAGGGGGACGTGTGTTGAAATTGAAGACAGGTGTTAGATTAGGGGAAGCACGAGGTAAATCTTCTCATTGAATGTAAATACATATATTCAATTTTAAATCTCAATCGTCTCGTTTCTGCAACTTAAAATTTTGACCTCCAATCGAAGCGTGCTGCCAGACGTCTATAATGCTATACGCCTACTCCAAACGCAATGGAAAGATTTCGAGTCCAAATTCGGTCGTATGGAGAATATAGCTTTTTGAACCCAGATATTAAATTAAAATTCTATGTAATTTTCAGCGCGTTTGCTTATCGTACAGCCAAACTATCACTCCAAACACTACAAAAATTGAAATCCGATAATAAAACAATATTACGGTTCCAATAGAACTTGTTCTGTCGAATTCCGAGACTGTGCCTCGGAAGGCTATTTTTAAATATCGATTTAAACAATATATTTTCAAACTGGACAAAACATTTTCGAATTAAATTCTGAAGCTTCCATTATCTTCAATATCATCAATGTAAATTTTACAAGCCTTTAAAATATTTTTAACAAGCTCATAATTTCAGATTTCATATTTTACCCGATTCTATATTATTAAATTCAATAATTAAATTGCCAAACCATAGTTATATCTGAAATTCAAGTTTTAAATAACTTTCAAATATTTAAAATCAATTAAATATTTCAATTTCAAACATGCGAAATTCTGAGTCATCATATTCTTCCTCCCTTAAAAGATTTTCGTCCCGAAATTACCACTGAAGAAGAATGATCATTAACCCGTTTATCATTTACCCAAAACAAAATAGTTTTATCAACTTTCCAAAAAAATCTTTTTATTTAAAACCCATTATTACTTCAACTAACTTTTCAAATTCAATCAAAAGTTCCAAACAACATTGTTTTCTTTAACAATTCAAATTTTAAATTTTAAAAATTTTCTCAAAATTTTTCTAACTCCCTAAATTTTCGAAAAATTTCGCCAGCATCTCCTTTGCGCGGCTAGCTCGGCACGACTACAAAATGCCACAATGGGCCCCCAGATTTCAAAAGAAAACAAAACGCCAACTGGCTTGACCAGAAAATCATCAAATTTCATATAGGAATTGTAACAACCCGATATTTTCAACCATTCGCATCCACACATACCGAACTTGAATTGCTCAAAATACCGCATTGTAAATAAATTTGCAGTAAATAAAATACAATCATAGAATCATAGACAAAGAAATATCAGAATAACTCGCAGCGGAAATTAAAATACCATAGTAGTTCATGAAGCTACTATAACAAACTCTCAAAACATAATACATAATATCAGTCTGAAAACCATATACAATAGAAGTCTCAAATACATAGCAGTTTATAAATACCAAAACTGAAATAGAACAACTGAAACTGAAAGGGAACAGATAACTAGACAAGCAGAATCTCCAGCGATTCCTAGCTCCAGAAAAGAAATCCAAAGCTAAGCTGTAAATACTCAGGCTGACCCGAGCGTAAGGTAAAACACAAAACACTCGAGTCAGGACATATATATTTATATAATGTAAACCAACTCAAGTGATTTGTAGTAGAAATGCACAATAACTTAAAGGATGCATGTGATCATCCATCCTTCAAGGATCAGTTAAACTATAAATTAAATACATCCTGTGGTTAAAGTTTCAAATAGTAATTTATACTTCAAAATCAAAAATCATTTCAAAATTCAGTATCGTCCAAAATCCATTTCAAAATATCAAAATATCGTATCTTCCAAACCACATTCATTTATTTAAAATACCATTTCAACACACATTTCAAAATAGTTTATATTTCAAAACAAATTACTTCATTTTAAATCATAAAATGAAGTTATTATATTTAATAATTAAATTATTAAATTTCCAAAATTTTAAACTTTTCAAAGTTCACTTATTCAATTAAATTTATCAAAACAGCAAAAATTCACCTTTCGTAGCACTTAGAAAATGCTACGGAAAGTTATGTCTTAAAACAGTTCAATTTAACAAAAGACAGCATTTAAAATGTTGTAATAGGGTTACTTTAGTACCAAATTAAACTTAGTTAAATTTAGCAATTACAACACATACAAAGTGCTATAATAACCCTTTATTAAAATTTAGCCATTTGGTTCATTTATATCAACTACAGATTTACAAATGCTGTAATATCATTTACATTAGAAATAATAGCATTTTAAAAATGTTGTTAATTAATTTCCAAATATCCAATATAATTTCATAAACCATTAAATTTTCATTTAAACCATTTCAAACTTATAAAATCATATATTTTCACTTTTATAATCATTATTTAATTTTCCTTAAATTCATGATTTTATAAAGTTAAATTTCCATTCAAAAATTAATATTTAATAATAATTCACATATTAAATTCCAACATCAATTTCAATTCATATAATTAATTTTTAACTTAACACTTAAGTTTAAATTTCAAAATATAACTTATTTTTCATTTTATTTACTTAACTTCAAAATTCACTTTTAAACAAAATTCACAATTTTCCGATTTAAGTTATATTTCAAAATTCAACTCAATATTCATTTATTTCACATTTTAACTTATTCAAAATCCATTAATATATTATAAAATCATTTTAAATTCATTTAATTCAAAATATCATAAATTTATCATATTTTCATATTTAATTTAAATTCCATTTATAATTAAATCAAATTTTCCAAAATAACTTATATTTCAATTTCCACTTTATCATTAATTTATTTCACTTATAAATTCTCTGAAAATTCAAAATACTTTACAAAAATCAATTTTAATTAAGTTTAAATCAAATATTATAATATTTACATTTCTAAAATTTTAGAAAAATTTATTTTAACCACGGGTTTGTATATCATTTTCTACACTAGGTAAAGTGGTACGGGTAATATATCATTTCAACGCGTAACTTACAAAGAAAACCCAGGTTTTATCATTTCAAACCCACAGTCCCAAGTAAAATGAAATAATTGAATATCGTTCAGGCCTATCATTTCGGCCCATAACAAATTTCCCCTATTCTAAAGTCTGTTCGGGTATGTATCATTTCAACCCATAGTGATTCTAATCTAAATGGAACTTGCAGTGTGATAAACTGATATAAATAATAGAACAACATAAAATAACAGTAATATATGATATAACAGGTAAATAAGCATGGGTGAACCTCATATGATCATAACATAGCAGACATAATATGGTGATGCATTTTACAGATTCAAATGTGATCGATTTACTAGTTATATAAGTGCAAAACTGTCTGGTGAGAATAACTCACTGGTATAAGCTGGAGACGACAGCTGAACCACACAAACTGAGATCTTCGAAGGCACAAAAGCACGAATAAGATTTGAGATTGGGAGAGCCAAAGATTAATCACCTTGAATACATTCAAACAAACAAAACAATCTACATTTGTTTTCTACTCAAATTCAATTAAGCAAAGCTAGAAATGAATGCACAAAACAAAGCTAAAATCTTTTGCACTTGCTTTCAACACTTGTGCTTAAGCCTTGGGTCAGAAACACACGGCTATGGTGAGAGTTTGTATCTGGTTTGGATCCAAATGGGTCGGCCTACATGGGTTTGATGATGGTGCAAACATAGGTGACATGAAACAACAAGCTAAGGCAACACAAGGCAACACAACCTAGGATTCATGCAACATATAGGCTCGGCCAAAGCAACCATAGGCACGGTCAGGTTCAAGTGGGGTCAGGGGATGATGTGTCGGTGGTGTCAGGTTAGGTAGGGGCTGGAGATAGCAGTGCAAGTGGAAGCCGAGGTGGAGTGTGTGGTGGTGGCAACTAAGGTGATTGGCTATGGTTGTTCAAGTGAGGTTTGGTTGCATTTTCATGTGTATCTTCAACCCAAGGTGGCTCGGCTCGGGATGGTCAGTGGGAAGGAGGTGGTGGTGACTGGCTCAGGTGGTGGTGGAGGCGGCACAGCTGATGGAGATGGCAGGGCGATCCTAAAGGTGAAGAGAGCAAGTGCAAATTCACATAAACAATGGAAGAAAAGTGGAAAAGAAAAGAAAGATTACCAAATGTTTCTCCACAAAGAAGAGGCCGAACTTTTTTGATGATGAGAAAGATAATTCACGTGAAAATGATATGAGAGAAGTGGTCGGCTGAAGGAATGGAGTTATGGCAGCAAATTAAATGAAAAGGTGATGGTTGAAAATGAAGAGGGTGAATACAAAAGGTCAAAGAATAACAAAAGTCACAAAAACTCTTCAAATATCTCCATTTCTTTTGCAATTTTCAAATAAATGAAACATGTATATAAATTCAGATAAAAACATGAAAATTTAGCAAATAAACAAAAAAAATATATTAATTATATATAATTCAATTAAGAAAAACAGCAAAAATTGCAAACTAGTCTTAAAAATTTGAAAATAAATTCAACAAGTTTTCGAAGATTAGGACACAAAAATAAAATGCATGCATAAAAATAAATAAATAAATTTTAACTAAATATTATTTAAATGAAGATAATAGCAGAAAAATAGAAACTAGCCTTTAAAAATAGGAAATAAATGCTATAATTTTTGGAAAAATTCTAACATCACTTTAAAAATGTTTTAAAATAAAATATGTACCTAAGATGTCATATAACGCATATTAGAACATGATTTGACAAATAAAAATATTATTTATATAAATTAAAATAGATAATTTTATTAAATAAATCAATTTACACCTAGTATTGTAAAAAGCATAACTTTCACAATATAAGTCGGATTTCAATGAAACGAAAAGTAGTATTCTTGAAATTAAATTTATTTTCATAATAAAGATAAAATTAAAGTATTAAAATATTTAAATTTTAAATTTAAATGTCAAAGTTTGACTAGATTGACCAAAAATCCACTTTTCTAGAAATATCCTATTTATTCAGATTCGGCATTATAACTCACACAAAATTAAAATTTTATATTTAAAATAACAAAATTTATCCATTTTAATAAATAAAATAAAATTTTCAAATAAAATAATCAAAATAAACAATAAATCACAAAACTCAGGGTTGTTACACTCTCCCCCACTCAAATCTTTTCGTCCTCGGAAAGAACGAACAAGAAAAATAAGGAAAAGCAAGATAGAAAAAGCAAATAGTACCTAAAAAAACAATTTCAGATTTGAAGCACGAATTCTCTCCTCCGTCTCCCAGGTACATTCTCGATCATTAGTATTTATACAGTACTTTGACCAGAGTGGCGTACTCTCGACAGTCGGATTAAGCTAAATATCCAAACTATCCAGAGCAGTTGGCTGAACAAAAAGAGGTGGGTCAAGAAGATACTAGAGGAGATGTGAGATGTGGAATACATCATGCACTCCAGAAAGTTTCTTGGGTAAATCTAAATGATAAGCCAAAGAACCAACTCTTTCCATAATACAGAAAGTACCCTCAAAGAAGAAGAAGGTAAAAATAGCTAGAAGGGGGAATAGGTTGAAAGAAAAGGATGAACCATATTTAAAACTATATAAGTTTCAATTTAAAATTTTATATTTAACATTTTAAACAATGTATAATCTGATAAATGGTCATTTGATTCAAATTTGTTAGTTCGAAGTAAACAATATTTAAAACATTTTAAATTATTTAGACAAGTAAAATAATGATCAAAATATCCTTTATATAATATACTTTATCAAAATACTTTTATAACTCGATGTCTTAACAAGTTTACTTTCGTTCCTGTAGACTCTGGCCATGCATTGATCAGGCGCAAAGCTATGATTCTCCAGGTGCTTGGTAGACTTGTTTCAACACCCAGTAAAAATACTTGAAAAACCTTTTAAAACAACTGATATGGAAAGTACAATCCAAACAAATCAACCAAACCAAACATTTGTCTAACCATGGATCGCAGATACACAATGGTTACGCCTGGATCCCCCAAGAAACATCTGTATCTGTAAGCTATCTCAGCTCTACGAATTACGCCATGATGACTAGTAGACCACAGATACACAATGGTTACGCCTGGATCCCCCAGGAAACATCAGTACCCTTAAGCTATTTCAGCCAGCGGATTTCGCAACTACGACGACCTACATAGATCGCAGGATACACAATGGTTACGCTTAGATCCCCCAGGAAACATCCATACCCCTAGGCCATCTTAGACAGGCGAATTACACTATGCATCCATAACATATGACCATGGAGATCACCATGGAATTCGATGGACACTCGAGTATCATATCCGAAAAACCCAAATCAGAGAGAGAATAATATCGATAGAATGAATCCACAATGTAGCCACAAAGCGGATATCAAGCAGAAGGCACTTTCCATATCTTTACTTCGAAAATATTTATCATATAGTACCTTTCAAAATCACTTTCAAATATCATACTTATATAAAGTCCATTATATATAAGATTCTATTTCAAATCGAATATTTTCCTAAACAATAGTATATCGAATCATACATATATAGACTTCGATTATATATGATTTCTCTTTCCAAATTGAGTATGAGTACCTTTTCGAATCAACAGTTTTCAAATCAATTTCATACTTATACAAATCAATTTTATACCCATACAAATCCATTTTATATAAGTTCGATGACTCCCAAATCACAGTATTTAGTAAAACAAGGTTCTCAATTTCAATTCCTTTTCAATATCAATTTAGTTTCAAAATCCTATATGATTTCGCCAAATCATTTCAAATTCATATTCTTTATCAAATTAAATATTAAATCATTTCCAAACCATTTCAATCATCAAAATATAAAAATGGTTACAGAGTTTAAAACCATCTCTTTTAAAACCTTCAAACTATTTATTTCTGTATGAAAAATCAAATTTACCATTGGAAAGATTTTTATTCTACATATATACTTTATTTAAAACATTTCAAATCTATATTTCATACCAGTATAATTCAACATAGTCTTATTTATTTCACTCAACAAACATTTTAAAACTTATATAAAATCATATTACTTTATACATTAATCATACCAAACTAAACTTATATTCTTTATCAAATACCCTATACCTTTCAAAATTGCTTAGCTTTGAAAAGTTAACCTTGATTTGGAAGTGCTCGAAACTTAAAATAGTAGAAGAAATCATATTTTCAATCCAAGAGTTGGAAATCACCAACCATACAATAAACCAATTTGAAAAGATAGGGTTATACCAAAAAAAATCTGAATCTCGAGGACTGAACACCAGATTACTTTAAATCATTTCAAATATATATATATATATATATATATGTATGTATGTATGTATATATACACATATATCTTTTGATTATCAAACCATAATTCAAAATCTGAAATCAAAATTTGTTTCACAAAATCACTCGCATAGCAAAGCTACTAGAGTGGCCTCTCCCCCACCCAGAAACTCGAAATCAATGTCGATGATGCATGTAATCATCACCGAAATTATATTCCAGTGACATAAGTGGGTTCTGGACTTTATTTTCTTGAAACTTATTTGAAATTACTTCGAAATCATTGGAATTAATTCGAATACATTTGAAACATTTTATTCGGAGAAATATCTTTAAATCATATTATTATTATATATTTTCTAAATCTTTAAAAAAGCCGATTTCAAAACACGGGAGTTCGATTCCTCGAAATTAAAAATTCAAATCCCTTTAGTTATAAATCATTTTATATAAGTCAAATTCTTATAAAATTTCAAAATTTCAAATTTTCATTTAAAAGATATATAATCTTTATCGAAAACATTTCACTTTTATATACAAAATAGGATTATCCTTATCAAAATAATAATTTCGATGTATGCACAATTTCAAAATACAACCAAACACAAATTTCCAAAGAATGATTCAAGGATGGATTTCAGAACAAACAGAGATTCGAAATTAGAGGAACCTAATCAAATAGAATTCTGGTTCGAAGATAAGCTCGAACAAAGATGAGATAATTTAATTACCAAATATAAGATGGATAAGGCTTTATAAATCGCGGGCGACCTTAACCGGTCAACCGTGACTTCAGGAATATATCCAATGCGAAAATCTAAGGTAAATCGTCCTTCGATCGCCAGAGATAGAATCCGGGTACAGCAGGAGATAGATAGCATCGTAAACTGAGGATATAGAAATCTCCGGTGAATCAATGCCAATTGTAAAGGAGGTTCACCCCTTTACAAATCATTCAAAGATTGACGGAATCACCAATCTTTAGAGAGGTCATTCCAAAGTGGAGTTACGGAATGCTCCAAAATCAAAAGGATAAAATAGGGAGGACAAGACTGGATTCCAGAACAAGTGGAAGCGTTCCAAAGTTCAAAGAATCCCAATCGGTAAGAATCCTAACCAAGAGATTTCTAACAAGGTGGATACAGTAGGAATGAAATTTAGAAAATCTTGGTTTCAAAATAAGATTTTTTTTTTTTACCAAAATAATCTTTGAGAATCCTTTAAAAATCATTTGGAAATCATTTTATACTTCGAAAATATGTTCTCTCGCAAAGAAAGGATTCTGAGATTGATTTCACTCATTCGAGGGTATTTCTACCCTATCTCTAATGAGTTTTTGCTCCGCGGGCTATGGTTTGCCTAAAAACCAAAGGTCTGATACCAACTATAACAACCCGATATTTTCAGCCATTCGCATCCACACATGCCGAACTTGAATTGCTCAAAATACCGCATTGTAAATAAATTTGCAGTAAATAAAATACAATCATAGAATTACAGACAAAGAAATATCAGAATAACTCGCAGCGGAAATTAAGATACCATAGTAGTTCATGAAGCTACTATAACAAACTCTCAAAACATAATACATAATATCAGTCTGAAAACCATATACAATAGAAGTCTCAAATACATAGCAGTTTATAAATACCAGAACTAAAATAGAAAAACTGAAACTGAAAGGGAACATATAACTAGACAAGCAGAATCTCCAGCAATTCCTAGCTCCAGAAAAGAAATTCAAAGCTAAGCTGTAAATACCCAGGCTGACCCGAGCGTAAAGTAAAACGCAAAACACTCAAGTCAGGACATATATACTTATATAATGTAAACCAACTCAAGTGAACTGTAGTAGAAATGCACAATAACTTAAAGGATGCATGGGATCGTCCATCCTTTAAGGATCTGTTAAACTATAATTTAAATACATCCCGTAGTTAAAGTTTCAAATAGTAATTTATAATTCGAAATCAAAAATCATTTCAAAATTCAGTATCATCCAAAATCCATTTCAAAATATCAAAATAACGTATCTTCCAAACCACATTCATTTATTTAAAATACCATTTCAACACACATTTCAAAATAGTTTATATTTCAAAACAAATTACTTCTAAATCATAAAATATAATTATTAAATTATTAAATTTCCAAAATTTTAAACTTTTAAAAGTTCACTTGTTCAATTAAATTTATCAAAACAGTGAAAATTCACCTTCCGCAGCACTTAGAAAATGCTACGGAAAGTCATGTTTTAAAACAGTTCAATTTAACAAAAGACAGCATTTAAAATGCTGTAATAGGGTTACTTTAGTACTAAATAAAACTTAGTTAAATTTAGTGATTACAGCACTTACAAAGTGCTATAATGACTCTTTATTAAAATTTAGCCATTTGGTTCATTTATATCAACTACTGCATTTACAAATGCTGTAATATCATTTACATTAGAAATAATAGCATTTCAAAAATGCTGTTAATTAACTTTCAAATATCGAATATAATTTCATAAACCATTAAATTTTCATTTAAACCATTTCAAACTTATAAAATCGTATATTTTCACTTTTATAATCATTATTCAGTTTTCCTTAAATTCATGATTTTATAAAGATAAATTTCCATTCAAAAATCAATATTTAATAATAATTCACTTATTAAATTCCAACATTCAATTTCAATTCATATAATTAATTTTTTAACTTAGCACTTAAGTTTAAATTTCAAAATATAACTTATTTTCCATTTTATTTATTTAACTTCAAAATTCACTTTTAAACAAAATTCACAATTTTCCAATTTAAGTTATATTTCAAAATTCAACTCAATATTCATTTATTTCACATTTTAACTTATTCAAAATCCATTAATATATTATAAAATCATTATTAATTCATTTAATTCAAAGTATCATAAATTTATCATATTTTCATATTTAATTTAAATTCCATTTATAATTAAATCAAAATTTCCAAAATAACCTATATTTCAATTTCCACTATCATTAATTTATTTCACTTATAAATTCTCAGAAAAATCAAAATACTTTACAAAAATCATTTTTAATTAAGTTTAAATCAAAATATTATAATATTTACATTTGTAAAATATCTTAAAAATTTTACAATAATATTTTTTAACCACGGGTCTGTATATCATTTTCTACACTAGGTAAAGTGATACAGTAATATATCATTTCAACCCGTAATTTACAAAGAAAACCCAGGTTTTATCATTTCAAACCTGCAGTCCCAAGTAAAATGGAATAATTGAAAATCGTTCAGGCCTATCATTTCAGCCCATAACGATTTTCCCCTATTCTAAAGTCCGTTCGGGTATGTATCATTTTAACCCATAGTGATTCTAATCTAAAGAGAACTTGCAGTGTGATAAACTGATATAAATAACAGAACAACATAAAATAACGGTAATATATGATATAACATGTAAATAAGCATGAGTGAACCTCATACGATCATAAGATAACAGATATAACATGGTGATGCATTTTACAGATTCAAATGTGATCGATTTACTAGTTATATAAGTACAAAACTATCTAGTGAGAATAACTCACTGGTATAAGCTGGAGACGACAACTGAACCACACAAACTGAGATCTTTGAAGGCACAAAAGCACGAATAAGATTTTAGATGGGAGAGCCAAAGGTTAATCACCTTGAATACATTCAAACAAACAAAACAATCTACATAAGTTTTCTACCCAAATTCAATTAAACAAAGCTAGAAATGAATGCACAAAACAAAGCTAAAATCTTTTGCACTTGCTTTCAACACTTGTGCTTCAACCTTGGGTCAGAAACATACGGCTATGGTGAGAGTTTGGATCTGGTTTGGATCCAAATGGGTCGGCATGTTAGTCCGTGAGATGATGATTTTGATGATAACAACCTTAGAATAGATTATAAAATATAAATACTAGCATTATAGGTTTCGATATATATGTATATGCAGGGTTTAACCATGCAGGTAACAAGAATGAAGACTGTACAGTATAGAGATTCAAGATATCAAGATTGAAAACTCATGAGTATCAAGATTATCAAGAATTCAAGAATTCAAGTAATTTATTTTTTAATTAGAATTTTTTTTAAAACTCGTAGAAAAGCACTAGCATTTTAACATCCAATTTATTCGTGGAATGGAATCCACTTCGAGCTTGTTAAAGGGATGGAACCCTAAGTAGGATGGAACCCTAAGTATGATGGAACCTATACTAGTGGAACATTGTTTTGTATCCGCTAACTTTTTATTCAAAATGATTTTCAAAATTATATCTTGTTTTCAAAATGATTTCAAAACTTTCCTTTTAAAAGATTCAAAAACCTCTACCCTGATTTTAAATAATTTTAGCCTCAAAATCATCTTTAATTTCAAAGTCAAATTACTCCTGATTTTAACTATCATTTAATATAATATATTTAACTTTTAAATATTTATACTTAAATTTAAATATAAAATTATAGTTAAATTATATATATATTATTCTCTATATTTAGTTATGAATTTTAACTATAGTCAAGTATATTTATAAAGTTTAAAATAGTTTTAATATAAGATAAAGGTTATTTTCAAAGAAAATCAAATTATCAAAAAATGCTTTGGGATGTCGACATACTCATGGTGACCATGTCGACATGGTGTCAGTTGAGTTTAAAATTTAAATTTCAAAAGAAGTGTCTATTCGCCATAACTCTTCACGAATGGACATGACTGTTGTTCTTCTATAAATAAGGGTCGGTTTCAACGAATTTTATCATCAGATTTTCTAGTTTTTCACTCCTCTTCTTCTTCCACTTTTCTTAATACATATTCTTACCATTAGTCTGCCGAAATCAACATTGAATCGAACTCGATCATTCGTAGTTTGATTCTCTATCACTATCTCAACAAGATCCTCAGTGCTATTCAGAGTTATAGGCTTTTCGTAATCAACTTAGCGAGAAAAGGTGTGACTGTAGCCTTGAAAATCAATCAAGCGAGATAAGGTGTGTTTGTAGCCTTGGGAAATCAATTGGGTGAACTTATTGCCCGTAAAATCAAGTGGGTGAACTTGTGGCCCGAAAAATCAAGTATCTCTACCCAGAGGATTGTGATTCTGGAGGGTGTACCTCGTAGCTTTGAAATCGAGGGTGTAATTGTACAATTTCTTTTGAAAGGAAATCCGTACTTGTATTGCGGGGCTGGATGTAGGGTAATTCCGAACCAGTATAAAATCCAGTGTGTTCTTTCCTTTACTGCTTTTTATTTTATTTCTACATGTATGTTTGTTTCTGTGATCATATCTGTGTCTGTATATTGCACACATCTGTTTAAATTAATATAAACTCTAATAGATTTAGTTATTTTTTATAAACACTATTCACCCCCCTCTAGTGTTAACTTTAGCCTTAAGATCCGTAATCCCCATTTCTCACAATTGGTATCAGAGCAATGTTTTCAAAGTTTCATAATATGATTTTTGAAAAAGTTTTTAAAATGGCTATATTTGTTAATACTAGTTTAGAAATATTCAAATCATTATTGTTTCATGAGTCTGCATATAATCAATATTCAAATTCAAGTTATCTACCAAAATCGTTTGATGTGCAGGAATCATGCTTTACGACTGTTGAGGAATCAATCCACAATAGACAAATTGTGCAGATCAGAAAGAACAAATGGATACTTGATAGTGGATGTTCTAGATATATGACCGGAAATCCAAATATACTGAATGATATTATATACAAAGACGGAGGACTGGTTAACTTTGGAGACAATTCAGAAGGATATGTGATTGGCATCGGCAAAGTTGGTAATTCTGAAACTCCTACTGTTACTAATGTTTACTAGCAAAAAATCTGAAACATAATCTGCTAAGTATAAGTCAACTCTATGATAAAGGATATAAAATTAAATTTGAAAAAGATAAATGTCACATTGAAGATAATAATTCAACCATAATATTTGAGGGAGTCAGGAAAAAGAATATTTATATTCTTAGTATGAAAATTTCAAATGATAACCTGTGTCTGTTGGCAAATACAAGTGACCCTTGAATTTGGCATAAGAGATTTGGACATTCGAATTTCAAACTTTTATCTAGACTGTTAAAACATGATCTAGTAAGAGGTCTCTCTAAAATGGATTTTAAAGTAGATAGTTTATTTGATGCATGTCAATTAGGAAAACTTAGAAAAAGTTCCTCTAAATTAAAAGATATGATTTCGACTTTAAAACCTCTTGAATTACTTCATCTTGATTTATTTGGTCCATCCCAAATTCTATCAATAAATCATAGTAAATATGTTTCTGTAATTGTAGATGATTATTCTAGAATTACATGGACAATATTTTTGAAACATAAAAGTGATACTTTTGAATGTTTTAAGAACTTTTCAAAAAGATTTCAAAATCAATTTTCTCTAAAAAAATTATAACCATTCGAAGTGATCACGGTGGTGAATTTGAAAATGAAAAGTTTGAGAAATTCTGCAATAAAAAGGGAATAACTCACAATTTTTCATTTCTAGAACGATTCAAGAGTGTGCGAGAACCATTTCATACAGTAATTTACCAAAGAATTTTTGGGCAGAAGCAGTTGCTACCGCCTGTTATATTTTAAATAGAATTTTAATTAGACCTCTAACTGATAATACATCTTATGAACTTCTTTATTCAAAGAAACCTAAGGTATCTTATTTCAGAATTTTTGGAAGTAAATGCTTTATTTTAAATACAAAAAATAATTTAGAGAAATTTGATCCTAAATCCGACAAAGGAATCTTTATCGGATACTCTAATAGAAGTAAAGCAAACAGAGTGTTTAATTTAAAAACTAACACCATTGAAGAAACAATGCATGTTTCATTTGATGAAAATTTCAAAATTTTTGAAGATACAAATGATGAAGAGGATTTAATCACTCAAAATCAAGAATCAATTGAAACTAATAATGAAATTAATCATCCTAATAAAAGGACTAAACTTTTAAAAGATTATCCTATAGAAAATATACTGGGAGATATGCAATCTGTTGTTAAAACTTGAAATCAACAAAGTCAAATGAGTAATGTAGCTTTTATATCAATTATTGAACCCAAAAATCCAAAAGGAGCATCAACTGATGATTCATGAATTTTGGCTATGCAAGAAGAATTAAATCAATTTACTAGAAATGATGTTTGGTAACTTGTTCCTAGACCTGAAAATAAAACTATTATTGGAACTAAATGGGTTTATAAAAATAAAATCAATGAACAAGGAGAGGTAGTTAGAAATAAAGCTCGATTAGTCAATCAAGGTTATTATCAAAAAGAAGGAATAAATTTTGATGAAACCTTTGCTCCCGTAGCAAGATTGGAAGCCATTAGAATTCTACTTGCTTTCGCAAATCATAATAATTTCAAATAATTTCAAATGGATGTTAAAAGTGCCTTCTGAATGGATTTGTAAAAGGAGAAGTATATGTTGAACAATCACCACTTTTTAAAAATGATAAATTACCAAATCATGTTTACAAACTTAAGAAAGTTTTATATGGTCTAAAACAAGCTCCTACAGCCTAGTAGATAGACTAAGATCTTATCTATTACAATCAAATTTTGAAATTGGAACAGTAGATAATACTCTTTTTATTAAAAGAAATAAAAATGATATTCAACTAGTGCAAGTTTACGTAGATGATATCATTTTTGGATCAACTAACTTTGAAATGAATAAAGAATTTTTTGAAATAATGACAAAAGAGTTTGAGATGAGTCATATGGGTTAATTAAATTTCTTTTTAGGATTACAAATAAAACAATTATATAATGGTATCTTTATTAGTCAAGAAAAATATGATAAAGACCTAATTAGTAAATTTAGTTTGACTACTGCGAGTGGAAAACCACTCCCATGGAAACCAATGAGCAACTTAGTAAAGAAGATCTCTCGAAAGATGTAGATCAAAAATTATATAGAGGAATGATTGGATCACTACTCTATATTACTGCTAGTAGACATCATATCATGCATGGTGTTTGTCTCTGTGCCAGATATCAATCCCAACCTAAAGAGACCCACTTAAAAGCCGTAAAATGAATCATAAGATATGTTAAACACACATCTGATTATGGTTTATTTTACCCTAAAAATGATTCTTTTGACTTAATATCTTACTATGATGCTGACTATGCTGGTTGAAAATCAGATCGAAAAAGTACAAGTGAGACTTATCAATTTTTGCGGCATTCTCTGGTTTCCTGGCTTAGTAAAAAGCAAAATACAGTTTCTTTATCAACAACTGAAGCAGAGTAAATTTCTGCTGCTTTGTCTTGTTCTCAAGTAATATATGTGCAACAAACTTTAAAAGATTATGGTTTAAAATTTTCAAACTCACCAATTTATTATGACAATGCGAGTGTGATAAATTTATCCAAAAATACTACTCAACTTGCTCGAACTAAACATATTGATACCAGACATCATTTTCTCAGAGATAATATAAGTAAGGAAGTAATCACTCTAGATTATATCAATTCTGAGAATCAAATTGCTGTATCTTAACAAAACCATTAAATGAATCTATATTTACTAAATTAAGAAGAGAATTAGGTATTTGTTCAAACTAAAATATAAAATACAAATAAACAAAAGTATAATTAAAATTAATTCAAAATAAATTAAATAGGCAAAAATTCAAAGACTGTGTCGACATACTCCTCTACCCTATGTCGACATACAACGTTTTTAAAATTTTGAAATTTTTCCCACCAAAATTCAAAATAATTGTTTATATATTCTTCACATTTTCGAAATTTTATTCATCCTTTCTGTTATCTCTCTATTCTTCTCTCTGAAATCAAAAAAATCAATGGCCTTCTCTTCCAAATCAAACATAAAATCAACCTTTTTGTTCCCCTCTCCTACGTCTGGTCCATTTCAATGTACTACTCTCGCGCGTGTGACTAAAATAGAGGACTCTCGGAAGGATGCACTTCAGATGATGACTGAAATTCAAGTGATTCAACTCCATATGGCAAAGGAACAAGAGAGGCAAGGCAAGACTCTTAGGAATTTGCAAAAATTTATAATGGATAATTAAGCCAAACTTATCTTGATTGATGAAGATTCTTCACTCGGTCAAGAACAAGAGGCCAGCGAAGAAGAAGAACAACCCATGGAAGAAGCTCACGCGGAGGATGATGATCAATTCGTGTGTGTTGGAGAAGTGTGTTTTGACCAGAATGGGAATCTTGTCGAACAACGTGGAAATTTCTGTTTCCACTATCCAAACTGTTCGATTCATTGATCTCCTATGTTCAAAAACACACATTAGTTTCTTCTCTTTCTTTATCATTGTTGTTTATTCCTTCTTACATCTACAATGAAAATGTACAAATAACTATATGATTAATAAATTAATTGTGTTCTTATATGTGTTCTTCCTATTAATACATATAACTATACGGTTATTATATACTTAAGATATTTAGTAGTTTAGGATTAGATTTATTATTAGATCTAAGTGTTGATTATTTATGATAACACTATCATTATAATCATATAGAATATTAGATTTAGGGAGAGTTATATAGTTTGGAGTTATAAAGTTTAGTGTTTGTTTTCGTTGATGACAAAGGGGGAGAAGTATAAAATAGGGTAATTAGGCATAGATTAAAGGGGGTTCTTAGTTTTAGGGGGAGTTATTAGGATAGGAGTATTATTTATAAACAAAGATTGTCATCATCAAAAAGGGAGATTATTAGTCCACGAGATGATGGTTTTGATGACAACAACCTTAGAATAGATTATAAAATATAAATACTAATATTATAAGTTTAGATATATATGTATATGCAGGATTTAACCATGCAGGTAACAAGAATAAAGACTATACAGTTAGAGATTCAAGATATCAAGATTGAAGACTCATGTGTATCAAGATTATCAAGAGTTCAGGAATTCAAGTAATTTATTCCTTAATTAGAAATTTTGTTAAAACTCATAGAAAAGCACTGGCATCTTAAAATCCAATTTATTCGTGGAATGGAATCCACTACGAGCCTGGTAAAGGGAGGAACCCTATGTAGGATGGAAGCTACGAAAAATCTAGTGGAACATTGTTTTGTATCCACTAACTTTTTATTCAAAATGATTTTTCAAAATTATATCTTGTTTTCAAAATGATTTCAAAACTTTCCTTTTAAAAGATTCAAAAACCTCTATCCTGATTTTAAATAATTTTAGCCTCAAAATCATCTTTAATTTCAAAGTCAAATTACTCCTAATTTTAATTATCTTTTAATATAATATATTTAACTTTTAAATATTTATAATTAAATTTAAATATAAAATTATCGTTAAATTTTATATATATTATTCTCTATGTTTACTTATGAATTTTAACTATAGTCAAGTATATTTATAAAGTTGAAAATAGTTTTAATACAAGATAAATGTTATTTCCAAAGAAAATCAAATTATCAAAAAATGCTTTGGGATGTCGACATACTCATGGTGACTATGTCGACATGGTATCAGTTGAGTTTAAAATTTAAATTTCAAAACAAGTGTCTATTCGCCATAACTCTTCACGAATGGACATGACTGTTGTTCTTCTATAAATAGGGGTCCGTTTCAACAAATTTTAACATCAGATTTTTTGGTTTTTCACTTCTCTTCTTCTTCCACTTTTCTTAATACACTTCTTACCATTACTCTGCTGAAATCAACATTGAATCGAACTCGATCATTCGTAGTTTGATTCTCTATCACTATCTCAACAAGATCCTCAGTGCTATTCAGAGCTATAGGCTTTTTGTAATCAACTTAGCGAGAAAAGATGTGATTGTAGCCTTGAAAATCAATCAAGTGTGATAAGGTGTGATTATAGCCTTGGAAAATCAATTGGGTGAACTTGTTGCCTGTAAAATCAAGTGGGTGAACTTGTGGCCCATAAAATTAATTATCTCTACCCAAAGGATTGTGATTCTGGAGGGTGTACCTTGTAGCCTTAAAATTGAGGATGCAATTGTACAATTGCTTTTGAAAGAAAATTCGTACTTATGTTGTGGGACTGGATGTAGGGTAACTCCGAAGCAGTATAAAATCTGGTGTGTTCTTTCCTTTACTGTTTTTTATTTTATTTCTGCCTCTGTGTTTGTTTCTGTGATCATAGCTGTGTATGTATATTGCACACATCTGTGTTTAAATTAACATAAACTCAAAAAGATGTAGTAATTCTTTATAAACACTATTCACCCCCCCTCTAGTGTTAACTCTAGCCTTTAGATCCGTAATCCTCATTTCTTAAACGGCCTATATGGGTTTGATGATGGTGCAAACATAGGTGATATGAAACAACAAGCTAAGGCAACACAACCTAGGATTAATGCAACGTATAGGCTCGGCCAAAGCAACCATGGGCACGGCCAGGTTCAGGTGGGGTCAGGGGATGATGTGTCAGTGGTGTCAGGTCAGATAGGGGCTGGAGATGGCCGTGCAAGTGGCGGCCAAGGTGGAGTTTGTGATGGTGGTAACTAAGGTGAACGGCTATGGTCGTTCAAGTGAGGTTTGGTTGCATTTTCATGTGGATCTTCAACCTAGGGTGGCTCGGCTTGGGATGGTCAGTGAGAAGGAGGTGGTGGTGACTGGCTCAGGTGGTGGTGGAGGTGGCACAGCTGATGGAGATGGCAGGCCGATCCTAAAGGTGAAGAGAGCAAGTGCAAATTCACATAAACAATGGAAGAAAAGTGAAAAAGAAAAGAAAGATTACCTAATTTTTCTCCACAAAGAAGAGGCCGAACTTTTTTGATGATGAGAAAGATAATTCACGTGAAAATGATATGAGAGAAGTGGTCGGCTGAAGGAATGGAGTTATGGCAGCAAATTAAATGAAAATGTGATGGTTGAAAATGAAGAGGTGTGTATACAAAAGGTCAAATAATAACAAAAGTCACAAAAACTCTTCAAATATCTCCATTTCTTTTGCAATTTTTAAATAACTGAAAAAAGTATATAAATTCAGATAAAAACATGAAAATTTAGCAAATAAACAAAAATATATAAATAAATATTAATTATATATAATTCAATTAAGAAAAACAGCAAAAATCGCAAACTAGTCTTAAAATTTTGAAAATAAATGCAACAAGTTTTGGAAAAATTTTATGTACATGAAAAATAATTATAAATAAAGATAAGAACATAAAAATAAAATGCATGTATAAAAATAAATAAATAAATTTTAATTAAATATTATTTAAATGAAGAAAATAGCAGAAAAATAGAAACTAGTCTTTAAAAATAGGAAATAAATGCAATAAATTTTGGAAAAATTCTAACATCACTTTAAAAATGTTTTAAAATAAAATATATAACTAAAATATCATATAAAACATATTAGAACATGATTTGACAAATAAAAATATTATTTATATAAATTAAAATAGATAATTTTATTAAATAAATCAATTTACACCCAGTATTGTAAAAAGCATAACTTTCACAATGTAAGTCGGATTTCAACGAAACAAAAAGTACTATTCTTGAAATTAAATTTATTTCCATATTAAAAGATAAAATTCAAGAATTCAAATATTTAAATTTAAAAGTCCAAGTTTGACCAGATTGACCAAAAATCCACTTTTCTGGAAATATCCTATTTATTCATATTTGACATTATAATTCACACAAAATTAAAATTTATATTTAAAATAATAAAATTTATCCATTTTAATAAATAAAATAAAGTTTTCAAATAAAATAATCAAAATAAACAATAAATCACAAAATTCAAGGTTGTTACAGAAATTCAAATACATACCTTTGTCGAGCAATTTCAAAATTTATCTTCAAAATCAATAATCCCAATTTTTTTTCTTTATAACACATGTATCCCTACTATTAATAATGCCCAATCACAACATTCAAAATCAATTTATTCATTCCTTTACAAAAGTTACAATATCAATTTCATTCAAGTCCGTACGATGCCCGTATATCACCAACATGATACCAAATTAGATCGCTCACTCGATCACATAATTTCACTTCCGAACTAGTATCATCCACCCGACATCCTAGTGTGGACTTAGATCTGGTTTCTTGACCAGAAACCGTCATTCTCCTTGCATAGTTCTAAACTATGATAGAGAATTTCCAGAATCAACCAAAAATCCATATTCAAAGTTCGCGTCGAAAATCGAGTGAAAAATTCCAACTCGGATTGATATAATTATCTCTAAATGGTATGCTCGAATTTTGGATCGAATCGCTATGCGAATAAAGTAATATACTTACATCCCACGTATTTATCAATTGATTATTGGTTATATATCAATTCTCTTTTATTCACATTGATTTTTCATTCACTTATTCACAATTACCAGTTTAACTTTCACTCAATTATTAACTTAGAA
Source organism: Allium cepa (assembly GCA_030765085.1). Lineage (NCBI taxonomy): Eukaryota > Viridiplantae > Streptophyta > Magnoliopsida > Asparagales > Amaryllidaceae > Allium > Allium cepa. Next base: position 885,517,046 of record CM060932.1, read on the forward strand.
TATTTTCTCAATTCCAAATTTACTTAAGAATTTCACCATTTGTTTCTTAAGTCCAATAAATGTTTCATATAACTTTTTATATTTATTCTTCACTTCACCACTGGAGTTTATAACTACTTATATTTAAATTTGGTCTCCAATTCCATATGAATTCAATTCATTTCAAATCATATATAATATGTCATTTCTTCAATTAGTTTCACTTACTAATTTTGATTTCAATACCTTGTTTAATTTGGTCCAACTTGACAAATTTTCCATTTCACTTTGTTTATCACAAATCAAATTCAATTTCCAATATTCAGTTTTAATTCGAACTTTAAAGCTTCGATAAGTATTCCAACTTATTTACATTTCACGCTTATTTTAATTTAATTCAAAATTTCAACTTCTATAGGTTTCCCGGCTTATTTCCATTTCATAATCATTTAAATAGGGTTCTAGAGTTTTTAAACAATTTCTTAATATTTCAAAATCATTTTGAAATCAATTATATCCAAAAACATTTGCATTTCCAAAACAAACCCAACTTTTGCAAACAATTTTAATCTAAAATATTTTGGTAGCAATTCCTCTCTTGAAAACGCGAAAATGAACATCGATGACGTCGTGATCATCATCTGAATTATTTTCCAGCAACCGAAAAGAGTTTAGTGCTTTTATCCCTCCAAAACATTTTTACAAAACCTTTGAAAACCAATTCCAAACTCCAAGGGAATTCAGTCTTTTCTAAATTTCAAAATTTTCAAATCATTTCAAATTCCTTCAAATATTTCTCTGGAATTCTATTTCAAATTATAAATCACATTTACGGTTTATATTTACAAATCCCATTTGTATATAAATTTATTTCTTAGCTTTTAGTTATGATTTCAATTCCTTATTCAATTTTTTTAATGATAATAATTTAATGTTATCACTTCCTAACAACCAAGCAATCATATACTATAATAATTTATGGAAAATTATTTCTTTTTATATACAAAAATAATTTGGGCAAAATTATTTCATTTACCCTATTTTAAAACAATACCGTGTCAAATTATTCTATACAAGTGTTTAGAGATTCCTATACTAACGTTAATTACTCGTATTGACCAAAATCCACAAACCACTCAACAAACCAATCATCATAATATAAAACAATTTATATTCACTAACAAATACGCGCTCATATCTATAATACGCACAAACTCATTTTAGAGTACTACTGACTCTAACTCTAATGAGTAATCCCCTCTCTTAACCAAATGCTATGATACCACTCTGTAACGACCCGATTTTTCAACGATCGAAAGTCAACATCAATACGCCTACTGTATCAAATTCCAAATCATCGAATGCCGAAAAACCTAACTGTTAGAGTTAAAAAAGAAGAAGATAGAAGAAGAAACAAAAAATAGCAGAATCTCACATTTCACAGCGGAACAATATATAATAGACAAATGAATAATCTTTAAAAAAAGAACTATATCGGACTATATATACATCATTAGAGTTTACAACAACACAATACAATACTGGCAGTTATTATAGCATGCTTACATGAAAATTTGACTTGCACCAACCCATACGCAGCGGATACTATATAATATAAGTAATACGCCTCGCCATCCAGCTTGCTCCTGATCTCCATGGCATACTTTTCTGACTTCGCTCCTGAACAACTAATAATCTGACTCTAGGCTACTTATGTGGAAAACTATAGGCACCCACAGTTTAGAAAAGGAACAATAAACTCCAGGTCAGTCATAGGACTGGTGTGAGATCTTAAAAATATTTTATCTTTAACAAAAGAAAACAAAAGAAATCCGCAATGCTTTTTGAAAAATGAAACTACCATATGGCCTCTCGGCACACACACAATACAGTCGCACACTTGGGGGAGATTTCCCTTATGATAGTCAAACATGCTTGATACGCAAAAACCCTTTTAATATTATAATTAGTGCATGGTGGAAAACATTTGCAAGTATAATATTAATCTTAGCCAACATATGTACCATTATAGTATGCCTACTATAGCTTCCAAATTAGATGGCAGGCTCTACAATTAAAACCGTACAAGGCGCGTATTGGTGATTGGATTTCAACAAATGGTCAGACTAAAGAACTTCCTGGGCCACATGGGTACGCCTCTAGAGGGACGCCTCGAGAACCTAATCGGATCTCTGCCAACACAAGGCCGAGGTACCTCTGTAACAAGGTAACTACTACACGAGTATGCCATCCCTCGGTCGTTACCGATCATTATCCAAGGATCCTCAACACCAACAACCACAAAGTAATAAATTTGCAGCAACCACGTAGATTAAATATCTGGGCTCCATACCATGATACCACCCTTTTTCAGAAGGAAATGGACATACCCTAAGGGGCGCTACCCCCAAAAGCCTTGCCACATCTTTCCTATTTCGACCATTTCCGGGTTGTGAGGTTCGACGAAGTCTCGTCCACAAAGCTATGCTTTTCACAAAAGCCATGCTTCGATCAAAAAATGATCAGCAACACTTCGCATGCCACATTACCAAATTGGGAATGTATCACTAGTAACCATCAACTACATAACCTCTGAGCTCGTACGTCTCAGAGAAGGGTGTTAAGCTAAGTGAATAAATTCTCCGCCACCAACAGAAATGTATTTGATAGAAACCAGCTTTACATCACAAAGTGTAACGTCAGACACACATCCATAATAGTCCGTTCCAGGATGGAATGGAACTGAAGGCACTTCAAAGAAGCCCTTGCAAATCCGGATATTCACTAATCACGTCTGAACTTTCCATCACAAAGGGTGATATAATCTCTATACCGGAGCAACCTAGGGCAGAGATATTCGACAGGTAATCCTTTCGTTTTCGAAAATATCAGGTCTTCAACACCATCTTCAAATGCAATCCCATTTCGCCGAATCATTATTCGAAATGGGTTTTATGACATAAAGTCCTCTCCTGGCTAATCCGAATAATGAACGCTTATTTTGAAAATAAGTGTTACATTCAGATTTCAAGTAAATCACAACAAATTTCCACTTTGATCTTTTAAAAAAAAGATCCATCACAAAGATTCGATGTGGTTTCGGATAACCGTTTGAAATCCGACCCTCGGTCGCATCGAAATTCAAATGCCACTTAAAAATCAATATTGATAGTGGGTTATTTAACTATCAATCAATTTCACAACAATCACTGAATTTTAAATAATTTTCTCCTAATTATTTATTTTCAAAATATCTGTAACGACCCGTTAAATTAATAATATTAAATGAATTGAATTAATATAATTTCTAATCTAATTTAGAATAAATGTAGAAATTTGGTATAGTAGTTGTAATTTAGTGTAACAATAAAATTTTATGACAATAGATTTGGATAATGTAGATTGTCACAATTTGATTTAAAGTTAAATATAAGAAACTGATATAAGGGTTGAATTAGTGAATATCAATAAAAAGATTAAGTAGAATGGAATTCATTTAATATAAAATAAATAGTGGAAGACTTACATTGGATTGTAAAATGGATAGTAACTAAATAAAAGGTGACCGCTGAATAAATCAATGCAATAAGTGTTGATAAGGAGATTTAATGAATGTTGTCAATAATAAATGGACTTAAGATAGTAATAAAATTTGTTTCGCCTATGTAAATTTTATGTATTGATAAGCTATAATTAAATTTGAAATTTGGTAGTAAATAGGGGATAAGTTGACTAAGGCAATTAGTAATTTAATAAATGAATGCATAGTAAGTAAGTGGAAATGTATGCATAAAAATATTTTCATATATGGGATAATTACAAAAGTTTACCCATTTATCTAATGTATATAATTGAATCTAAATTTAGGGCAACACTTTGTTATTGATGGTATAAGTGAATTTGAATAAAAGGGTAAAAATTATGTAGATTTAACATGTATTAAGTATATAGCTAAGAAGGGCATTCGATGTAAATGAATCTAAATTAATGTGTCTAGTCAATAAAGGAGAACTTTAAGGGAATAAATATAAATGAATGTATTTGGGGAATGGAGTCCTTTTATATGTTGAATAGTATAACGTTGTTATTAAGAATGAACGTTACTTTAGTAATTATTAATATGGTAACGGAAGAGTGTATAAATTTTATAGTAACGTAAAAACGTATTATAAGATAATAATTAAGTGTAGACTTATAAAATATATTTATGACAACAAATTTTGTAAGTTATTTATTCTATTAGTTGTTAAGTTTTATTTATGTGTAAGTTAACAATATTACAATTCAATTGAATACAGTAATTTATGCAAACAAAAGATGAACATTTGGAAGTATTACTGTAGTGATATATATATAAGAAACGGTAACTTTGTAGTTGGGGAATAATTGATTTATTTGTGAGTTGTAATCAAATAGAGTCAAATTTATTAGAATTTATTGCAATTTAGGGGATTAATTGCAGTAACCTTTGAAGATTTATTCACTAAAATAATTGACGATGGAAATTATATGTAAATTTGCTTTTAGTTAATATAAAATATCCAGAGGGCTAGAATTGACACAAATCTACTAGTTTAGAAATTTACAATAAAAAGTGGTAAGTAATTTTTCTAAATATTTAGATAGTAGGAAGATGTAGATTTAGATGGAATTTATTATTTAACTATTTCATAAGTTGAGATCTAAGTTTAGAATTGAGATTTTTAATGTATAGATATTGAGCCAATGTTAGTTTCATTAAATTGACATCAATAACCTTGAATAATAGAAAGAAAGTGAATTTAATAAATTTAATCAAACTTATAATGTTGAATTTATTAAAATTGGAATTAATATTGAAGTTAAGAATTTACATTTGAATTGATGAATAGAACAACTATTGACACTTAAATTGTTTAGAATTGGAGTAAATAGTTAAGAAAATTTAAAGGGAGAAATTTTGGTCAATTTTTGAATTTAGATGTAAAAATTGGATTTTTATAATTTATTTAATTTATTTAATGAATATTAAAAATAGCCATTTTGGCCACGGACTCGGATTTCGACGAAACCAGTTTCATCAGATCCGTATCGGTGAATTATTATAGGGTTTCAAGTTTCGTATCGATCGGACTTGTCGTTTGATCGTACGGGCGTGAAACGCCTTGAAATCAATTTTAATAAAATCAATTTGAAATCAATTTGGAAATTTTGTTTTCAGCATAACTTCTTCATACGATCAAATTTGGACGTGAAACTTTTTCCATCGCGTTCAGAATATCTTAAAATACCTATTTGGATATATAGATTTAATAAATTCGGTTCCGGAGGCATATCGGGCTTTTTGGGCCATAGTTTGTTTCGTACGTTCACTTATCCGATCCATCTATGCTATCTCTAGTCTACCTATATAAGCGAGGTTATAAACCCTAGCCCCATTTTATTTTCCCTTTTGCTGTACGTTTATTTCTTCATCTCCTTCTCCTCCTCAAATGAATGCAACCTAGATCTACCCCAATCCAAATTTCAGTGAAAATGCAAACACTTCAGAAAAATTCCACAAAAATATATGTTAATGTTCTCGAGGCACGTAATCTACTGGTGCAATTCGTTTTCTGTTTTGAACATTCGTTTGACCAGAATTAATTCAAACAGTCTGTGACCATTCATCATCGTCGTCGCAAACTTCGTCGGATCGTCAAACCTTTTCTGGGTTTTGTAGAGTGGACGATGGGGATCGCATCTATATGGTTTTTGTGTCGATTCAACGGTTAGATCGTCGTAGATCTTCGATTTGGGTTTCGAATTACATGGGCGGCTGTTGCTGGGAGCACAGATTTTCGTGCTCGCGTGGCCGTTTGGAGGAAGGCGGTTCGATTTGGGATGATGAGCTTGGCCGCGATAGCCTTGTTTGATCGGAGACGAACGTGAAGGTGGCGAATTCTGGCAGCTGCGTTCAAACGTGGGAGGGGTTCACGAATGCATAGGGTTTCTGGAAGGGGGCCGCGTGCGTTTCTGGGAATAGAAGGAGTGACGTGGCACATATATTTGTAAGTGATGAATGTGTGTCGTTTTATTTATTTTCAATTTTGAATTCAATCATCATTTTTCGCCATAACCTTCTCATACGAAGTCGGATTCACACGAAATTTCTTTTGTTAGGATCGTAATTTAATTCTGGACTTGATGACGCTGGTTTGGACGAATTCCAAGAAGGGCGAATTTTTGGGTTTAAATCGAATTTAAATTCGATTTAAATTCAAAAGGTGAGTGTTTTAACCCACTCACAGCTACTAGAAGCTTTTATGTTTGTTTAAATTAATTTTAGAAATGAATAGAAATTTATTTATGAGTATTTGGCATGTTTATTTTATTCATATCTGTTGAATTGCATTTATTTAATTTAACTGTTAATTTAATTAATTTATTGCGTATAAATTTACAGTTAAAATTTATTTGTTTGTATATGAACTGCTAGTTAACAGTTATATAATTTATTACTGAATATAGACTGTAGATTAATAGCTGTTAAATTTAATTTGAATAAAATTGCCAGTATTACCTGTTATGTAGTACCAAAATAATATTGTTATTGATTGATATTGATTGATGATTGCGATTTGGATGATGGATGATGTTGATGAATGGATGTTTATTGTATATCATTAAATTGCAAATTATCATGCATATTTCATTTCATTCGGGATTGTGGTTTGAAATGATATATAACCGCAAAATTTTATATCTTTTAAATTGCGGATTGAAATGATAAATATCCGTATCACTTGACCATAGGATAGAAAATTATATACAGGCACCGCGGTATATATATAACTATTTAAATGTGATTTCTATGGTTTGGATGGAATACGGTTTATAATAATCTTAAATTTTATATTGTATAAATATTTTTCTTCCATATATATACACATATGAAGTTGAAAATTTTGAAATTAAAAGGTGTATAAAAATCTTTATTAAAAATGGAAGAAAATTAAGAAAATGGAGTTTAATAATTTATATCATATGTTTAAATGTTAAGTTTGGAAATTTTAAGATATGATATTTATAATTGGATTTTTCCCAAAATAAATTGAAATGAATATTCTAGTATAATTTGAATTGGGAAAAATATATATATTTTATTACTAGAAATTGAAGTCTTATTATTTATGGATTTTATATGAATATTCAAGACTAATTAATAGAACAATTGATTTGTTGAAAGAATAAAATCCAACTTTAGTTTGAAATATTGATACTCAAAATGGATATACGTATATATAAATAAATTGAAGTGGTTTTTGGAACTTGAGAGAGATAATATAAATTTTGGTTTAGACTTTAATAAAGAAATGTATTTGTAAAGCCATGAGAACTATTTTCTTTACAAAGTAACATTTAAGTTAAACCATTTAATTCATATACCGTTGAATGTCCAAACCATTCAAGTTTTTAGAAGTTATGGTTTTAAATTATGATTTTCAAAATATTATGCTTTGAAATATTTGATTTTCAGACGTTATGAAGTTAAAGCATTATGATTTTGGAAAAGAATTATATTTGGGATAAGTGATAAAATATGGCTTTGGGTTTGAAATGATATCGTATTCATGGTTATGAAATGGAATGTTTATTCTGATTTTTAAAGTATAACCTATTTTTAAATGACCGCGGTGTTATAATAACGATGGGTTGGCAAAGAGACCGGGATCGGATATGGACATACTCTCTGTTGATACCGAAAACCACTTTGACTAACCGTGTACGCGGTGGAGATTCCAGAATGAAGTAGGTGGTGGTGACGTTTCCTGTAAGGTAAATACGTGGACCCGACTCCCGTGAGTTGGCATAAGATGGCTAAAACAGGAGCGATTCTCAGGCCAATGAGGTCATTCCTCTGATCGGACCCTCCTCTTCGATATTATACTTTGATTTTGGATTGATTCAGTGGCCACTTCTATATTTTGATTTTGGGGAGTTAGTCCTAGGTGGGCGGTAACTGCGGCTACGCGTTTCCACCAGCCTGGATAGCAATTGGTATATCTACCCTGGCATTGCCTAGTTGTGCCGTGTCACCTACCATACCGAGCCTTTACTACGAGTTTCTATTTGTGTCGTACTTATGGAGTATCCTCTGGTAGCTTCCCGATCAGGAGGTATTACGGTACTGTATAGACTATTGGCATTATTTGTGTTAAGGGCTATATGGGTAACCCCTTAACGCTATTAAAAAGTAAGTTTATTTTCTAAATAGACACTATTATAATAGCGCAATATACTACATAGTAAATAGTTTAACGGATCCTTAGGAGATGTAAATCCCGAACATCTCTTGAGTTACTGTACTCATATTTATTTCTGTTAATTTAACTCACATAAGATCTTTTAGTCTGACTCGAGTGTTTTTGTCTTTTCAAATTCGCTCGGGTCAGTCCGAGCGTTTCAGGATCGAAGATTTTAGCTTTGGAGGACGAAGACGAAGAATCCGTATTACATTATTTATAGTATTGCACAACACTCTAAATTTCCGCTGCATTGATTGTATTGGTATGTGTAACTCTGATATTCATTGTATAAGTAAAATAAATATTTTGTAAACAGTTATCATGAACTGTATATTGATTATTATATTTTATCCTTCCGCTGTGAGATTCTATTTTGTTTTATTTCTTCTCTGTTTTTCTTATTTAACCCATAACAATCCGCCCTTACGTATGCTTTGAATTGGCACGTGTGTCGGTTTAAAGTGTGCGAAAAGGCGGGATGTTACAATATCTTCGTAAGATATATTTTCACATTTCAACCCTTTGGAAACAAATTTCGAATCACTTTCCTCACGTGGAATAAATTTCCAAATATTATTTATTTCCACTGAAAATTTGCTGAGTTCGAATACTTTAAAATAATTTAAATCACTTATCCCAAAATATATATACTTGGAAACATTTAGAGTAAAAACTATTTCTAAAAACTTATTTAAATATTAGTTATGAAATCATTATACAAATATCTCATATAAAACTTTCTTGTATGTGTTCCTAAGAAAAGGAATTTGTCCATAATGAAAAGAAGGCCCGGCTCCAAGTTGTTCAGGAATAGTGGCGTTGAGTTTCTCGACCGTTTGCCTTAGGATTAGTTAGTTATATTCCCAAGTCCAAACTAATTTTAAAATTAGTAGATAGAATATAAATATTTAAATAACCATTTTCTAAATCAAATATCAATTAAATCTTTAAAATAATCACTTCTAAAATTAACTAAATAAATCATCACTTTAAAGATTTAAAAATAACTTAAGAAAATAATTTCTCCATAGCAACCTTTTTAAAACCAACTCCAGAACTTTTAATTTATTTTTAAAAGCTACTTTGAAAACATACTTGGCTTACCAAGGGAGAATACTCTTTCCATTTCAAAATGGTCCATTTAAATCAATTAATAGATCCTTCTTGATTTATTTCAGTTTACATTCCAAATTTGTAAATTTCTTTTCCACACTTTTAAAAATAAACCAATATTTAATTTTAAAACAAATTTTACTTTCCTTTATAAATTCCCATTGTGAATTTAAATTTCCAAATATCAACTTATATACGATTTTCAAATTGATTTTCAAACATTCACTTTCAACACTAAATCAAATTCCAAATTGATTTTCAAATTTCATTTTAAACACCAAATCAAGTTCCAAATTGATTTTAAAATTTTATTTTCAAATTAAAATCAATTTCCAAATTGATTTCTAAATTATTTCCAACACCAAGTCAAATTCCAAATTGATTTTAAAATTTTATTTTCGAACACCAAATTAATTTCCAAATTGATTTTAAAGTTTTATTTCGAACACCAAATCAATTTCCAAAATGATTTTCCAAACATTTATTTCCTTTTAAAATAAATTCCTTTATCTCTTCCGATCTATTTAAATCTGAATGTTAAATAAATTCTTCAACTTTTGAATAATATTACTCATTTATTTAATCTTTTCCCCATATTTTGAAACTAATTTGATAGGATTACAAAAAAAATCAAATTTTATACGTTTAAATTTCTTCTTTTAAATTTATCCAATTTTCTAAAATTAATTTACTATAAATTTCTACTTTAATTCCTAAAAAATCCAATTTTATATTTCTGTTATCCTACGATATAAAAAAGTATATTCGGCTAAACTATAGCCTTCAATAAATCTCAACCACCAATATAATCATTCAAACCAATATAATCATTCACAGATTATCGCTTCACAACATATGTAAATAAATACAACAATGTGAGGAATCCCGTTGGATCTCTCCAACCTGTTTCCCAGCATCCACAGATGTTAGCACAACAATAAAATACCAATTCCACTTCAAGGTTGAATATCACGGTATATGGTATTATATAATATCATCCGTTGTTATGCGGTGCATAGGGTCTCATCTGCGATATAATGCGGGAAATCAATTACTCCAATACACACACACACACACACACACACACACTCTATCACATTCAAACAATCAATCAAGAATTCAAATTCTAACTATTTTCTTTTTGAGTGAGAAGATCCCACCTTCGATTTCGCATATAACCCATTTCCAATCTGACTTGTTTTCTTCACTGTATTAGACCTTGTATAAACAATTTTAGACAGTTGATTAATATTTTGAATTAGTCAAACAATTAATCACTAGTTATTTATTTAATTTAGATAATAATTTGGATTTACACCAGTAATTTATTTTTATACAAATTTTATTTTAAATAAAATAATTGAACCAAACAAATAATCAATCACCATTTAAATAAATTTAATTAACTAATTATTTAATTAACTATTATTTCCTTAAACAAATAATTAATTTCCATTTAATAAACTGAATTAACCAGTGATTCATATTTACATAATAATATTTAAACGAATTTCCCTTAAAAAAAAACTTTTTTGTAACATAAATAAATTAAATCAGTTTATTTAATAAATTAATTATTTATATATGTTATTTTAAAATAACTGGTAGATGTTTAAATGTGTATATGAACCTTGTCTAAATATATATACATATATATATTTATCAATTCAAAGACCAAATAAATAAATACCTTACTATATGTTTATATATATAATTCTAGATTCAAATTAAATTAAAAATTGACTTTAAAAAAAGTTTACCTTACTGTTGAATTTTTTTTGCCTGCTTGCGATGGCACCTCCAAAACACAACTCGACTTCGTCATTTGCGTCGCGTTGGCCTGTCGTCGAAATCGCTTACCGTCGAAATCGCCTGCTGTCCCTATCTTGATCGCAACGCGAGTCAAATCCAAACTCAAGCCCTAATACCAGTCGCGACCCAAGGCGAATCAATAGCAGCTAATTGAACGATTCGAAACCCTGGTCGAGTCGAGCATCGTTGCGCAAGCCAGTCACGGTCACCCCCTACTTCTCGCGAGTGCACGCGTGTGAGCTTCGATAATTCGAACGATTTGATTTTTCTTTTTTTTTCTTTTAAAAGAGGAACGAATTTGTTTTTTAGAGAGGAATGAAACTGAAGGCTTTGGCCATTATAATTTTTTCCTATTTGCCATATGATTTTGAATTTCGTTTTTTTATTTGGCTTCTATTATACGAAGAGGAAGGGGGATGCGTGTTAGAAATTGAAGATAGGTGTTAGATTAGGGGAAGCATGTGGTAAATCTTCTCATTGAATGTAAATACATATATTCAATTTTAAATTCAAATTCAAATCCCAATCGTCTCGATTTCTGCAACTTAAAATTTTGATCTTCCATCGAAGCGTGCCGCTAGGCGTTTATAACGTTATACACCTATTCCGAACGCAATGGAAAAGGTTTCGAGTCAAAATTCGGTCGTATGGAGAAGATAGATTTTTGAACCTAGTTATTAAATTAAATTTCGATATAATTTTCAGCACATTTACTTATCGTATGGCCAAACTATCACTCCAAACACTACGAAAATTGAAATCCGATAGTAAAACAATATTACGGATCCAATGGAACTTGTTCCGACGAATTCTTAGACTGTGCCTCGGAAGGCTATTTTTAAATATCGATTTAAACGATATATTTTCAAACTGGACAAAACATTTCCGAATTAAATTCTGAAGCTTCCATTATCTTTAGTATCATCAATATTAATTTTACAAGCCATTAAAATATTTTTAACAAGCTCAGAATTCCAGATTTCATATTTTATCCGATTCCATATTATTGAATTCATTAATTAAATTGCCAAATCCATAGTTATATCTGAAATTCAAGTTTTAAAATAACTTCCAAATATTTAAAATCAATTAAATATTTCAATTTCAAATGTCCAAAATTCTAGGTCGTCACATCACCCAAGAGGGATGGTGAATAGGATGATACTATTAATTATAAAAATTATTGCAGAAGTATATAAAATAATTGCAACGCAGATTTATCAGAATTATAGCAGCACAGATAATAGCAGAATAATAATAATAATAGAACACATAGATATACCCAACTTTGGCAAAACTCTGCCTACGTGCTGTCCCTAAGGTTTCTACTAGAAACTATGCAGTCAGACGCTTACACACGTAAACTCGTGACACCCGCTATCGACTAACCTTAACTCTACGCTCAAAACCCTGCCACAACTCGGCCACTGAATTGCGAATTCTCGAATTACACCACTGTAGTTCGTCCCCTAGTCACACGACTAGAAATTACAAAGGTTTTAAAAGGAAAATACAAAAGAAATTAACAAAACAAACCCTAATTTTAACTAAAGCTCAATAACAAGGCCGACCCAAAATAAGTAAGTGATAAAATTAAATCCCCTTTCTCTTTAATTTCTTCGACCAACGCCTCTTTGAAAATGGCTTCTTGTTCTCGTTCGTTTACTCTTTAAATAAAATTAGGGTTCTTGGTGAAATTGAAGCGTCGCTTCAGGTTGTTTGATCGAAACAGATGATTTAACGATGCTTGCTTTGTCGATCAAGTGTTACTTTGAATTGCAGAAAGCTACTTCAAATTGTCGAGTTCGGTTGAATGATCTGATATATGATTTCCTTTTTATTGATTCTTGTTTATATGCTCGAACTCGATTTGATTCAAGTTATTGATTAAAGTTTGTTCTGTTGTTGCTTAAACTCAAATGGATTTTGATGACCAATGATGATTGGGTTTTATAGGATTCTAATTCCTATATTTTTGTTCAAATATACTATTCGAATTCATCTAATAAATTTAGCAAGCCCGTGTGATTTTTGTTGAATGCTTGAGATTGACCTGACTTGTTCAATTCGTTCTTTTTGTTGCTTGATTATCACTGCTCGATTCTTGGCTACCACGGCTCTGACTTTGCTGTGACGATGTTGATTTATCTTTGTTCCCTTTGACTTCGGCCACTTTATATTGTTAAAATCTGAACTTGTTTGATTTCCTTGATTGACTTGCGACCTGACATTGACTCTGTTCGACTTTGATAAAACTGCTGCTTTGAATTCTCTGGCATTGGATTTGATTCCATTTTGACTTCGGCCATTTTTGAAATAGTTCGAACTTGCCTTGGTTAATGATTTTGCCTCTGTGTTGCTTGAACTTTAATCTGGTTTGCATTGATGTTTCTATGCACTATGTAACTGTTATCTTGGTTCTGGATTTGTATGTGGTCTTATTGACAAGTCTGCATTGCACTGCCCACTATTCTATATGTTTGCAGCCCGCACATATATATGTATATGTTCACGCATGTACATATTCAGTTATATGTTCCACACTTGAGTTTGTTGCTCTTCATGTTAGCATTGGCTTGTCTCGACTTCACTGTATCCACATTTTTGGCACTGTTTATATATATGTGAGTTCATCCATACTTCTACTTTGTGCTAGTGCACTTGATATCTTCACCTCATTGTACATTTCCTTGAGTCAGGTTCCAATGTACATGTCTGTTGCTTGAAGTCTGAAAGAATTTGTATTGTTTGCATATCCCTGTCTACCTCATATGGCTTTGCATATTTGTACATGTCTTCAATTATGGTGTATGCATTGAGTCATGTGCGTATGCATTGAGTCATGTTGATGATGACGCTTTGTTCATTTTATTCATATCACCACTTTCACTTGTGTACTAGTCTGGTTCATATTGTTAGTGCAGCCTTATGTCTCATTGATGCATTGCATTTTTCCTTGTCTTCGAGTCTGTGATGTTGAGGTATGATAGCTTCTTGGTTGTTGCATTCACCTGCACTGTCTACTGCCTTGACTTTTTTCCAGTTCTGGTATGTGGTTGCCTTTTGTAATTGTAGTCTAGTCTTGGTCGAGGCTTTGTAGTCTTTTGAAACTGTCATTGAGTAGGTGAGGCACTTGGTTTGTGTCTGCATGTGCACGGCTTGGTCTTGTATATTGTCTGGTTGCCTCGAGTTTCGCTGCATACACACACACACACTGTGTATATACATGTCTTGATTATACATGTATATATGTATGTTGTATGTGTTGGTATGGGTTTCTCTGCATTGTGTTCTGGTTATGTTTTCTTGATGTAGTTTTGGTCGACACTGAATTTTGATGTTGTTGTCATTTTAGTCGTTTTGACCATTTTATTGTACTTGTATTTTTGGACTGCACCTGTGTTGAATCCAGCTTTAAAGCTTGGGTTTGACCTTGTGCTCATATTGTGGCTTTATTTATTTTACTTGAGTTCAACCCGGCTTTTGATTTGGGTTTGACCTTGTGCTCACCTGTCCCTGTAATTTTATCAAGTGTATATATCGGTGTGCATGGCCGTATGGCATGTACAGTAATACACTGTGCATGTCACAAGCTGTTCGTGTATGATGAATTTAAAATTAAATGATGACGAACAACCCAAATAACTGAGGCAAATATTATTTTCAAAATACACATTTTATTTTATACTGCAAAAATATTTCATTTTCAATTTTACTACGTCGGCGTATATTTTTGCAGATTGCTCAGATGCTGGATTAAATCTGGAATGGAGTTGAAGATAAATATGAGTGAATGAGTGATATGTAGCGAGGACAGTTGTGTAAATTGAAATGTATTGTAATTGCAAATTGTATTGAAATTTTGAATTGTGTGTATATATATAGTGAGAGCTTAAATTTGTACTATTCAAAATTGTAATAAATATTTGTTTGAATAAAATACCCGTTTGAATTTAAATTATGTGTTCTTTATTTTATTCAACAAATATTTATTTCATTATGTGAAAAATAAAATAGTACATTAATAAAAAAATTAGATGAATATATATATATATATATATATATATATATGTTTATTATCATAAAAAAAAAATCATATACTTGCATATTCAACACAAAGCACAATGCTAGAGAACCAAAAAAATATGACAGTGAATAATTTATACCAGTCAAAAGGATAACGCATACAACATGTCAAAGTGGTCACATGTAAAAAAGGTAATGCAGGAACAGTTCTATACTTATGGAACAAATTTCGAGTCTCACCAAAAACAACATGTCCAGATCAATGCAAGTGGAACAAGAAGCAGTACAACACAAAGGCACGTACATACATGAAGATATCAAGGCCTGACTGCAACAACTCACGCATGAAATGACTCAACCAAAACACACCTGCTGTAAAATTAACACAGTCAAATATGACAATATGAACTCAATGAAGAAATGAATGAGCAAACGCAGACAACATCAAATAGCACAAGTACATGGAAGTAACAGAGTCAGAACTACAAGCCGGACTCAAGAGGAACCACATAGCAATAATTTAACGTGGATAGGCACAACAATTATACATACATACATACATACACACACATATATATATGTATGTATATACATATATACATGTTTATATGTGCAGAGTTATTAACAGTAGTAATGTGAATATACTCGTAGAGAAAATTAAGTCACGGTTCAAAGAGAAATGATATGCAGCAGTTCAAACAAAATAATGTCACAGGAGATTTGAGATGAACACATCGTAAAAGAATGCAACAAAGTCAGTAAACTGATAATTATCTCAAAAATTAAGAAGCCGAAGTCATAGCCAAAATAAACGAAGTAAATTCAAAGTCATGGAGCAACACGTATGGGATGAACCACTCAAAATAAATCACAAGCGCTCAAGAAAAATCGAATGGACAAGTGAAAATCACTGCAGAATTCAAATCGAAAATACGAACGCATATTTAGGGGTTTCGTTCCCTACAAACTCCCAACATCATCACCACCAAAATGGCAATCGAGTTCGAGACTAAATTTAGCGAGCGTAGATAGAAAAAATCAGAGAATATATTCAAAACTCGAATGAGTCGAAGTTGAGCATAATGAAATCGAAAAATGACGTACCGCATTCGAGCTCGACAATTGGAGCAGCTGCAACATTATCAAAGCCAAGGGATCGATCGACATAGCCAATCAAGTGGAAGCATACTCTCAATCGATCTATTTTCCAAGCGGAGCATCAATTAATCAAAAGCCTAACTATTTGGAAGAAGAACGAAGAAAGCATCCGCCATGAAAATAATAAAAAGGGGATGTTTCTTTGGTTTAATTTTAATTGGACCGGCTCTATCATATTTGTGTTTGGGCTTAGAGTTTTCAAATTGTGTTTTTATTTTGTTTAGTTTTATTTTCAGTTGTAATTTTCTTTTCTTTTTTTAAACCGTGTAACTTTCTAGTCATGTGACTAGGTTACGAACTACAGTGGTGTAGTTCGAGAATTCACAACTCAGTGGCTGAGTTGTGGTAGGGTTTCGAGCGTAGATTTAGGTTAGTCATTAGCGGGTGTCGCAAGTTAACGTGTGTAAGCGTCCGACTACTTAATTTCTAGTAGAAACCTTGGGGGCAATGATGTGCACGTAAATGTGCGTATATATACATCCATATTTTATCTCTTTTAATTTAAATAAACATCATATTTGAGCAATTTAAAATGTTTAAAACCAAAATTCAATTATTATTTTCAAATCATCATATTTTCATCTTCATTCAGGGGCAAAATGGTCATTTTTGTGCATGTGTCGATTTGAGAATTTTTGCTTGGACAATTTTTATGATTTTTATAGGATATTTTGATGCATATGGAAGAGAGTTTCACGATGATATATGCATGCACAAGGAAATACAAAGAAATAAAAAGGAAATAATTCAAGTCAAGATCATGGAGGACCCCACCCACTTATCTAAATCTATAATTAGAAGCTAATGGACAACTAAGTGGAGGTTAAAGCTTCATGCACATCAAATAATGGATTAATTAGTGCCTAATGGTTACTTGGTGGTCACATTTCCTAAAAGGCATTTTAGAAAGCACCCTAAAAATTGAATTAGGATTTTATGAATGTTTAAATAGCCCTCTTATGTACATATAAATATCTTCTACTCTTTCACATTAGTTAGGAAATTAAGAAAACAAGTTGTAAGGGCAATATTTCATGAAATAAAAATGGTTTACAAGCATCTTTATCTTCTCTCTTCTACATGTTTTCCTTGCTTTTATGTTGATGTTTATCTCTATGCTCTCTTTTATTTCATGTTTCTAGCTTAGATCTCCACTAATGCAAATAATGTAACTTTAGTTTTTATGCAAGTAGTTAGTAGCTAATCGCTTTTGCTTTCTTTGCTCAGTTTTATTTCTTTTGCTTTTTAAATGTTGAAATTTACAAGTGTTGAATTAATAACACAAATGAGTAGCTAAACCCCTTCAATTTAGGGGTGATGAAGCTCTCTAATTTATGTAATTTCAACATTTTTTATGATTTATGATCTCTTTTGGTTTGTGCTTCATGAGAGTGAATTTTGATGCAAGTTTATACAAGTGGGTTTGATAGCTTACGTTGCTTTTGCAAATGAGCTTTCTTATTCAACATAAACACAATTTGCATCATCATTTGCTAATCGGTTTTTGATTTTGAAATGAAAGTAAAAACGAAATTTGATGATTTATAGTACTAGTTACAAAAGTAAATATATCATACTTAAAATTGATTTTGCTTTGGCTTCATTTTCATAAGAATTGATAAGTGGTTTATTTGTTGTATTATAGTTTGATGGTTTGAATTATGTTAACTAATAACATGAATAAACCATACTTATGATAAATACAATAATTATTTCACTTAACATCAAAGCTAGAGATCATAAATTATTTGTTTGTTGATTTAGCAAAACGAGAGTGAATTTGCCTCTAAATTGTTCTCTAGTCTTATAGTTTTTAAATCACATTTTAATTCTAGTCTTAGCTTCAATTTTTTTTTGTAGTTAACAATTTCCTCTCACTTTGGTCTAATTTGATTGAATTGATTTTTAAAATCTAAAACAATTCCCTGCGGATCGATCCGTACTCGCCACGTATTAAAATTATACGTCGTGCGCTTGCGGTTAAATTTTAATTTGAAATTTCTCGACTATTTTCTAAACCGATAGAAAATTAGTCGTTAAACAACATTGTGGCGCCGTTGCCGGGGAATTGTCTTGTTTTTAGTTTTCCATTCTTCGGATTAGTTTTATTTGATTTTTGTGTGTGTTTGCATTTAAAAAAAAAAGTGTTGTGTTTGTTATTTGATTTTGTTTGCATTTTGTTTCTTTGTTTTTTTCTAGTGTTTTCTTTTGCATTTGCATTGCATATCCTATTTTAGAAAAACATTCACGGTTTCAAAACAAAAACAAAAACATTCTATTTCTCTTTCAATTTGCAATTTATTTTTACAATTTATATTGCATTTACAATTTAAAAAAATATACACTGTTCCATTGCCAAACTGTTCTCTATCACAACAGTATCACCCCATAGTTTCAAACCATTTCCAACCATACCTCTGTCATTCCTAACCGCCTTCTCACCAGAACTACTGCCCCTTCATCACCCCGACCTTTGACTTCCTCACAGACTTATTACATATCACCCTTCACAACTCCTCAGCAACTTCATCACATAACTCACCAACCAGACTTACTACCTCCATCTACTTACTGCTTCTATCCATCTGCTACCACCACCATGATATACTGCTTGCTGCCTTAAAGCAACCCCACATCAAAATCGTCTCCTTCAACACTTCAATATAAACTGCCTCCTCCTTCATCTCATCCCACCATTTACATCCCACCATTTACTGCCCTGATCAACACTGCATTATCCACCATCCCAACACCTATCTTCACCCCAAAAAACATTCACTTCATAACAACCGCTGCATCAGCGAACATTCATCCACTCGACCACATCCACTTCTATCTCCACAATCATACACTTGCTTTATTACCTCCACCATTCAAACCTCGAAACTCCAACATTCTTCTCACCTGAACTTGCACATCATCCTTTATTGCATGTCCACTTTTCGACCATGACAACAACACCTTCATCATACAACAGCCACGGCAATCAACCCTTCAAACATCACAAAAACCACTTCTAAGTTCTAACCATGGTTTGAGGTTCCGGCCGGAACCACGAGATTCCGACCATCTCGTGCCGGTTCCGGCCGGGTGGCGGGACGGGATTAGGGCAAAATCCCGTCCCGCTCAAAACAGCAAAAAAAAATCACAAAAAAAAAATCGAAATCACATAATTAGAAGTAGAAGAAGAGAGCGACAACAAAAAAACACGAAGAATCGACTAATAGAAAAAGCAGAACAAAAGGAAGTTCCTATTTGAGCGAATTTCATACCAAGGCATAGCAAATTCAGCAAGCTTCGGAGAGGAATTTGACCAAATTTGAGAGAATACCAAAGCGACGTACTCGATCTTTGTATTTTTCTTCGAGCTTTCTTTTTTTGGGGTTGAGGCGGATATTTCGTTTCTGAGCGTGATTCATTTCCTTTCTACTTTACTTTGTCAACTGCGCACGTGATTTGTTTCCTATGAGGGAGTTTTTGCCTTCCTATGGGCTTTGGGCTGAACAAAGAGAGGGGTAATTGCTTGGCTGTGGGCTTTACAGGCTCAATAAAAAAGACTTAATATTTTATATACATAAACGGACTTGATTGTTGAATGAAAAAGGGGTTATGGAAATAGCTTCTGAATGTACTAGTATTGTATGTAACATTTGTATATTATATTTCTATATGAATTTACATCGTTTATCGTTAATTTTTCATTAAAAAGATCGAAATCCGATATCAGGACCGAAACCGAAACAAAACCCGAAACGAACGAAATTTCCGAAATTGATCGAAACCTATAAAATTTCAAGTGACCGAAATCGAGACCGAAACCGAGTTCTGGAATCTTGGTTCTAACAACAAAATGTCATCACTTCTGGCTGCTTCGAGCTTCTGCCCATCCACCTCTAATAACAAAACCTACTGTACTTCCTGCACCAACTGCACTGCCCAATATAACTCGACCATGCCAATTTCATACCACTGCCGAACAAATAGCTAAAACAAACACCATCTACAATTTCATACCAATGCCAGAAACAACATCACAGCAGCCATTCCACTCAACTACAATTTTCTATAAACAACAACTCCACCAATTCCGGTACCAGCAACAAACCATTATACTTTGCCCTTCAAAACATGCCGTCTTCACCTACAACAGTCCTCCATAACTCCTCCATCCACATCTTCCATACAACATCCCCTTGCCATATAACTTACTCGCTAACCATTCATCCACTACATCGCCAAAACAAAAAAATGCTGCACCTTTAGCCCCCTCCGATCAGCTCCCAAAACTGCCAACTCCTCTCCCACAAAAATTCCTACAATTCGACCATAGCATCTCCTCCAACATGCCTTCACGACCGACAGATCAACTACCACAGCAATATCACCTAGCTGCTGTTCGAACCCCATACACTTCCTCGACCATACAAACAACAAACCCATCATATACCAGAGCCTCAAAGCATCATCACAAGTCTTCAAACATTCACTCATCTTCAGTCACCATTGGTTACAACATCAACCAAAGATCGAAAAATCATCACTTGAATCGTCTGTTACTCACCCAATCGCAACCCCTAAACTTCACCTCTATCGCCACCCTCAAACATCGCCACTTCCACCACGAATTAACCTTGTTGCCACCATTTCACTTGCAATCGCTGACTCAAACGAACAACCAGACAGGGCCGGCCCAAAGGTATTTGATTCCCTAGACGAACAATTCTTTTTTCAAATTTGTTGCCCTATTTTAAAAAGAAATAGCAATACACATATTGTATAGAATGTCAAAACCAAATGCAAATTCATATTTCATATATGTGTGTGATAATTTTTTGGAATTAAAATACCATAATTCTCTTTTATTCTCAATCTTTTTTATATTTTCTTATACGACATACAATTCTCTTGATACTTCCCTGTGAATAGTAATGACAGTATGTCTAGTGATCTATATAGCTACTGACAAATCTCACATGTGAAAAGGCCCATGATAAATCATATATGTTGCATAATAATATATATGTTGCATGTGTATCTATAAATAATTCATGACTTGATTGTTATCTTGGTAAAAGAGGAGAAAGGCCAGACAAAGGAACAAATAACAGAGGTATAGAGCAGTATTGTAATCAGGTCTCCAAAATTACTTTTTTTTTCTTTGCAACTGATATGTATATTATTTGAATGCATACATACATTATGCAAATTTTCTTTTATACATTTATGTTAAACATCAACTTACTTGTGCAGAAATTATATAAATTTTTGTACATTTCATGTATATATACATATAAATTATTAGTCATATTATTCTTTTTCGCATATCAGAAACATCAGTATGGACTTATTTGATCTTGATTTATCCATGAATGAAATTCCACTAAGTTGAATTTCCACTTAATTCATTCACGGAATATATGACAACAATTTAAACCATTCATAAAATATGTGAAAATAGTATAAAACATTCATAAACATTTTAATTTGCTATTTTAGGGGTTTTTTTAAATCATTCACTGCTACAGATAGAGATAATTTGTTTTCAGTTAGCACTAAATTCTAAATCAAAAAACATGAATTGAAATAAGCAGTAAAATTTGTTCTATTTTTTATACCATCGTTTTGAATCTTGCTTAAAGAGGGTATCTAAACACGAAGAGTTTAGTTAAAAATAAATCATTAAACCGTTTAAATTCTTAAACTAAAAACTTACTTTCTTATGTCAGTCAGCACTTCAGTCTTCAATCAACAATTTAGGAGCAAACTGGTGGTGAAATTAAAATAAGGACAATGGAGGGAATGAAGCAATCAGATTAATAGATGCAGTAGTTTGTTGGTGGAGCTTGAGGTGGTGATGGAAGCAGCGACACAGGTGGAAGTGATGCTCCGACGTCTGGCGTCCGATGGATGGCGCGATTAAGGGGAGATAGTAGATAGTGGCATGCGGTGATGTGGGTAATGGAGGATTGAAGTTAATTTCATTTTTTCAAAGAGTAGAAGATAACAGTAGCGTAAGAAATTTGCTGCCCCATGGCGTCTTAATGCCCTAGGCAAATGTCTTGCATGCCTTGGGCTTGGGCCGGGCCTGCAACCAGATACCACGATCATCATCGAACTCTATCGCAGAATCGCGAACTCACAACAACTCCTTCATCACCTCATCACCACGGCGATTTTCAAGCTCCAAACAACCATACTGTGACACTTCAGTCCATCCCCTCTACAGCCAGATCTTCCACCACTTCCTTGCTTTCAACCCGCATACAATAACAAAACAACAGCAAACATTTCGACCTATAAACTAATCATACGGCGAACTGGAATTTTGTTTTGAATTGGAAGTTTTGATTTACAAAATTGCTGTAGAAATCGCGTTCGTGAATAATTGGGAGCGTTTTCTTTTTATTTGATTTTGATCTGGACTGTGTTTTGCTAACTTAAGTAGTGGGCCGGGCTGCATTTTGGTTTTCCATTTTTTTTAGTTTCTTTTGTTTTAATTTTCTTAAAATTTGTTTAAAAAAAAGAGGATTTCAATTACTTTATTATAGTTTCTTTAGTAACTTTGTTAGAAAAAAAATTGGGTTTGCTTCGAACAATTTTATTTCTTCGAACAATTGTTTTCTTCGAACAATTTTATTTCTTGGTGTATAGGCTACGGCAGAGTAATAACCATTTATAAATATTACGGTGATTCGTAAATATTATAATGGTTGTTCCTTTTAAGGTAGTTAAACCTTTGGTTGGATTGCTACGTTGATTCGTGGTGCACCAATAACTCCTGTTCGTTACCTGGCTGAGAAATATTTTTGTTGATTTAAGACAAAGTATGATTATACAATTTTGGGTTAGGAGCTACTAAGGACAGAAAATTATAATTAAGTCTTTTGCATTCATTTAGTTGCATTAGTTCATGCATATTTAAAAAAAAATCCATTTTTTTTTAAATTTTACTTAACTTAGTTTTTAATCCAAAAAAAAATCCTTCATTCCTTTCCTTTGAAGATTTTCAATCAAAAACGAAAATCCAAAGAAAAATATAAAATCTTTTCAAAAAAATTGAAAATTCAAAAACAAAAAAAATTTAAAAACAAAAATAAAATTTCCATTTTGTAAAAAAAAATCCTTTTGGTAAATATTTAAATGTTTGAAAATTCATAAAATAAAAATACAAAAACATATAAAAAAATTGAAAAACCAAAAAAATCAAACTTCTCTTTTGAAAATTAATTTCACTGGGCAAATATTTTTCTTCCTTTAAAAAAAACAATTTTTCACTTCGTTTTTCAAATATTCTTTCATTCTCTAAATTCGTTTCTAACTTTTTTCTCTCCTCGACTTTCACTTGTACATGAGTACTTGGACTCGTGACATAATAACAAATCATTGGACCTGCGATTCGACAACTAATCGTTTAACTCGAACAGACGATCCTTCCGAAATGGCGAACGAGAACGCCCCTCGAACTCTTATAGATAAAATCTTTCCCAGTAGAGTTTCTATTCCATCTTGCATCACGTTACCCGCCCCTCCAGGTAACCATTTCGAAATTCACTCGAAACATATTGCCACGCTTCCAAAATTTGGCAATTTCGAACACGATGACCCTTCCATTTTCTTGACTAAATTCGAACAAGTTTTCGAACCATTAAACTTCAACAACTTTCCGATGACGGAATCAAATTTCGATTAATCCCATTTGCTCATACGGATTACGTTGAAAATTGTTGTACAGCTTACCATCGAACTCGATTAAAACGTGGGAAGAATTCGTAAAATCTCTCTTGAACAAATTCTACCCCTTGGAAAAAACTAGTAGAATCCGAAACGAAATTGTGAATTTTCATCAATTCAAGGGAGAACCATTTGAAAAATATTTTGAAAGATTCAAAGAGCTTTTGATAAAATGTCTACATCATAACTTCGAAAAATGGACGATTTTCCAAATCTTATACGATGGACTCAAAATAGCTCGCGAACCATGCTTGAAGCAATGTGCCAAAGCAATTGTCTTGCCCAACATCACAACGATGCTGGGAAATTTCTTGAAAACCTCGCCCAAAAATCATCCCAATGGGAACGTTCGAACAAAAAATCAATTTACTCATGATCGAGTGCACACTCGATAGGATCTTCTTTTGCTTTGGAAGCTAAAATCGACGCAATGATTAAAAATTCAATAACGTTTTCTCATCGAATCAAATGAACCAAGCTTCCCAACCAATGTGTTATAAATGCAACAATCCTAATCATATAGCCGATCAGTGTCCCAATTTTATCGAACAAATCAATGCTTTCAACAAAGCCAAAAACGACCCGTTTTCTCCAACGTACAATCCTGGTTGGAGAAATCATCCAAATTTTGCTTGGAACCAAAACAATCCCAACATGAATACGATTCGTCCCAATATTCAAGCATTCTTGAATTATTCTTCGAATCCACCTTTGAGCCCAACAATTTTCAACCAAACTTTGCGGGTCCATCCCATAATCAACTGTAACAATCAAATTTTCAGCCAAATGCTGCTCATCCTCCCCAAGATGACTAACGTTTAAGTTCACTTGAAAAAACTCTTGAAACGTTGGCTAAAGCAACTACTCTTCAATCAAATAGCAACTTGCAAAATTTATTGACTTCATATATGCAAAACACAAACCAATAATTTACAAAACTCGATATGCAAATGAGTCAATTAGCCACGTCTGTAAGTGAACGCGAACGAGGAACGTTCCCAAGCTAGCCCCTTCCAAATCCAAGAAACAAAAACACAAATTCAAATCAAGCCCATATTGTTCAAGATAGCAACATCACCCAATTGAATGTTGTCACAAATTTACGTTCCAGTAAACAAATCGATAATCAAGTCGTTAATCCAAACGATTTACCGAAAACCTCTCTCGACACTTCTAAAACAATGAATGAATACGAATAGAACGTTGAGCCAAACGTTGAATCAAATGCCAATCAAAACTCTTCTTCTTCTACTTGAGTAGACCCGCCTACCGAGTATCATGTTCCATTTCCACATTGTCTTCGACCAAAGAAACACTCGGACAAAATCGAAAAGATGTTGGAAATTTTTAAACAAGTGAAAGTGAATATCCTGCTTCTTGACATCGTTCAACAAGTCCCCACTTAAGTGAAATTTCTTAAGGACTTGTGCATCCAAAAGCGACACACTCAAGTGCCCAAAAAAGTCTTCTCAACTGCCAGTTTGAGTGAAGTCTTGTCCCAATCCATGCCCGTAAAATACAAAGATCCTGGCTGCCCTACAATTTCATTTATAATTGGAGACAAGACGATTAACAAATGTTTAATTGACTTAGGCGCTAGTGTCAATTTGATTCCATATTCCATGTACAAACATTTAGGCTCAGGTGAGCTCAAACCCACAAAAGTTACACTTCAATTTGCCGATCGTTCCATTAAGAAGCACGTGGGAGAAATCGAATACGTGCTCATTCGTGTAGGGCAATTCATATTCCCTGTTGACTTTATCATTTTCAAAACACAACCCATGACAAATTCTACGAGTCAAATTCCTTTGATTATAGGCTGACCATTATTAGCCAACTCAGCCTTAATCAATTGTCGTAACAGTTCAATGAAAATTTCTTTTGGAAACATGACTTTGGATCTCAACATTTTCAATCTTGAAAGCCAATCGAACAAACCTCATGACCAAATGTTGGAAGTTAGTGCCCTTCATGAAAACTTCGAAAGCGAGACGCTTGACCTTAACGACGGACGCGAGGGCGAGTACAAAAAATTGTTTAACGAAATGCCTAATGAAATTGAATACACTCTTCCTTTTGAACCGCTTCTAGTTGAGTCTAAATCTCACCCCAATTCTTTGATCGAAAATATCCCGAAGTTGGACCTCAAACCACTTCCCGGTCTCCTTAAGTACACATACTTAGGTGATAACGAAACGTTGCCCGTCATAATTTCCGCAACTCTCTCTCTCTTGATCAAGAAACCTCGTTACTCTCCATTATTTCGAAAAACAAAGAACCAATTGGATGGGCTATCTCCGATATAAAGGGAATTAATCCCGCTCTAGTCCAACATCGCATCCATTTAATCGATGACGCTAAGCCTGTTCTGTTAGTCCGTGAGATGATGGTTTTGATGACAACAACAATAGAATAGATTATAAAATATAAATACTAACATTATAAGTTTAGATAAATATGTATATGCAGGATTTAACCATGCAGGTACCAAGAATGAAGACTGTACAGTGTAGAGATTCAAGATATCAAGATTGAAGACTCATGAGTATCAAGATTATCAAGAGTTTAAGAATTGAAGTAATTTATTCTTTAATTAGAAATTTTGTTAAAACTCATAGAAAAGCACTGGCATCTTAAAATCCAATTTATTCGTGGAATAGAATCCACTTTGAGCCTGTTAAAGGGATGGAACCCTAAGTAGGATGCAACATACGAAAAATCTAGTGGAATATTGTTTTGTATCCACTAATTTTAATTCAAATGATTTTACAAAATTATCTTGTTTTCAAAATGATTTCAAAACTTTCCTTTTAAAAGATTCAAAACCCTCTATCCTGATTTTAAATAATTTTAGCCTCAAAATTATCTTTAATTTCAAAGTCAAATTACTCCTGATTTTAAACTATCTTTTAATATAACATATTTAACTTTTAAATATTTATACTTAAGATTTAAATATAAAATTATAGTTAAATTATATATATATTATTCTCTATATTTACTTATGTATTCTAACTATAGTCAAGTATATTAGAAAAGTTTAAAATAGTTTTAATATAAGATAAAGGTTATTTTCAAAGAAAATCAAATCATCAAAAATTGCTTCGGGATGTCGACATGCCTATGGTGACCATGTCGACATGGTATCGGTTGAGTTCAAAATTTAAATATCAAAAGAAGTGTTTATTCGCCATAACTCTTCACGAATGGACATGGCTATTGTTCTTCTGTAAATAGGGGTTAGTTTCAATGAATTTAATATCAAATTTTCTAGTTTTTCACTCCTCTTCTTCTTCCACATTTCTTAATACATATTCTTGCCATTACTTTGCTGAAATTAACATTGAATCGAACTCGATCTTTTCTAGTTTGATTCTCTATCACTATCTCAACAAGGTTTTCAGTGCTATTCAGAGTTATAGGCTTCTTTGTAATCTATTAAGTGAGAAAAGATGTGATTATGGCCTTGAAAATCAATCAAGCGAGATAAGGTGTGATTGCAGCCTTGGTAAATCAATTGGGTAAACTTGTAGCCCGGAAATCAAGTATCTCTACCTAGAGGATTGTGATTCTGGAGGGTGTACCTCGTGGCCTTGAAATCGAGGGTGTAATTGTATAATTGCTTTTGAAAGGAAATTCGTACTTGTGTTGCGGGACTGGATGTAGGGTAACTCCGAACCAGTATAAAATACGGTGTGTTCTTTCCTTTATTGCTTTTACTTTATTTCTGCATTTGTGTTTGTTTCTGTGATCATATCTGTGTCTGTATATTGCATATATCCGTGTTCAATTCAACATAAATTCAAAAAGATTTAGTAATTCCTTATAAACACTATTCACCCCCCCTCTAGTGTTAATTCTAGCCTTAAGATCCGTAATCCGCATTTCTTTCAATTGGTACCAGAGCGAGGTTTTCAAAGTTTCATAATCTGATTTTTGAAAAAGTTTTTAAAATGGCTATATTTGTTAATACTAGTTTAGAAATATTCAAATCATCATTTTTTCATGAGTCTGCATATAATCAATATTCAAATTCAAGTTATCTACCAAAATTGTATGATGTGCAGGAATCATGCTTTATGGCTGTTAAGGAATCAATCCACAACGGAAAAATTTTGCAGATCAGAAAGAACAAATGGATACTTGATAGTGGGTGTTCTAGACACATGACTGGCAATCCAGATATACTGAATGATATTATATACAAAGAGGGAAGACTGGTTAACTTTGGAGACAATTCAAAAGGATATGTGATTGGCATCGGCAAAGTCGGTAACTCTAAAACTCCTATTATTACTAATGTTTTGCTAGTTAAGAATCTAAAACATAATCTCCTAAGTATAAGTCAACTCTGCGATAAAGGATATAAAATTAAATTTGAAAAAGATAAATGTCACATTGAAGATAATAATGCAACCATAATATTTGAGGGAGTCAGGAAAAAGAATATTTATATTCTTAGTATGAAAGTTTCAAATGATAGCCTGTGTCTGTTGGCAAATACCAGTGACCCTTGGATTTGGCATAAGAGATTTGGGCATTTGAATTTCAAACTCTTATCTAGACTGTCAAAACATGATCTAGTAAGAGGTCTCCCTAAAATGAATTTTAAAGTAGACAGTATATGTGATGCATGTCAATTAGGAAAACTTAGAAAAAGTTCCTTTAAATTAAAAGATATGATTTCAACTTCAAAACCTCTTGAATTACTTCATCTTGATTTATTTGGTCCATCTCAAATTCTGTCAATAAATCATAGTAAATATGTTTTTGTAATTGTAGATGATTATTCTAGATTTACATGGATAATATTTTTGAAACATAAAGTGATACTTTTGAATGTTTTAAGACCTTCTCAAAAAGAATTCAAAATCAATTTTCTCTTAAAATTATAACTATTCGAAGTGATCACGATGGTGAATTTGAAAATGAAAAGTTTGAGGAATTCTACAATAAAAAGGGAATAACTCACAATTTTTCATTTCCAAGAACTCCACAACAAAACGGAGTAGTAGAACGTAAAAATAGGACGATTCAATAGTGTGTGAGAACTATGCTTTCAGATAGTAATTTACCAAAGAATTTTAGGGTAGAAGCAGTTGCCACCACCTGTTATATTTTAAATAGAATTTTAATTGGACCTCTAACTGATAAGACATCTTATGAAATTCTTTATTCAAAGAAACCTAAGGTATCTTATTTCAGAATTTTTGGAAGTAAATGCTTTATTTTAAATACAAAAGATAATTTAGATAAATTTGATCCTAAATCCGACAAAGGAATCTGTATCGGATACTCTAATAAAAGTAAAGCATACAAAGTATTTAATTTAAAAACTAACACCATTGAACAAACAATGCATGTTTCATTTGATGAAATTTTCAAAAATTTTGAAGATAAAAATGATGAAGAGGATTTAATCACTCAAAATCAAGAATCAAATGAAACTAATAATGAAGTTAATCATCCTAATAAAAGGACTAAACTTTTAAAAGATCATCCTACAGAAAATATACTAGGAGATATGCAATCTGTTGCTAAAACTAGAAACCAACTAAGTCAAATGAGTAATGTAGCTTTTATATCAACTATTGAACCCAAAAATCCAAAAGAAGCATCAACTGATGATTCATGGATTTTGGCTATGCAAGAAGAATTAAATCAATTTACTAGAAATGATGTTTGGAAACTTGTTTCTAGACCCTAAAATTAAACTATAATTGGAACTAAATGGGTTTATAAAAATAAAATGAATGAACAAGGAGAGGTAGTTAGAAATAAAGCTCGATTGGTCGCTCAAGGTTATTGTCAAGAAGAAAGAATAGATTTTGATGAAACCTTTACTCCCATAGCAAGATTGGAAGCCATTAGGATTCTACTTGCTTTCGCAAATCATAATAATTTCAAATTATTTCAAATAGATGTTAAAAGTGCTTTTTTAAATGGACTTGTAAAAGAAGAAGTATATGTTGAACAACCACCACTTTTTGAAAATGATAAATTACCAAATCATGTTTACAAACTTAAGAGAGCATTATATGGTCTAAAACAAGCTCCTAGAGCCTGGTTTGATAGACTAAGATCTTATTTATTGCAATCAAATTTTGAAATTGGTAAAGTAGATAATACTCTTTTTATTAAAAGAAATAAAAATAATATTCAACTAGTACAAGTTTACGTAGATGATATCATTTTTGAATTAACTAATTTTGAAATGAATAAAGAATTTTCTGAAATAATGACAAAAGAGTTTGAGATGAGTCATATAGGTGAATTAAATTTCTTTTTAGGATTACAAATAAAACAATTAGATAATGGTATCTTTGTTAGTCAAAAAAAAATGCTAAAGACCTAATTAGTAAATTTGGTTTGACTACTGCGAGTGGAAAACCCACTCCCATAGCAACCAATGAGGACCTTAGTAAAGAAGATCTCTCGAAAGATTTAGATCAAAAATTATATAGAGGAATGATTGAATCACTACTCTATATTATTGCCAATAGATCTGATATCATGCATAGTGCTTGTCTCTGTGCTAGATATCAATCCCAACCTAAAGAGACCCACTTAAAAGCCGTAAAACGAATCATAAGATATGTTAAACACACATCTGGTTATGGTTTATTTTACCCTAAAAATGATTCTTTTGACTTATACCTTACTGTGATGCTGACTATGCTGGTTGTAAATCAGACCGAAAAAGTACAAGTGGGACTTGTCACTTTTTGGAGCATTCTTTG
Organism: Allium cepa; assembly: GCA_030765085.1. Classification (NCBI taxonomy): domain Eukaryota; kingdom Viridiplantae; phylum Streptophyta; class Magnoliopsida; order Asparagales; family Amaryllidaceae; genus Allium; species Allium cepa. The sequence goes on from CM060932.1 coordinate 885,547,875, forward strand.
GTTTCTTGGCTTAGTAAAAAGCAAAACACGGTTTCTTTATCAACAACTGAAGCAGAGTATATTTCTGCTGCTTTGGCTTGTTCTCAGGTAATATATATGCAACAAACTTTAAATGATTTTGGTTTAAAATTTTCAAAACCACCAATTTATTGTGACAATACGAGTGCGATAAATTTATCCAAAAATACTACTCAACATGCTCGAACTAAACATATTGGTATTAGACATCATTTTCTTAGAGATAATATAAGTAAGGAAGTAGTACTCTCGATTATATTGATTCTGAAAATAAAATTGCTGATATTTAAACATAACCCTTAAATGAATCAATTTTTACTAAATTAAGAAGAGAATTAGGTATTTGTTCTATAACTGAAATATAAAATATAAATAACAAGTATAGTTAATGATTAATATTAAAATCAAATAGTAAAAATAAAAAGGACCATGTCGACATCCCCCATATACCCATGTCGACATACAACGTTTTTAAATTTTGAAATTTTTCCCACCAAAATTCAAAATAATTGGTTATATATTCTTCACATTTTCGAAATTTTATTCATCCTTTCTGTTATCTCTCTGTTCTTCTCTCTGAAATCAAATAATCAATGGCCTCCTCTTCTAAATCAAACATAAAATCAACTTTTTCGTTCCCCTCTCCTACGTCTGGTCCATTTCACCGTATTACTCTCGCTCGTGTGACTAAAATAGAGGACTCTCTGAAGGATGCACTTCAGATGATGGCTGAAATTCAAGTGATTCAACTCCGTAAGGAAAAGGAACAAGAGAAGCAAGGAAAGATTCTTAGGAATTTGCAAAAATTTATAATGGAATTTGAAGAAGAAGAAGGTGAAACCTCTTTGGAAAGCATTGACTATCCTCCTAATCCATCCATCAAAACCCTTCTCAAAAACCAAAAGACGATTGTTGAGAATCAACGGATTCTTAAACGATCCGTTAGCAAGAAGTTGGACAAAATTTCATCCAAGATGAACAAGTTCGTTTTCAAAGTCAGCTAGAAACTTGGACTTTCTTCATCATCATCATCCTCTAACTAGTTTTATCTTTTCGTATCCTGTTGTATGTGTCTTAGCTTGTTTTAATTCGAAAGTTCATGTAGTTTTGTATGTTTAATCATTGTATCATCTTTGTATGCAATGAAATGAAATTTTCTTTCTGTTATCTAGCTTATCTTATCGCCAGAATAAATGTTAGTATATTATATAAATACACACACACACACACACACACACACACACAATTATTCACAAAATCTAAATAGTCATTTTTTTCACTAACCCATGTAGACATATCCCCTATGACCATGTCGACATGTACTAGTCAGAAATGACAATTCATTTTGAATTTGAAATTTGAATAACAACCATATGTCTATTCATTTCAAACGAATTTCTACACCTATATATACCTATTTCTTCCAGAATTCTTCACTGAAAATTATTTCTATCTTCAAATTCTTCATTTCTATCACAAATTCAATTATGGCTAATCCAATTCATAATTTATCCGAAAATCATGAAGAAACTCTTAATTCATTCAAGAGTATTCTCTCGTTCATTCTTCATAACCAGCGACACTTAGAATTGAGTCAAATGCAGATGATCAAGGAGCAAGAAAGGCATTTCGATGCAATACAATGGATGATTTCCTCCCTACACAAGGATGATAACGAAGCACACCCTCCAGTCTCTCTCACCAACGACAATGATAATTGGGATGCTATTAAGGCAGATCCAATCTTTGGAGAAGAAGGATGGGTGGAAGTTCCACGTAACGTTTGATTTTTATTTGTTTGCTTTGTTTGAATTAATTTGATTTGGTTTGGATTGATACTCGGTGTGGATTGATTTCTTAAATTGGTTTGATGGTTGCTACATAAAACATGTATATATCTATACATTGAAATGTATATAATCCTTGATTAATTATCATGTTCATAAAGGATAATTATTTCTTAATCTATCTATTATATATTCCATTGTATAGTTTATTAATGCAGGTACTCTAGTCCAAGAATGAGGAGGAGTTAGTTTTTGTTGATGACAAAGAGGGAGAAATATAAAATAGGATAATTAGGCATAGATTAAGGGGGAGTTATTAGTTTTAGGGGGAGTTATTAAGATAGAAATGAATATTTTATAAACAAAGGTTGTCATCATCAAAAAGGGGGAGATTGTTAGTCCGTGAGATGATGGTTTTGATGAGAACAACCTTAGAATAGATTATAAAATATAAATACTAACATTATAAGTTTAGATAAATATGTATATGCAGGATTTAACCATGCAGGTACCAAGAATGAAGACTGTACAGTATAGAGATTCAAGATATCAAGATTGAAGACTCATGAGTATCAAGATTATCAAGAGTTCAAGAATTGAAGTAATCTATTCTTTAATTAGAAATTCTGTTAAAACTCATAGAAAAGTACTGGCATCTTAAAATCCAATTTATTCGTGGAATGGAATCCACTTCGAGCCTGTTAAAGCGATGGAACCCTAAGTAGGATATAACCTACAAAAAATCTAGCGGAACATTATTTTGTATCCACTAACCTTTTATTCAAAATGATTTTTTTTTCAAAATTATATCTTGTTTTCAAAATGATTTCAAAAACTTCATTTTAAAAGATTCAAAACCCTCTATCCTGATTTTAAATAATTTTAGCCTCAAAATTATCTTTAATTTCAAAGTCAAATTACTCCTGATTTTAAACTATCTTTTAATATAATATATTTAACTTTTAAATACTTATACTTAAGATTTAAATATAAAATTATAGTTAAATTTTATATATATTATTCTCTATATTTACTTATGAATTTTAACTATAGTCAAGTATATTATAAAAGTTTAAAATAATTTTAATATAAGATAAAGGTTATTTTCAAAGAAAATCAAATCATCACAAATTGCTTTGGGATGTCGATATGCCTATGGTGACCATGTCGACATAGTGTCGGTTGAGTTCAAAATTTAAATTTCAAAAGAAGTGTCTATTCGCCATAACTCTTCATGAATGGACATGGCTGTTGTTCTTCTATAAATAGGGGTTAGTTTCAACGAATTTAATATCAGATTTTCTAATTTTTCACTCCCCTTCTTCTTTCACATTTCTTAATACATATTCTTACCATTACTCTGCCGAAATTAACATTGAATCGAACTCGATCTTTTCTAGTTTGATTCTCTATCACTATCTTAACAAGGTTCTCAGTGCTATTCAGAGTTATAGGCTTCTTTGTAATCTATTAAGTGAGAAAAGGTGTGATTGCGGCTTTGAAAATCAATCAAGCGAGATAAGGTGTGATTGTAGCCTTGGTAAATCAATTGGGTAAACTTATGGACCGAAAATCAAGTATTTCTACCCAGAGGATTGTGATTCTGGAGGGTGTACCTCATAGCCTTGAAATCGAGGGTGTAATTTTACAATTGCTTTTGAAAGGAAATCTGCACTTGTGTTGCGGGACTGGATGTAGGGTAACTCCGAACCAGTATAAAATTCGGTGTGTTTTTTCCTTTATTGCTTTTACTTTATTTCTGCATTTGTGTTTGTCTCTGTGATCATATCTGTGTCTGTATATTGCATACATCCGCGTTCAATACAACATAAATTCAAAAAGATTTAGTAATTCTTTATAAACATTATTCACCCCCCTAGTGTTAATCATAGCCTTAAGATCCGTAATCCACATTTCTTTCATGTTCATGAAGCGCCATGAAGGAAAAATGAAAGATGCAGTGCGTGATGAAATTCTTAATCTTCTCGACTACGGAATCTACCTAATCTTTGATAGTTCATGGGTTAGCCCAACTCACGTTGTACCAAAAAATATGGGCTAACTGTTGTCATGAACGATTCAAACGAATTTATTCCAACTCGTACTCAAACGGGTTGGCGTGTTTGCATTGACTTTCAAAAACTAAATGCCGCAACACATAAGAATCACTTCCCTCTTCCTTTTATTGACCAAATGCTCGAACGTTTAACCGGCCATGAATTATACTACTTCCTTGATGGCCATTCTGGCTATAACCAAATTCCAATTGCTCCCGAAGATTAAGAAAAAATGACTTTCACGTGTCCATTCGGTACCTTTGCTTATCGACGTATGCCATTTGGACTTTGTAACGCTCCTGCTACTTTCCAACGATGCATGGTTGGCCTTTTTTTGACATGATTGAACGCTTTTTAGAAGTTTTTATGGATGATTTCTCTATCTTTGGTGATTCTTTTTCCTAATGTTTACATCAAAAACATTTGACATTGAGTTAGGAAAATGCCACTTTATGGTCAAACAAGGCATGGTCCTTGGATATATCATCTCAAATAAAGGCATTGAGGTAGATAAAGCGAAAATCGACGTAATTGCAAACCTACCCATTCTCAAATCTTTTAAGGACATTCGATCATTTCTAGCATACGCTGGTTTTTACCGACGCTTTTGAAAGACTTTAGCAAAATCGCTCGTCCTTTGAAGACTCTTCTCGAAAAAAGACGTTCCATTCGATTTCAATTCTGAGTGTATCTTTTCTTTTGAACGACTTAAAAAAGAACTCATTTCAGCTCCGAACATTTGCGCACCCAATTGGGATCTTCCTTTCGAAATAATGTGTGGCGCTTCTAACTTTGCGGTTGGTGCTGTCTTAGGACAAGCATCAACAAAATCATTCATGCCATTTGCTACGCGAGTATGACTTTGAACGATGCTCAACTCAACTACACAAAAACCGAAGAAGAGCTTCTAGCTGTCGTTTCTGCGCTCGAAAATTTTCGACCTTACTTGATAGGTTCACAATTACTATGTACACCGACCACTTTGCACTTCGATATCTCTTCACTAAAAAGGATGCTAAATCCCGTGTTATTCATTGGATCCTTTTACTTCAATAATTTGACCTTACAATCAAAGACAAAAAAGGATCCGATAATGTCATAGTCGATCGCTTGTCTCGTCTTCCGAATGCACCATCTTCTTTACCAATCAATGAAAACTTCCCCGATGAACAACTTCTTTCAATTTCTATCGATGCATGGTATGCTGATATAGTGAACTACGTAGTCACTAAAGAAACTCCCTCATCTTGGTCCAAACAAGACGAATGCAAATTCATGTCCTAAGTGAAATATTTCTATTGAGACAATCCATACTTGTTCAAATATTGTCCTGACCAAATCATCCGACGTTGCATTCCAAATAACGAGATCAGGAGTGTTCTTTCGTTCTGCCACGATCAAGCGTGCGGTGGACATTTTGATCCTGGAAAAACTGCGGAAAAGGTGTTTCAGTGTGGTTTCTATTGGCCTTCACTTTCAAAGACTCATTTGAATTTTGTAAAACTTACGATCGATGTCAAATGCTTGGACGAATTTCTCGACGAGATATGATGCCTCTAAACCTCATCCTTACGATCGAAATCTTTGATTTTTAGGGTATTGAATTTATGGGACCTTTCCCAATTCTTTTGGAAACTTGTATAACCTTCTCGCTGTCGATTACGTCTCAAAATGGGTCGAAGCCATTCATTGCAAAACCAACGACTATAAAATTGTTGTGAAATTTCTAAAAGAAAACATCTTTTCGAGATTCGACACACCTCGCACAATAATCAGTGATAATGAGACCCATTTTGCAACCATTCTTTTGAAACATCAATGAAAAATACTCGATAACCCACAAGTTATCCACTCCATATCATCCTTAGACTTGTGGCCAAGTTGAAATTTCAAATCGACAAATAAAAAAAAATATTGGAAAAAACTATTAACAAAAATCGAAAAGATTGGTCTCGAAAATTGACCGATGCGCTTTGGGCTTACCGTATTGCTTTTAAAACTAACCTTGGGTTGTCCCAATTTCGTTTAATTTACAGTAAAGCTTGCCATTTACCCGTTGGAATCGAACACAAAGCGTTGTGGGCAATTAAGAACTTAAACTTTGATCTTGAGAAAGATGGCGAAAACTACAACTCAACGAAGTAGAAGAACTTAGGAACGATGCGTATGGAAACGAGAAAATTTACAAAGAAAGAACCAAAGTTTTTCATGACAGGTCAATCCTAAGGAAAACTTTTCGCCTAACCAGAAAGTTCTTTTATATGACTCAAGACTTTATTTATTCGCTAGGAAACTTAAATGGAGATGGACCAGACCATTTGTGGTACGAACTGTTTTTCCACATGGCGCCGTAGAAATAGAAAACCCTAGGGGTGGATCGATTTTTAAAGTCAACGGTCATCGTTTAAAACCTTTCTTGGAATTGCCTGGTAACCAAGAGGTGGAGCTCATGATTCTTCATGAGCCAAGCTACGTCTAGTAAGAATGTTAACCCTCTTTTGTAAATATGTACATATATTTCCCCGTTACACTCATTATATCATGCATTTACTGTAGGGACACAGCCATAATTAAGTGCGAGGGGGAGTCTCATTTTCATTTTTTAAGTTTCATGGCATTTTTGAATTTTCATTTTCCTTTATCTAAAAAATCAAAAAAAATTCTAAATCCCAAAAAAAATTCTTTTTAAAATTTTGATTTATTTTTGAAGAAACACTGTAGGATAAGTATAAGTTTTGGTTAATAAATTGAAATTTTTGAAAATTTATTTGTCTTAAAAAAAATGAAGTTTGATTACAAATAACAATGGTTTAACTAATATATAGGAAGGTTCATATGTGTTAATTATGAAGTGCGTTCTAATTGAAAATCTTTGTTTAAAAAAGTGGTAAATTTGAAGTAAAGGATATAATAATTTTATCTTCCAAGTTAAATGGTGCTAAGATGATTTCGCAAAATTCTCTCTTTCTAAATATATATATATAACTCTTGTATATATGTACATATTTTTAACACCTAGAGTCATGTGTTCACACTCGTGTGTTCACTCGTCATGCTCTGTAGCCTTCTCACGCAAGCCCGAAAGGCAGTGCCTGATCGATATATCTGGTCTCTGTTTATCTGAGTTAGGCATATGTAAATATTGTTAATATCAATGAAATTTTCGAGTAAGAGAGAGTAAGCTATTGAAATCCAAGCACCATTTTAACTTGTTTGATTTAACTTGTTATTGAAAAGAAATGAGAATACCACTTTGGCAAACTTTGATAATCAACTAAAGATCCATTTCATAATTACATTGTGTTATCAACCGAAACAACTAGCCAAACTATAGTCTCTCTGTTATGACAACTTAATTTTTGTTGGAAATTTTGACGAGTAAATGACTCAAAATTTCAAGATTATAACTAAGACCTATGTTTAACTTATGAATGTCGGTTTGAAAGTAAATCCTTCATTTGTAAATATTTTCAAAAACTCGCATTCATCTCTTTGTAAATAAACCTTGTATTTTGTAAATATTTTCATCCTGCATTTGAATTTTGTGGGTAGTATCCGCTGAAAACCCTCACGAGACAACACACGTCCTACTGGGGACACCCAGAAGTTTAATGGCTTGTTGCGTATACTCAATGGAATGCTCCCTAGGAAAATGTATTTATCTCAGTTTTCCTTTATTCGAGGATGAATAAAAAGCAAGTGTGGGGGTATTTGATGTGCACATAAATGTGCATATATATACATATATATATATATACACACACACACATCCATATTTTATCTCTATTTACTTAAATAAACATCATATTTGGGCATTTAAACATGTTTAAAACCAAAATTCAATTATTTTCAAATCATCGTATTTTCATCTTCATTCAGGGGCAAAATGATCATTTTTGTGCATGTGTCAATTTGAGAATTTTTACTTGGACAATTTTTATAATTTTTATAGGATATTTTGATGCATATGAAAGAAGGATTCATGATGATATATGCATGTACAAGGAAATACAAAGGAATGAAAAGGAAATAATTCAAGTTCAATATCATGAAGGACCCCATCCACTTACCTAAATATACAATTAGAAGCTAATGGACAACTAAGTGGAGGTTAAAGCTTCATGCACATCAAATGATGGATTAATTAGTGGCTAATGGTCACTTGATGGCCACACTTCCTAAAGGGCATTTTAGGAAGCACCCTAAAAATTGAATTAGGGTTTTATGCATTTATAAATAGCCCTTTTATGTACATGTAAATATCTTCTACTCTTTCACATTAGTTAGGAAATTAAGAAAGCAAGGTGTAATGGCAATATTTCATGAAATAAAAATGGCTCCCAAGTCTCTTTCTCTTCTCTCTTCTACATGTTTTCCTTGCTTTTATGTTGATGTTTATCTCTATTCTTTCTTTTATTTCATGTTTATTGTGATAACATGGATTTTTGGAACATCTATTATTTGATAATCAACTGGATTGAATTAGTAAAATGTTGATTTATAAGTGAAAAAATAAAGTTCTGATAATTAAAATAGCTGGATGTGTATATAGATAAATTTGAACTATAATAAATGATGGATTTTAAATATCTGGGAATAATAACTCTTATAATAAATTAATAAATACATAAATAAATTTGGTTATAATATATATTAATTTTCTGAATGATAACTAAAGTTAAATTAAACATTTTTATAGTTTAGAATTTAAATAAGATTGATATTCTTATTTTTTTAAATATCTCATGAATTAAAATAGCTTGTAAATATATAAATAAAGATAAATATATTACATAACTAAAGTAAAGGTATAAGTAATTTATAAATAAGGGGTTAAACATAAAATCCTTGTATTTAACATTTGTAAGACCCTCATAACATGCAAAATACACTTGTGATAATAATATGATGTTTGTACATTTATAAGCCAAGGGAAAACTTAAATTTGCAAGTGGCATACATCTTTCTTTTTTAAATTTAATCACATTTATTAAAATGTTTAGAAGAATCTGATTTTTTTCCAGATCAAATGTCTTCCTATTCCCCTTCTTTCATTTTCTAAAAAAAATAAGCTGAAAACTACAAAAAAATTAAAGGACGATCAATTTCAAGTTTCAGCAATGGTAGGATATGTGACGCCCCACCTCTATACCCACGCTAGCCAAGAACACTACGGTGTAATGTTGTCAACTAGCACGGAGAATAAGGCTGTTGAGGAGCGACCATCCGTGTAATTTCTTTGCGCGAGTACCGATATGTCAGATAGTATAACATGCATTTTATTTCAAGAGGAAATCCGACATACCGATACAAACTCAAAGCTACTACACAGTGGCTATAATAATCTTTGGAAACAAAAATAGAAATAAACATAACACAAATCAGACACAGATAATTCATATCACAAAGGCGGAAGAAGATAAGAATATATATATAACACATAAAAGTGTTCATCAGAGTAGTAGTCAAGAAGATCCACAATAATACAAAAGAATAGCAACACGTGCTATACAAAAGAATATAACTATGAGTCTATATCTCAAGTGTATACAACAAAATAAACTACTAATCTAAGTAGTTAGCCAAAAGTCAGAGTAATGAATCCCTGGGGAGAAGTCAAGTAGAAGCACCTGTAACATCTCGGTCTGACCCGAGTATTATTTAATAGGAAAATAATAAACGGATCAGTCTAGCTATAAATATCAAATAACATGATATAGAATAAGAGGTACAACTAAACACATAATAATCACCATGCCAAGCTGCGATATATATATAAGTAATTGAAAATCAACAAGAGATTAATCAATATCACAAAAATCTTCACAAAGATCCAAAAACGTCATACTCCTTATTTCGTTCACCAAACCATAAATATTGACGATTTTATCAATATCAATCATGAAAGTCAATGACACACAAATTCACCAATGCACAAATATTGATAAAACTTATCAATGAAAATCACGAAAATTGGTGAAACACAAATTCTAGAAATCATCTCAAGAAATCCAGAAATCACAAAAAGGGGGAAGGCCTATCACAAACGGGAGCATAAAGCTCACGAACACGTGTATCACAAATGGAACGCTAATTCCATGGTTGCTAACCATCACAAATTGAGCCAAGCTCCACAAACGGCCCGAAGACCATGGGTTGCTACCCCACCAATTTGAGTCGAAATTCCACAAAACGGGGTTTAGTCTCCCTCGCAGACAAAGAGACATCGCACATTGCTAGTCTAAATCACAAAGATGATCGTCATGATCAACGAGAAGTGTCAATTACACTAAGCTAGTAAATATATGAGTTTAGCTTCATGTCCCATAACCACTTGCTTAACTTAAATATTTACGAACAAACTGTAGATCTCCACTAGAAAATTGTCACAAGAGTTTCAATCGAACAAGTCCAAGAATTAACCGACGAAGTAAACGCAAGCGTTTCATACCACTAGTTTTACTAAGCCGTTTAATTAGATTTCTCATACGAGTGAGGTAAAGGTTTGTATATACTAATATATTAGAAGTCGGTTTGAGAAAACGAGCTTTGTAATAAAATAGTGTTGAAATCATTTGAAGAAAGAGTTTTGATATTTACTACTAGTATAGAAAACCTTTATATTTTTAAAGTGACAAATCACAAAGAAGATTGTAGGAACAATCAATCACTAAAATTCACATACGAAGATGTAAATAAAATCCAAAGAAACCGATAAAGAATCCATCGAAATGGATATTCAAAAATCCCTAAAAAGGAGTCATCAAAGGCATAATAAATGATAACAACAAATAGGATCATCACGAATCGATTTAAATTGGAATTCTCAAACGAATAGGCAAATAGGCAAAAAAAGAGTGCAGATTCAGACGTCTGAATCTGGAAAATAAATATTTTCCAAAGACAGAATTCAGACGTCTGAATCCTTGAATCCAGACGTCTGAAATAGGCACTTTTTAGCCTATTTCCTTTCTGGTTCAAAATGAACCAACTCAGACATCTGAAATCATATATTCAGACGTCTAAATCTGGGAATAGAAATCTTCCCAGAACAATATTCAGACGTCTGAATCTTACGTTTTGGACGTCTGAATCTTACGTTTTAGACGTCTGAATCTTACGTTTCAGACGTCTGAATGAAGGGTTCAGGGCATTCCCTGATCCTAGGCCAAAAATGGCCAAAGGGATACCAAAAGCGATCGATCGAGGGACAACGACTAAGGAATTACGTCGAGCGTCAACCCAGCCTTAACGGCTCTTCGATACGCCTCAAATATCAATGTCCAAATATCCACAATAGGATTTTCATAGATTTTGATTTCAAAACACCAAAAATTGGAATATACACCAAATCAATCCAAACCAAAATCAATTGCACAAAAATAAGTGTTAGGAATTCATACCCAACAATCAAAGATAATTATAGACTAAGATGTGAGATAAAAATCTCACCTTTGAACCCAAACGATTGAAGAAGAAGATATAGAGCAATGGTAAGAACAATCACTCTTCAATTCCAACCCAACAAGCTTGAATCTAAGCTTAAAGGAGAAACATTTCCTAAATTAGGTTTAGGAAAATTCTGAAATTGAATGGAGAAAGAGTTGGAGAAGATGAAGGAGGTGCTTACCAATGGGTTCTCTTGAATTTGGAGCTAGAAGTTGGATTTGCTAAGGAAGACTAGGGTTTTGGAGTTTTAATTTCCCATCTCTCCCACCATTGATGCCTTAGAACTGAAAAGAGGAGGAATTGAGAGTGAATGGGGGGAAAGTGGTTCAGATTTGAGTATAAGTTAAACATAGGGCTGTACCCAAACCCAAACCCAAAGTGAAAAAGTAGCAAAACTTGACTAACTCCAAACATATCAAAGTTTACAGTTAAAAAGGTTGCAAACGGCGTTTTAAACTCAATGGGAGTGGTCCAGAGTCCTAATTCGACCGTATGCAAAAAGTAGCTTTTCGGACTAACTTCCGAGTATCGATAAAATATTTAAATATAAAATCGACAAATATGCGGGTTGTTATAGACTCGCCTCCTTAAAGAAATTGCGTCCCCGCAATCCTTAAGAAGAAGATATATAGTAACAACCATAAAAACATATTCAACACAAAAGAAGTTTGAAACAAGAAGTTCACCTCAAAGAGCATGAGAAAGTAAGTCCGGATGTGTTCGCTCGATGAACTCTCACTCTCTAGATTCCCAAGAACAATCCTTAGGATTTGAAGACCATTGGACTTTAACAAGCAGAACATCTTTATTTCGAAGGCGCTTGACCTCCGAAGCGATAATACGAATAGGATGTTGCTCATAAGTTAAATTAGGTGAAACTTCAATTTCTTCCATAACACCGGACTCAAGAATAGAATCGGAATCTCGAAGCCACTTCCGTAAATGAGAAACATGAAACACGTCATGCATAGCAGAAAACTGAGCCGGTAATAAAAGGCGATAAGCCACGGAACCAATACGTTCGGTGATAGGAAATGGCCCAATGTATCGAGGCGCTAACTTTCCCGATCGACTGAAACGTACAACACCTTTCATAGGTGAAACACGAATGAACACAAGATCTCCCACAGAAAATTCTAACTTCCTTCTCCGGTTATCGGCATAGGATTTTCGTCTACTCTGGGCTTCTTTCATCCTATGTCGAATAAGTTCAATCTTTTCTGTGGAATCACGAATAAAGTCTGGACCTAAAACCAGCTTCTCACCGGCCTCAAGCCAACAAGAAGGAGATCGGCGTGGCCTTCCATAGAGTGCCTCGAAAGGTGTCATACCAATACTAGATTGGAAGCTATTATTATAGGAAAATTCAACAAGTGAAATATGATCTTCCCAACTTCCACCAAAATCAAGAACACATGCACGAAGAAGATCTTCAAGAGTTTGATTCACACGCTCGGTTTGTCCATCGGACTGAGGATGATAAGCGGTGCTAAAATTAAGCTTCGTTCCTAAAGCTTTTTGAAGACTCTTCCAAAATCCACTAGTAAACAATGGATCACGATCACTAACAATAGAAGTAGGAACCCCATGTAATTTAACAATCTCTTTAACAAAGAGCTTGGCCAAAAGAGGAACGGTTCGGTTAGACCGAACGGGAATAAAATGGGCGGATTTAGTAAGTCTATCAACAATTACCCATAATCTATCATGACCCGAAAGAGAACGGGGAAGGCCATCTATAAAATCCATGGAAATTTGGTCCCACTTCCAAATTGGAATTTCTAAAGGTTGCAATAACCCACCGGGCTTTTGATGTTCGGCCTTAACGAGTTGGAAAGTCATGCAACGCTTAACGAAGTTAGCGATGTCAAGTTTCATTCCCTCCCAATAATAAAGTCGCTTCATATCCGCGTACATTTTACTACTACCGGGATGAATGGTAAATTTAGAATGATGGGAATCTTCTAAATATCTTTACGAAGATCACTAATATTTGGCACGATAAGTCTACCAAATCTCTGAATGCCACCATGGGAATCGATATCAAAGTCTTTCAAAGCTTCAATATCACCTCTATTCTTAATACTTTGGCCAAGAAGAGCCGAGTCGGGATCTAGCCTTTGAGCTTCAAGAATGCGGTCCAAAAGAGAAGGATGAGCCTCAAGGCTACATAAAACAAATGATGAGCATAAATCGGATACGCGGTCTCGAATCTCACAAATGGATAAGATCTCGAGATCGTTTCGTTCGAATATCAACATAGAAACAACCGCTTGTTGCTTTCGACTAAGTGCATCCGCAACGCGGTTCCCCTTTCCGGGAGTATAAAGGATATCAAGATCATATGGTGCAAGAAATTCGAGCCAACGCTGTTGACGCAAATTAAGTTCCTTTTGAGAGAATAAAACTTCAAGGACTTATGATCGGTATAAAGAACAAATTTCTCTCCTAAAATATAATGACGCCAAATCCGAAGAGCAAAAACAATAGCGGCGAGTTCTAAATCATGTGTGGCATATCTAGTCTCGGCCGGTTTTAACTGCCTTGAAGCATAAGTAATAACACGTTCTTTTTGCATAAGAACGGCACCCAGACCAATGTGACTAGCATCGGTATAAACAACAAAATCTTGATTCCCCTCGGGAATAACAAGAATAGGAGCATCAGAAAGAAGTTCCTTTAGTTTCTGAAAAGAAGTTTCACATTTGTCCGACCAAATGTATTTAACACCTTTCTTCGTTAAGCTAGTGAGAGGCACGACAATCTTAGAAAAGTCTTTGATAAAACGGCGGTAATAACCCGCCAATCCAAGGAAACTACGAATCTCCGTCACACTCTCCAGTCTCTTCCAATCTTGAATCGCTTCAATCTTTGAAGGATCCACGGAAATTCCGGATTCGAAAATAATATGACCGAGAAACTTCACACGAGATTGCCAAAAACGGCATTTAGAAAACTTTGCTTTTAACTGATTACTCCTAAGAGTTTCCAATACAATCCAAAGATGCTTTTCATGCTCCTCCTCGGTTTTTGAATACACAAGAATATCATCAATAAAGATGAGAACAAACCGGTCAAGGAAGTCTTTGAAAACTCTATTCATAAGGTCAACGAAATAAGCCGGGGCATTTGTTAACCCAAATGGCATAACGAGCCATTCATAAGATCCATAACGATTACGGAACGATGTCAAAGGAATGCTATCCTCTGCAATATGAAGCTGATGAAATCCAGTAGCTAAGTCTAATTGTGAAAAGAATTTAGCACCACTAAGATGATCGAATAGATCATCAATCCGAGGTAAAGGATATTTATTTTTGATAGTTAGATCATTAAGCTTGCGGTAGTCAACGCAAAGCCTAAGTGTACCATCGGATTTCTTCACAAAAATAGCCGAAGCTCCCCAAGGCGACGAACTAGAGCGAATAAGTTGCTTTGTCTCCAATTCAGATAATTGTTTGCGCATCTCCTCATTTTCCTTATTGGACATACGATAAGGAGGACGAGTAATAGGTTGAGCTCCAGGGATAAGATTAATTCTGAAATCGATTACTCGCTTAGGTGGTAATCCTAAAACGGGCTCAAATATGTCGGAAAATTCACGAACAACTTGAATAAGAGAAATTATATCTTCCTCATCATCATTATCGTCATCACGAGGATTTAAAGAATATAAAGATACAACCAAGCTGGAATCCGAATCTTTAAGATTAATAGAAATCTGCTTAATAGATTGAGGATGTCGAAGATGAATAGTCCGCTCAGGACATAGGATATGAGCTTCATAATGATTAAGTCAATCCATTCCCAAAATCATTCCAAAGCCTAAATAACGCATGACATGCAAATCGGCTAGGAAAGAAAAATCACACAAAATAATCTCGACATCTTTACACAATAAACTGATTGTTGCGGATCCACCAACCGGATTCGCAATTCTCAAAGAAGTCATTAAACACAAAACATCCAAAGAAAAAGTATCAACAAGTTCTTTTGATACAAAAGAATGGGATGCACCCGTATCAAAAAGAACTCAAATAGGATGATCACGAAATAAAATAATGCCATCAAGGATAGAATGAGAAATGCCTTGATTTCGAGATGCGTTGACAGGGGCTTGAGCAATATTCAACTTTCCCTCCTTCCTGCCCTGAAGCTTGGGGCATGAAGATTTAACATGACCGAGATCTTTGCAGTAGCGACAAGAGAGAGACTTTGGGCACTTGTTCGCGTAATGGTCCTTCGAACCACAATTATAGCATTCCCCACGACGAAAGGAAGAAGTCTTTGCCACGGGGGTTGCTTGCTTCCCCTTTTTGTTGGAACAAGGACCTTTGAATTTTTTAGGCCTTTTCTTGTTGTTGTTGAAGTTTGGTTTGGAACCCACCACTTCAACATCATTCTCCCTATCCGCCTCTTCAAGACGAAGAGCGATATCAATGATTTGGTCGAAAGAAACTTCTAATTTTAGAAGTAATGGCTTCTTGAGACTCTTGTTCAAGCCATAGACAAATCTCTGATTTTTCTTCAATGGGATGTTGATGTATTCAACCCCATATTTGGAGAGAGATTCAAAAGACGCGACATAATCTGCCACGGAATATTCACCTTGAATAAGGTCTATGAAACGCCGAGCCAATGTCACCTTCTCTGCTTCTGGCACGAATTTTAATTCGAAGCATTCCCGAAATTGCTCCTAGGTGAGATCCGCTTCATTAATCTCAGAAACAAGAAGTTCGTACAAGTCCAATGCTCTTTCTTGGAGCATACTAGAAGCCACCTGAACTCGGTGAAGATCAATGAGGTTCATGCGAGAAAAGATTCGATCGCATGTCCTTAACCAAGCCTGGACTTCAATAATAGTTTCAGAACTTTTAAATGGCTTCCCGCCCAGGTTGGTGTAATCATTGCACAAACGTGCAAACCCAGATTTAGGGTGAGTAGATTCCGGATTAGAACCAGCTGCTTGAGCATTCGTGACAAGGTCAAGAAGTTGTTGGGTAGTCATAAAAACTCCATCTTGGGGAGTAGCACTAGATGGTCCAGCTCTGGGACGACCAGGTCTAACCATTTCTCTTCCTTTAGAAAGAAATAAAGAAGAAGAAAAAGGTTATTCACAAAATGAATATCAAGCAATCTTTATAGAAAAAACAAGGAATCATAAAAGAAAATTGGATAGGACGGTACGTAGACCCGAATAAAATCCTAAAGCACGACTCCTAAGATGGACTTAGGACGATGATCCTTGTTAAATTATTCTACATTGTTCCGAAGTTTGGCTCCGATACCAAGCTGTGACGCCCCACCTCTATACCCACGCTAGCCAAGAACACTACGGTGTAATGTTGTCAACTAGCACGGAGAATAAGGCTGTTGAGGAGCGACCATTCATGTAATTTCTTTGCGCGAGCACCGATATGTCAGATAGTATAACATGCATTTTATTTCAAGAGGAAATCCGACATACCGATACAAACTCAAAGCTACTACACAGTGGCTATAATAATCTTCGAAAACAAAAATAGACATAAACATAACACAAATCAGTCATAGATAATTCATATCACAAAGGCGGAAGAAGATATGAATATATATATAACACATAAAAGTGTTCATCAGAGTAGTAGTCAAGAAGATCCACAATAATACAAAAGAATAGCAACACGTGCTATACAAAAGAATACAACCATGAGTCTATATCTCAAGTGTATACAACAAAATAAACTACTAATCTAAGTAGTTAGCCAAAAGTCAGAGTAATGAATCCCTGGGGAGAAGTCAAGTAGAAGCGCTTGTAACATCTCGGTCTGACCCGAGTATTATTTAATAAGAAAATAATAAACGGATCAGTCTAGCTATAAATATCAGATAACATGATATAGAATAAGAGGTACGACTAAACACATAATAATCACCATGCCAAGCTGTGATATATATATAAGTAATTGAAAATCAACAAGAGATTAATCAATATCACAAAAATCTTCACAAAGATCCAAAAATGTCATCCTCCTTATTTCGTTCACCAAACCATAAATATTGACGATTTTATCAATATCAATCACGAAAGTCAATGACACACAAATTCACCAATGCACAAATATTGATAAAACTTATCAATGAAAATCATGAAAATTGGTGAAACACAAATTCTAGAAATCATCTCAAGAAATTCAGAAATCACAAAAAGGGGGAAGGCCTATCACAAACGGGAGCATAAAGCTCACCAACACGTGTATCACAAATGGAACGCTAATTCCATGGTTGCTAACCATCACAAATTGAGCCGAAGCTCCACAAATGGCCCGAAGACCATGAGTTGCTACCCCACCAATTTGAGTCGAAACTCCACAAAACGGGGTTTAAACTCCCTCGCAGACAAAGAGACATCGCACATTGCTAGTCTAAATCACAAAGATGATCGTCATGATCAACGAGAAGTGTCAGTTACACTAAGCTAGTAAATATATGAGTTTAGGTTCATGTCCCATAACCACTTGCTTAACTTAAATATTTACGAACAAACTGTAGATCTCCACTAGAAAATTGTCACAAGAGTTTCAATCGAACAAGTCCAAGAATTAACCGACGAAGTAAACGCAAGCGTTTCATACCACTAGTTTTACTAAGCTGTTTAATTAGATTTCTCATACGAGTGAGGTAAAGGTTTGTATATACTAATAGATTAGAAGTCGGTTTGAGAAAACGAGCTTTGTAATAAAATAATGTTGAAATCATTTGAAGAAAGAGTTTTGATATTTACTACTAGTATAGAAAACCTTTATATTTTTAAAGTGAAAAATCACAAAGAAGATTGTAGGAACAAGCAATCACTAAAATTCAATGTGAATAAAATCCAAAGAAACCGATAAAGAATCCATCGAAATGGATATTCAAAAATCCCTAAAAAGGAGTCATCAAAGGCATAATAAATGATAACAACAAATAGGATCATCACGAATCGATTTAAATTGGAATTCTCAAACGAATAGGCAAATAGGAAAAAAAGAGTGCAGATTCAGATGTCTGAAATCAAGGATTCAGACGTCTGAATCTGGAAAATAAATATTTTCCAAAGATAGAATTCAGACGTCCGAATCCTTGAATCCAGACGTCTGAAATAGGCACTTTTTAGCCTATTTCCTTTCTGGTTCAAAATGAACCAACTCAGACGTCTGAAATCATATATTCAGACATCTGAATCTGGGAATAGAAATCTTCCCAGAACAATATTCAGACGTCTGAATCTTACGTTTCAAACGTCTGAATGAAGGGTTCAGGGCATTCCCTGAACCTAGGCCAAAAATGGCCAAAGGGATACCGAAAGCGATCGATCGAGCGACAACGACTAAGGAATTACGTCGAGCGTCAACCCAGCCTTAACGGCTCTTCGATACGCCTCAAATATCAATGTCCAAATATCCATAATAGGATTTTCATAGATTTTGATTTCAAAACACCAAAAATTGGAATATACACCAAATCAATCTAAACCAAAATCAATTGCACAAAAATAAGTGTTAGGAATTCATACCCAACAATCGAAGATAATTATAGACTAAGATGTGAGATAAAAATCTCACCTTTGAACCCAAACGATTGAAGAGGAAGCTATAGAGCAATGGTAAGAACAATCACTCTTTAATTCCAACCCAACAAGCTTGAATCTAAGCTTAAAGGAGAAACATTTCCTAAATTAGGTTTAGGAAATTTCTGAAATTGAATGGAGAAAGAGTTGGAGAAGATGAAGGAGGTGCTTACCAATGGGTTCTCTTGAATTTGGAGCTAGAAGTTGGATTTGCTAAGGAAGACTAGGGTTTTGGAATTTTAATTTCCCATCTCTTCCACCATTGATGCCTTAGAACTGAAAAGAGGAGGAAATGAGAGTGAATGGGGGGAAAGTGGTTCAGATTTGAGTATAAGTTAAACATAGGGCTGAACCCAAACCCAAACCCAAAGTGAAAAAGTAGCAAAACTTGACTAACTCCAAACATATCAAAGTTTACACTTAAAAAGGTCGCAAACGGCGTTTTGAACTCAATGGGAGTGGTCCCAAGTCCTAATTCGAGCGTGTGCAAAAAGTAGCTTTTCTGACTAACTTTCGAGTATCGATAAAATATTTAAATAAAATATTTAAATATAAAATCGACAAATATGCGGGTTGTTACATGATTTAATTCAAAGATCAATCAAAGTCAACATCAAAACAAAAGAAGATCAAATTGAATATAGCAGTTTCAGGAATCAAGAACAGAGGTTGTTCACGCGGATCGAAGGTCAACTATGGTTTAAGTGATGGTTTGGTCGTGTTTGATTTCAGGGAAAATGCGGCGACGATGTCGTGTAGAGTTGGGTCGGAATTATGGGAAAGGGAATGAGGAACTTAGGCGGTGGTCCAGTTACGAGGCCGTAGCCTCTATTGAATGGAGATGGGAGTTACGGGTGAATTTGGTGATCAGGTTTTCTGCCTAATGGGTTTGAGTATGCTCGATTTTGATTAAGGGGTTCGTGATGAAGTCTGGGTGATCGGGAGGATAGTGGGAGTCGTCGTCGACTTGGAGGATAACCGGAGAGTTGATCGGAGGGCGTGGTTATGGCATGCACGTACACATGTGCACGTTAATGACTGTGTTGTTCTGGGCATGGAAATGATGGTGCTTTTCTCGGGTTGGTCTTGAGTGATTTGAGAATTTACTTGAGGAAGAAGGATTTGCGTGGATTTGTTAGGTGGCTCGAAGTTTTGTTCGGGGTTTTGAAGCTAGGGCTCGGGATTTATACTCACGTTGCCTGGTTTTGAATATAAAGGCATGTATAGGATTTTTTAAAAACAAAATAACTTCAATTATATCAATTTTTCAAAAGAGTATTAACAAAGTTTTTAAAGCAAAGTAATCGTTTAAACGAGTTTCAAGTTTAAATGTAAAGGTTAAATGATTTAAAATGTTTGGTTTTAAAGAAATTATGTATATATTAGGTTAATTTTAGGAATTAAATTACTATGTGTTTTCAAAAATAAAAAGATGATGTTTGAATTAAGTGGTGGAAAAAAAGAGTAATTAAACTTTAAATAAATAAAAGTATTCTCAAAAGATTTTGTTTTCAAGCATCTACTTTAAGAAAATATAAATGTTAAGGATCTAATTAAGATAAATGGTTTATCCTAATTAAATTTAAATCCTATTAATAAAGGTAATTAAAGTATAACTACTAAATTAATTAAAGATAATTAATTAACGTAATTTGTTTAAGCAATTAATAAGTTTAATTAGTTAAGGTAATCACTTAATGAATTTTATTACTTAACGTAATCAATGATTAATGAATAATTACTGAATGTAATTAATAAGAGAATAATTACTTAAGGAAGTAATTACTTAATGGAAGTAATTAAGTATTAATTACTTTTTGTAATTAGTTTAAGAAATGGACTAATTAAGGAAATTAATTAATGGTTAGTTCATTAATGAATGTGGTTAATTAAAGGATAATTAATCAATGCAAGTGATTATAGATAATTAATTGGAGTAATTAATTAAGGATAAATGTAATTAAAATGAATGGTTGAAGTTAATTAGTTTGTGTAATTAATTAAAGGTTAATTACTTAATGTAATTAAGATGATAATTAAGGATGATTAATTAATTGGTTTATAATTAATTGATTGATTAAGTAAGCAGGATTTAAAAGGGTGATTGAAGTAATTAATTTAATTTATTTAAATTAATTAGAAATGGTGTGGCAAATTAATCTTGCTTATGAATGTTTGAATGATATTATATGCCTTAGATTAGTTATTATCTCTGATATGTGATTTGTAATATGATATGAATGTTCGGGTTGAACTGTGATAATATAGTTTGTCTATCTGTGATGAATGGCTATGTAAATGTGCAATTCTGGGTATAAATGGAATTTTTTAAAACTTAAGCAGCTTTGTTTTTAGATGATATTGAATTCTAAATGCCCGAGATCGGGTATTAGTGAATACCCGAAACCACTTCGATTTGGAATCTA
The DNA here is from genome assembly GCA_030765085.1 of Allium cepa. Taxonomy (NCBI): domain Eukaryota; kingdom Viridiplantae; phylum Streptophyta; class Magnoliopsida; order Asparagales; family Amaryllidaceae; genus Allium; species Allium cepa. The sequence continues at coordinate 885,569,200 of CM060932.1, forward strand.
CAAAAATTCTTTATGGATTTGACTTTGAAATAGACTGGAATGGAATAAATAATGTAAACTTGGTCATTTAATCTGAATAGTAATGCTTAGATATGATTGTAAGATGTGAATTTGATTATGGCAAGTTAAGAACTCGTAATAAGGTACGAGTTACACAGGTTTTAAAATGTAGTATGCTTTGGTATTTCTTGTTAGATAGGTTTACTCACGTTGGTTTCCATCCTGACCCGGGTGTTACTTTGATGTAATGGTCGAGTCAGACCGAGTATTACAGATTTTCAGGTAAGGACGTTCTGGAGCTCAGGAGGCGAGCTGATGGCAGGAATGATCTTATTCTCCCCCCTCTCTAGAGTGAAAACGATCCTACAACATCACTACCGGCCACCTTTCCTACCGCTGTTCACCCATGCAAGCAATGCTCGTCTACCGAGCCACGTTTATCCACCTAAAACCGCGACCAAAGCCCCAGTTCATATTTCGACCACAAAACTGAAACCTTAAACGAATCTCCACCCCCTCAAACGCCTTGGCATGACCAACACGACCTCCATTCTTCACCAAAACCAGCCCCGAGATTAACCACAACTTCCTCAACCAAATCCCCCTAGTCCGCACATCTACCTCTCCTCCTCCTCGTCGCCATTGCCAAGACATCGAGCCCAAAGAACAAACCACTTTCAATCCTAAAGTCGTCTCGACCAGCCAATCCCCTCAACTGAAAATTTCCTCGTTATTTTTCCGAAGTGTGGCATCAATCAACGCTCCTCAATGCCGAACCCTTGATACAAAATCGAGCCCTTCGCGTAAATTTGATGAAAGCCTCAAATCCGTTAAACTCATAATCTCTCAACCCACACAGCTTTAAAAATTCCCAAACTGCCTTCTAAATCATATTTTTCAATGGCGAACATGACTATATGATCTATTTCCTGTATTATCATATTTTGTTTTCGACCAAACTTGATCCATTCACTATTGAACGGTATTTTCTTAGCCTCTACATGATGAAAATGCATGAAGTAAATTTTAATATGTTTTATACTTAAGAACAAACATTTTTTTTTCGGATCATGTTTCAAAATTAAACAGAAATGAGATACTGATTTTCAAAGTCAGAAGTTTAACTACTTAATCAAAGAAAAATGAACAGAGCAAACTTAGGAAGAAGCACAGTGTCAGAACAGATGTAGATATCCTTGACCCAGGTCAAAGATTCAATAAAAAATCAGTTGTACATATAAGTGTAATAATCAGTAAACAAAATATAAAGATGTTTACTCACGGTTAAAAATGATGAACACACTATTTACTATCTCTTCCTTTAGACTTTGAACAACTTGACCTATTTTTGTTTTAATGGTAGTTCCTTTATTTGATTTAATGGCAGCACTCTGTTATTTTTTTTATACATAAGAACAAGTGAACCATGTGGCCGTATATATAGACAATGAATGGAAGGAGGGTAACGAAGTAGGTTGGCTGGAAGGCATGTACAGGCTTCAGTTTTATGTATATATTATTTTACCTTTTTTTTCTTTTTTCTTTTGGTGATTTGATTTTTTGAATGATTTGATTTTAGATGTGATTTAATTCGTTATGTTGATTAGATTTTATAAGCCTGATGTGATTTATTGTATGCTTGATTTTATGTTTTGCAACTATGATGTTTTCTTATGTTTGTATATACATATAGATGTATAGATATATACATCCTTATATACATACTTTTACCATGTACATGTTTACATGCTTACCTATTTTCATGTTCATTTATATATCTACACATTTGTACTCTTCTATTATCATAAAGTCTATACTTATGTGTATATCTTATTACATACACACTATATTATATTAACATATACAATTACCTATTCACTATTTTATATAACATATATACATATACATTTACTGACATATATTTGTCATCATATATATATTTACATTTATACATATTTTCATATACATTACTTCATATGGGCATATATACATGTATATACTTATATACTTGTATATATATATATTTTTAAACATCATAAAGCTTGTGTATATTCTATATATACATGTATGGATATATATTTTTAACGGTGGAGTATATATACGTATGTCTATAGAATTTATCATATCCATAAATTTATATTTTAAAATTAAATATAGTTTAATCAATTTATAGATTCAGATATTTTAAATATTAGAAAATTTATCTATTTGATTTATAAAACTTAATATTCCAAAAATTAAAATTAGTTAATCATTTTTTTCCATATAGAATTTTGTTATTTAAATTTTTATCTAAGTTCGTATCAATAAATTACATTATATTTCAGGTCGTTATAGAGGTTAGTGCTGGAAACGTAGCACTAGGTGCTTTCGCTCAATAGGAGGTTGTAACCAGAGGTGAGCATAACCAGATGGATAATCAACTTAACCAAAAGATGGCTGATTGTCAGAAGGCTCTTATTAGACAAGATTGATGCTTTGCTTGCATTACAACCACCAACTGCCCCCCCAGGACTACGTGGAAATTGCAGAGGCTATGAAACAGGAGAATTCCTTCGTCTCAGGCTTGAATAGGAGGGATGGCAAGCAAGAACAAAGGAGATAGTTAGTGGAGCGATTGGAATTGTTGTTGAAGGTAAATGAAGTACCTCTCCTATTGGAGGACAACTTGCCACAAACCCCAAACTTCGAGTGAAGGCTCCACAAGGGAATATTGCAATGCTTCCCGTCGATTTTGGAGATGACATGCAACTTGAAGCTAATGGACTGGAATTAAATGCTAACATAGCAAATGGAAGTTAAAACTGCCGCTATAAAGCCAATCGTGCGCCATTGAAATTCTACAGCAGTGGTTCTCCCGAAGAATGTAGTACCTAGACTTTAGTTAGCAAGCTAAGGCCATTTGCAGAGTCAAACGTTTGGCATAGCCCCTGATAGTCGACCTGTAGACTTCCAGAATAGTAAGACATTCATTGTAGATATAGTTACTTGACGGAAGAAAGTAAGGGAAGGAAGGACGGCGTTTGGGGTTTCGCACTAAGCCAAACTCCATTTACTGAAAATATTTTAAGGGAAGAGTACCCCCCCCCCCCCCCCCCCGATGTTTATAATGCCCACTATTCCATCTTACAACGAGACGACGAACCCCAAACAACACTTGTTCAAGTACAATTGGCATACGGATGGAGCTAGGGCAACGGATATTGTCCACTACAGATGTTTCCATATCTTCCTAGAAGGTGTTGCTTCTATGTTGTTCACTGGATTCTTACCAAGATCCATTTCTACCTTTGACAATTTTTGGCAAGGAAATTCTTGGAAATAATTTGGACTTCACACAGTATAGCCAAAAGATGTGATGTCTCTATCTATCCTTTTCCAAGGGCCAAACGAGTCGACAAAAACCTTTATGAATTGGTTTAATACTACAGTTACTGAAGTGAGCAATCCTCACGAAGATATGGTATTCATGGCTTTAGTCCAAGCTATCGATCCAGACATGGACTTTGAAAGATAGATTAAGATAAAACAACCAAACACCATGAAGGAGTTTAACCGAAAGGTGAGTCGGTATCTGAGATTGGAAGAGGCAAATGCGTTGGAGGGAAAGACCGCCAATGTGCAACCAAAGGAGATAGTTCAAAGCAATGTAGCAGTCAACCAGTGTGGAAATAGTTCTGGAGCCATAATAGGAAATGCATGGAAAAAAATCAGAGAAGGAAAAACCAGAACCCTAGTAGGCGTGATAGGAATGGAAAGAAGATCAGGAACCTAAGACCCAAGGAGTATGCGCCATTGATTGACAGCTTGGAGAAAATCTACCTTGAACTCAGGGAACTGAGCCATATAACAAGCCTCCCAAGGAAGGATAAATCTTAAAGATAAAAGAAATCAGGGAGGTTCTGCCACTTCTACGACACTCACTAGCATAACACAAATGAATATCAACATCTGTAGGACTTAATTGGGTACTAATAAGAAATAATAGGCTCCAATAGTACGTGAAGAAACTGTAGGATTCTAACCAACTAGCTGGACCCCATATTCTAAGCAATCAAGGAAATTAGGTTGTGCCCAGTGGAGAAGGAACTCGTCCAACTAATCAAAGACTCATTATAAGTACCACTTTCGGAGGACCTCACCCAGTATAAAAGAGCTGGGGGAGATAAAGAGCTGGGGGAGATGAAGTGATATGGGAGTTCACTAAAGCATGCCCCGAAATAAACTTGTTATGCGATCGAGGATGGAACTCCGGCCAAACAACAAAAAACAATCACAGATGATATTGTATTTTGGAGTTGGGACATTAAAGGAGTAGAGGCACCAACTCTCGACCTTATGGTGGTAACCATCGAAATCGCACCGACAGTTGTATGCCTAGTCATGGTGGATAGTGGAAGTAGTGTTAACATCTTGTTTCGACATACGTTCGACCAGTTGAATATCAACATGAAGGATGTATATGCTTGCCGAATGAAAATCCAGGCTTTATAGGAGAACAAAGACAGCTAGTCTGGATGATTGACTTGCCTGTGGAGCTCGAAGAAGGAGAACGAAGGGTACTTTGATGACCCACCTTTTTGGATGATTTAATTCGACAATAAACCATAAATTTCTAACTCAAACCATTCAAAAGGACAGATTATTAATGTGGTAAATAAGAAAATAAGAGAAAAGAAGGAAAAAAATTTAGAATCTCGCATTAGAATGCAAAATATAGTAATCAAATAAACAGTTCATGAAGCTATTTTACAATATACATTCGATTTCAATTTTACAACATAATCAGCCTACAATCAGCAAACATACCAAAATAATCCAGCGGAATAATAATAGTAAATACGGTCAAGCAAACTCCATATTCATCTTCAAGGGTAAATACGTAAATATCATCACCTTCTAAACCCTAGCATCCATCGGAGAACCTAGCAGCCATCGACAATCAACCTCCTATCGCCACCACTATACGCTACTTCGCCAAGATCCAATGACGCCACCTTCATCTGCACCATCTTACACCAAGCGCGAACCTCCGGCGCCAACAGTAGCTCCGTGCCACCACCGCCTTTATTCGCGAATCCTGGCGAATCATGGTGCCTCCGACATGATCCAACCACATGGATTGACCTCTCTTGATGCCATCTACACTACAGTACTTCTCGATCGTCGATTGGGTGAAGTTCCACCGTCGAATCCAAACCCTAAAATGGATGGCCGAGAATGTTTCACCAATTTCAGGAAAAATGAAGCCTCCAATCGAAAAACAAATTGCGGTCACAGATTCCAATCGTCGAGAGCTTCGCGATGGTATAAAATTTGAAAGGGTTTGAGAAGTTTGAGCTTTTGGATTTGATTTAAAATTGTGATTAAGGTTTTGGGATATTTACCACTGGGAAGAAGTGGATGGATTGAAAAAGTACGTACAGGAAATAGAATAGAAAGCTGCTAGGGTTTCAGAACAATCTATTCTTAGACAAAGCTGGAATAGTTCTACTAGGCCAAAGCGATAACAAAAGCCCGAAAAGCCCATTTCGTTCCTGAAATGAAAATAGGTCATCCTATATGTCGAAATATTGGTTTTCAATCATTTTAAATTCAATGGAACTAATTTCAAACCCTAATTCTATTATATATAAAAGTTAGCTTCAAAAATTAAATTATATTTATTCTTGTACGTTAATCTAAAGAATTATTATTAAATTAGTTTAATCACTTTTAAATTTAAAATTAAAAGGTTTCGAACATCATTCTTGATTAAACAGGAATAAATAATCTTTTAAAATTAAATCTTCCATGTTAAATCCAAGATTTAAATATTAAATTAATTTTGACATTTAATCTCAGTAGTAATAACATCCGTTCATTATAATTTATATTTCAAACGAATTCTTTTATTCTGATTTAAATTCTCATTATTAAATCAACAAATACCTTATAAACTTATTAAACACAAGTTCCATTTTATTACACTTGTCGCTCAACGGTTAACGTCTCTACTCATATTAATTGAAATATATAATTAAATTAATTCTAATTGATTGCCTAGTTAATTTCAAAATGGATTAAATAATGAGATGAAAAATAAAATAACTGTTATACATTAATAGTTCATATCCATTAATTTATTTTTACACACAAGAATTATAAATTACTTACCACATAACTGGTTTCATATTCTATATTAAAACCAATTTCAATTAAATAACATAAAATTTCATCATTAATACATCATTTATTTTATTCCTTATTAACCTTTATTATTACCACTGATTGGAATTATAATAAAATAGTGGTCAATTACGTTTAATCAATATTATTAAATTATATTATAATATGCATTAGTATCTTCCATTTCATTAAAAAAAATTGTTTTAAATATTTAATCTTAAACTCAAAATTTATAATTTAATAAAATTCATGTTAATAAATCATAAGTTTTAATTTCTGACAATATTAAATTTCAAAGACTTATTTAATTGAATGTTTTTAATGATAAAAAATATAGGTCATTTCAATCTCCCCCACTCTAAACTTTTCATCCCCGAAAAGGAACAAAAAAGATCAAGAAATTTGATATATTTTATTTAAAATAATCAATTTATAAAAAATTAAAGTTGCATATTTAAGTTTAATATAAATTTGAAAAAGCTCAACTTCCTCAAAAATATGCGAATTTGAAAATAACCGAACTTTCACAAAAAATTTCTAAGTCCTAAATTCATGAAAAATTTCGGCAGCATCTCCTTTGCTCGGTTAGGTCCGAAAAATAACAATATCAATAATATATTATATATTTTATTTTAACAATAAAGCTTGCCAAACCATGAAAAAAACAATAAAATGCCGCTACAAAAACCGTAACCTGAAAACATACCTATTTGCTGGGCAAACAAAACTCTATTTATGAAACCAAAGGCAACGACTACTACTTTCATAAACCTATATCTTACTTACATAATCCAAAAGAGTGTTAAACTATATAAAAGAGCAATATATATTAGTTGTTTCAATCAATAACACAAGCAACACAACATATATAATAAACACATGCAAATAAAAGCAGTACAATCATTATGTGCAACAAAAGAATCCATTAAACAACCATATCAACCAAAACTAAAGGTTTGTCTTGGTTCAGAAACTTTTCATCGTACAAGGGTAGTAAATAAACTACCAAGTGTACCTCATGCACATTAGCCTTAGATAATTACATATAGATTATTAATACAACCTCGAACAACATTGAATTTAAATATTATTTAAGTTTGTATGATGTACATATATCATTTGTTCACAATATCAATTCTGATCGCTTGCTTGAATACACAAATTTCACTTTCGAACTAGCATTGTTAACTCGACCACTCTAGTGTGGACGTTGATCCAATTTCCTGATTAGAAATCTCCATTTTCATTGCATAGCTATTAACTATGATAGAAAACTTCAAATTGATATCGAAAATTCGTATCAAGCGTTCGCCATCAAAAATCGAGCGAAACAACCTAATTCGGACTGGTGTGAATCACCACAAATCATTTATTTGAATCTGAATAAGAACTGTTATGCGAATAAAATGATCTACGCATAACTTACATATTTTATTCTATTGGTTTCTTTAACACATCACTTTTCATTTATTTTAACTCTCATTCATTTATACAAGGCCATCTTTTATTAATTTCCATTTATTTACTTACATAAAATAATTTCCATTCAATATTTAATACCATCAACAAATAAATTCTTAAATAAATTCTTAAAGTATTAAATATAAAATAATCTACGCATAACTTACATATTTTATTCTATTGGTTTCTATAGCACATCACTTACTTGATTTCCGTTTAATATTAATATTCATTAATGAATCATTAGTTCCTCTAAATTCAATTCCCATTTATTACCTCATATATAGTATTAATTAATATTAAATATATTTGTGAACCATTTTAACATTTTATTAAGTTTATTATCATTTACCTTAATAGTATTCACTTTTACTTTTCAAATTTTTATTAAGCATTTCAAACATTGACTTATGTTTATAACATTTCTTGTAACATCTTAACTTTTTATTTCTAGACATAATTTCAATTCGAAACATTTTTATTATTTAAGTATTAACTTGTTTGTTATTCTATTATCTTTTAATTTACAAGTAACTAAACTTCAAAAAAAATTCCATTAAACACGTAGCTTTTAATTTCAGATTTCAATATGGAAATTTCCAACCGCTTAAAATGTTGAAAATTCCATCACATGAATAATTTAAAATCACTAATTAACAGAAAACTTAAGAACTAAATACTAGGTTTCATTTCAAATCATACTGAAATGATATATACTTATATCTTTTTTACATCGAATCATACTTAGATATATTAAAATTTTGTTTCACCAAAACAATTATGTAGAATGAACGTCGATGATGCCGCGGTCATCATGGAAATTATTTTCCAGCGACAAAAGAGAGGAGTACAAAACATATTTCCTTTAAAATTAAAAATATTTCTTTGAAATCTCATTGAAAATATTTCTATCCAAAAATACTTCTAAATAATATTAATATTATTTTTCTCAAATATTTGGAAACCAATTTCAAACATCGGAACTTAAGTTCTTAAATTTTCAATTTAAATTCATTTTATTTGTAAATCCTATTTTATCAACCATATTTATAAAATTACATTTTCTTATGACATACAATTGTCAATAATTTAAAAACCTTGACTGGCCAATAATAAATGACAATAATCGAATATTATTATTTCCTAACAAACAACACACCAAAATAACAATATCAACTTATGAAAATTATTCTTTTAAATACAAAATAAAATATAATATTAGGTAAAGTTATTTCATTTACCTATTTGAAAATAATATTGTGTTGGTCTGCTTTATTCAAGTGTTTAGAAATCCCTATCGGTGCCATAACGTCCTATGTACCGACCAGAATTTATAAATACTCAACCAAACAAATTAACACAATACAAAACATTTTTATAGCACTAACAAATATGCTCTCTTATACATATACACTCAAACTCATAATAAGGCATTCTGTTACCCTATCTCTTAATCAGTTTAACCCCCAACAGGCTAAGGTATCTCTAAACCAAAGCTCTGATACCAACTGTGACAACCCGCCTTTTGGACGATTTAATTCGACAATAAACCACACATGTCAAACTCAAACCATTCAAAAGGCCATATTATTAATGGGGTAAATAAGAAAATAAGAGAAAAGACGGAAAACAAAACAGAAAGTCTCGTAGCGGAGTGACAAAATATAATAATCAAATAAATAGTTCATGAAGTTGTTTTACAATATACATTTGATTTCAGTTTTACAACATAATCAGAGTACAATCAGCAAATATACTAAAACAATGCAGCGGAATGATAATAGTAAATACGATCAAGCAAACTCCATCTTCATCTTCAAGGAATAATGTCTTCATCACTGAAATACTCAGGCTGACCCGATCGTAATGAAAAGAAAAAACAATCGAGTTAGAACTAAAAGTTCTAACGTAAGTTAAATCAATAACAAGTAAATATGAGTGTAATAGCTTCAAAGATGTTTATAAGATTCTCCATCTCCTATCAAGTATACAACGTGAGTGCAATAATTTAAGAGATGTTACGGGATTTTCCATCTCCTAAGGATCCATCAAACTATCTATATGTAGTAAGTTACGCTATATATATAGTGTCTATCGGTAATGTAAAGTACTAAAATAGCGTTAAGGCTTTACATTGATCCCCCTTAACACATTTCTAAGCATTGTCCTACAGTTTACCTTAGTAGCATCACTAGTAACATCTATAGCCTGGGAGGCACCGTGATAAGACAACACTAAAACAACGTCGTAGTGGTCACGTATAAGGATAAACGTATGACAAGGCACGCGAGGCAATGCCCAAGGTAGGATACTATCAATTTGAGTCGCCTGACTAGTGGTAACCCCTAACGGCCCACCGTGAAGATCCATCCCATAATCAAATCAAGGTTCACCAATCGAGTCAAAATCAATATAGTAATAAGAAAACTGATGTTGCTAGAGATAGTGTAACGACTCGTAAATTCGAACAAATTTTAAAATATTAATTATAATTTTCGAATAGAATATGGTTAGAAATAAAGAATTTTCAATTATTACTGTAAAATAATAATAATAATAAATTTGTTAGAATATAAAACATGATCTTAGATAAAATTCTAAAACGACTAATCTTTATTGAAACGGTAGGTGGTAACGCGTATTAGAATATAATTTAATAATATTGATTGAATGTAATCGACAACTGTATTAATGTAATTTCAATCAACTATAATAATAAATGTTACTAAATAATGGGATAAATAATATTCTAAATATGTTAGCATACAATAAGAAATCAATTATTTTATAAGTAGATTTATAATCCTTGTGTAAACAATAAATTAATAGATATGAATTACTAAGTTGTAACAGTTGATTTATTCCTCATCCGATTAATTAATCCCTTTTGGAATTTATTTTGTAATCAATGGAATTAAATGTAACTGAAATCTTTCAAATAAAAGAAAAGACAACATTAATTGTAATTAATGGACGTAGTAATAAAAACATAGATTTGAATTAAAATAAAAGAGAAAGTTGAGGAAATAAAAAGGAAACATATGTTTTAATTGAAAGAGAAAGTTGATGTAATATTAAGAACATGTAAATCGAAATAAAAGGATAAGACTTTGTTTGAATTATTTAATGAAAATAAAACGATTAGTGTGTAACCAACATTCAGTTGGAAATTTAATATTGATTTAACTGGAATTAAATCTTTTAATTAAGGTATGAAGAAATAAATGGTAATTGATTCGGTCAAGCATAAGCAACATATGTTGAATTGAATAAAGTGAACATTTGAATGATGACAAACCAATGTTAACAAAATGAAGATTTCAATTTTAAAATATATTGTTATTTGAATTTAAATAAAATATAAAGTTTAAAATTAAAGAACGAATTTTGGAATATTGAGTAAAATATTTTTCAAATTCAATGGAATAGGAAAATTTCTAAAATTTTAAATTTTGGTCAAACTTAGTCAAAATTTGACCTTTGGTTGAAAATTTTAAATTTGAATTTTAAAATTTTGTTCTTTTTTTGTAATAATAGACTGAATTTTGATCTTTTCACCACTTTTGTTTTGTCAAAATCAAATTCCTATTACTCGGAATATTTGGATTTCTATGAAAAACTGACATAAGTTTGTGGTGTTTAGTTGTGAAATTTGGCTAAGTCCTAATGGGTTTGGTTTAGTCCTAATAGGCCTTGGTTAACTAAGAGACTCTATCCATACCAAGAGACTTATGTTTGTTCCTATGCCTAGGACCATTTGTTTCCTTCCGACTAACTTGAACGTACATAATTTTCTCTTCAAAAAGCTTTCTCAACACACTTCCTTCTTCCTCTCCAAATTTACAGAGAGTTCTAGATCTCAAATCTCCAAGACCTCACAAATCAAAACTCTTTCCCCTCTCCTTCAATCCTTCCTCCTCCTTGTGCCGCCCTCTCTTCCACCATCTAACCCCTCATCTCCTCCTCCTTATTTCGGCCACCAATCAACACCCAAATCCAAAACCCTACCCTTCTTCTCCTAGCCATAGCCGAGCCCTACCTCACAACAACTCAACTAATTTAACCACCATCTCCTCCTTAGCCTTAGCGACAACCACTCCTCCACCTTAGCTCAACTAAGCCACACCCAAACCCTCCCAAAAACCCTAGGTCGGGCCCTCTTTGTCTCTTTTCTCTTCGATTTCATACAGAAACAAAGGTAACATATTTCTATTTCGATGATCCATCGGTTCTAGCTTGTGTTGCTTTGGAATTAAGATTCAAATTTCATAGCTTTGTTTTGTCAAATATTTCCTAGCCTCAAAAGGTGAGTTATTCACTCACGATTTAAAATCTTATGATAAGTGAATGAATATCAACTGATATGTTATTGGAATGTTGCAATAGTTTAGATTTTTCGTAGTTTGTATGTGATTTGATATGATCTATGTTTACTTATGTTTACCTATGATTTTTACATGATATTGTTATTTATATTATGTGTTTTGTTTATAAAAATAGATGTGATGATATGGTTATTGATATGCTTCATTATGTTAATATGAAATTTCTATGTTGAAAAAATAAATAAATGTTATATTGATTTAAAAGTTTCCACCCATGTTATGGAAAATGTCACTAATATGATATGTGAAAATTTATGTGTGAAAAGGAAGAAAAAAAAGAAAGAAAAAAAATAAAACTTATATGCATATATGTGTTACGTTGTAATATAGGAAATCACCTAAAGTGCTACGTTGGAAATGATTGCGTATTATGTTATAATATAGTAGGAATTTTATATCACATTCCATGCTAAAATATGTAATTAAATATGTAAGTTACATGCTATGTTATGTAATTAATTATGTAAGTTTATGCTATTTTATGTAATTTTTTATATAAATTACATGCTATTTTATGCAATTTGTTATGTAAGTTATGTGCTACCTTATGTAATATGTTATGTATGAATATGTGTTATGTTATTTGTTTTATGTAAATCATGCTGCAAGTTCCCTTAGCTTTAGGAAATCGCTATGGGTCGAAATGATACATACCCAAATGATCTTTTAGATTAAGGAAAATCATTATGGGTTGAAATGATAAACCCAAGCGATTTTATTGATTTTGGAAATTTAGGATTGCGGGTTGAAATGATATATACCCGTAAATTTTAAATATTGCGAATTGAAATGATAAATATCTATATCACTTGACCCTAGGATAGAAAATTATATACGGACACCGTTGGTCTGTTTTTAAAGTGATTTCTGAAATTTTGGAAAGATGTGTTTGGAAAAAAGGAAAATTGTGACGTCCCAGGATTTTCGACTACCAAAAATCAACATCAATACGTCCACTGTATTACATGCCGAACAATCGAATGCCGAAAATACCAGATCGTTAGGGAAAAGAAGAAAGGAGGTAGAAAAAGAAAACAGAAATAATAACACAGAATCTCACAATCGCAGCGAGACAATATATAATAGATAACAACATGTCTCTATACAAAAGAAAACTGCAACCGTTAATTATACGTTACGTCATCAGAGTGCAATACCTTAATAACACAATACCTGACAGTTATAATAACTTGTCCTCACAGATGCTGAATATACAACCTACAATACATAGCGGAATTATCAAATACATGTGATATGTCTCGTCATCCAGCTCGTCTCCTGAGCTTCATAGCATCCTATCATGTATTTGTAATACTCGGTGTGACCCGAGCATTATAATAAAATAACACCCGAGTCAGTCTGGAAAACCAGTGAGTGAAAATACACTCAATTTGAATTATTAACTTTTTCAAAATTCTTTGAAAATCAAAGGTATCTCATAAGACCACGCCACATATAAGCACGACAGGTTTTTACCTTACGATAACCAAAACATTTCATATCAAATCCTCTCATATTATAATAGTGTCTAAGTACAAATACTAATTCAAATAGCCAAAATTATTTAAATTAATTAAATTCTAGCATACTAGGCTCTATAATCAAAACCGTAAACGCATGTATTGGAGAATGGATTCCATACGAATGACTAGGCACTAGGGTACCACCTGTCACAGTGCACGTCTAGAAACAGCGTACCAAGGACCATGCAGGGATCCCCTGCCACACAAGACTGGACTATCCCTAATGTAGATAGACCAAATATCTTATCATCCCGCGTGTTTCCTCCCTCTCTCGAGTTCCTTCCATATACCGTGGTAATAAATAATATCCGAGGTTATCTAGAAAGGTGATAAACATACCCTAATTGGGTGCCACCCACTTAGCCTTGCTGCGTCTCCCCTGATTTTCAGTCATTCCTGTTTGATGAGGCTAGAGGCTACGATTACCTTTTTAAGGTATTTTCACTTAGAATGCTCATTGTCCTCCGATAACAATGTATTCATAGCATTCATCCATAAAAGTTCATCCTGGGTTCGAACGGAATCTAAGGCACTATTCCTACTACATCCATTTTGGAATAATCCTCAGAATTAGTTGATATTAGCCCTTACACTTCACTGCTCCATCTTCGACTCCATGCTCTTGTTTTCACATCGAAAACGTATTCGTTGGATCAAAGTAGTTTTCGGGTAACAAATCTAATCCCAGTCTCTTCGAAATAACGTTCGATATTTTTTCGGTAAACTCAACCCCAGTTCTTTAGGAAATAAACATACGAAATAACATCGGGGATCACCTTCTAACTATTAGTGGACCGATTCCCTTACAAACGTCTTAGAAGAACAAAACGAGTTTATACGTATAGTATTGCACCTCGAACGGTAACTGTACTATATAATTCCCGTATTTCTCCTAGATATTTCCAAAGTTATATTTTGGGTCCATATTTGATAGTCGGTTATTTAATTATCAAATAAACAATCATTCAACCAAATATTCCATTTTGTGACGACCCGGATTTTTGACAACTGTTATTTGGGTGATTAACTGATTTTATTATAGAAATATTGATTTGATAAATCAAACAAATAACTTTTTGATAATTTAAAATATTTGGATATATATTGATTTAAAACCTATATTAAATATTGGATTATAAAAAAATCCCTAGATATGATAGATCTCTTAGAAAATAATATATACCTCACTATTTAAACTAAGATACAATATCCATATATATATATATATAAATGGATCTATACAAGCTTAATGGCATTTGATAGTATATATAAGCATATATATATATATATATATATATATATATATCTGTGTGTGTGTGTGTGTACTCATATGAAGTAAAATATACGAAAGTTTGTAAAGGTATGAGTAAATAAATAAATATATATATATATATGTAATATCAAAATGTACATAAGTAATGTATATGAAAGATACATGAAAACATCAAAGTATGTATACATATTATAACAACAATGCTTATGGAAAAAGATAAATATTTATACATAGATATAAGCATGTGTACATCTAAATATATAAAATAAAAAAGTAATGATGACAAAGTAAAAATGAATGTTGTATAAATGATGAAAAACATATGTATTAGAGAATACATATAAGAGGCTTATATTTGTATGTATGTAAGGCAAACAAGACGAAGAAATAATACGTATGAGATATGTATATACACAGATGAAGGGAAATGCATGTAAACATAAAGGGGGACACACACATTAAATGCCATCTCCTCAAGCACATAAAATGTCAAATCCCTTTTCAATGAATCACGTCTTTTTTTTTCAAAATTCATATCAGGTCAAAGAAATTTTCTGACCAAAGGAAAAGATAAAAAAAAAATCAAAGAAAAATGTGAAAACTAGTTGCTGTGTACAAAGCCTACCTTTCTCTGTATATACCTCCTTTGTTTCGTTTCCTTCACTCAACTAAGTAAACAAAAGACAAACATTTCTGCCATTTTAAAACTTAAAGCATACGAGCTCAACTCAACGAATATCATCAAACAAAATCAAGAGCAAGCTAGCAGTTTGCAAGATCTTTATTTCTTGTTCAAAAACAAATCTGCGAGCAAACTTCTTCTTCCGAAAACAAATCTTTTTATAAATCTACGACTGGGTTTTAAAGTGAAATAGTAATATCGGTTTGGATATACTATTGTAAAGAAAAAATAAATAAATGTATATGTGCCTGCACATGAATGTATGAATGCCTGTATATTTTTCCTATCTCTGTTCTTCTTTGCCAACATGTACAAACTCTCAAAAATCTATACCTCTTCATCCGGATAGTTTTAGATTAGGGTGTTTGAAGGATTTTTGTTTGTACTAGAGTATGTTTAACTTTAAAAATAATCTTATGGGATGTTATCAAGTAGAGATGCTGTAATATGGGATGAACAACAAGACATTGAACATTTCGAGAAATTCAACTATGTTAAATTGTGTTTTCACCTACATAACTGGACTCAACTTGGAAAATATTGAATTTTGGTGGGATTTTCATGATTTTTAACTATGTATATAATGAAGTAGAGGATGTTGGTCGGAATTGGGTCATGGGTCAATTCCTGACAATTGCAAGGGTAGTGGAGGTCGGGGTTTTGGCCGAAGGCAGCGGGTTGGTTGGTGGCCAGGGGAAAAATAGTGACATGATTTTCGGAGAGTCTTGGTGGCGGGTTGGAGGAGGAATAGGGTTTCAGGCGTGTTTTTGGTCGAGGTGGGTTTTTGTGGGATTGCGGCGTCGTGGTGGCGACGGGGCGATGCGATGCTGAGGGAAAAGTGAGAGGGGAGCTAGACGAAGCACCTAGCGAAACAGTTTGGACGACGGTGGTCAGTGACAATGGTGCAAGGTAGGAAAAGTGGGTCAAGTTTTCTTCTCTGGTGTAGTGATCTGCTCATTTATTGTTTTGGCATTGTCGGGAAGTTTTGGGTAGCTGGAATAGACGAAGAGGTCGACGACGACTAGGGGGCAAAGGCGACGGTGGTCGTCGAGTTTCCAATAGTGTGTGCACGTGTACGCCGTGATATGTGTATCCGTTGGTAGCAGGTTGAATAAGAGTGAAGAGAAGAGAAGTAGGGGAAAGGGGAGGATTTTGGGTCGGAATTTGTTGGGCCAGATAAGAAAATAAAAGAAAAGCAAAAGAAAAGTAAAGGAAGAAGAAAAGAAATATGTAAAATGAAAATAAGAAATAAAAGAAAACGAGGAAAAAGTAAAAGAAAAAATATGGAGTAAAAAGGAAATAGAAGAAGAGGCATAAGTAAGAATAAAATAAGGAAGAAATGAAAGAAAAAAAGTAATAGAAGGGGAAAAATGAAAAGAAAAGAAAAGAATGAGTATAATATATAAGGATACATAAAATAATTCATAGTTCCTTTTTAATTTAAAGTGAAACCATATTTTATAAATTTAAAGAGACAATTATATGGAAATAAGTCATCATCATTATTATTATTGGATTTGAACGTATGAATAAATGAATAGTATTTAATAATATTTTTACTTAATAGATTTTTTTATCTGTGATTAATTTGATTTTAGATATAAAGGATTACGACGAATCAAAGGGAATAAAAACCAGGAGTAAATCGTTTAGTATTGGACTATAGATCGTTAATTGGATTAACGATCTATATCTTTGCTTAACTCTGTGGGATATTGATTCCAAATTTAAAATAGTTGGACTAAAAGAAATCATATGTTTTATTGGGAATAAGACATCTGTAACAAATTTCCATAAATGATATTGTCACCCTAAGTAAGATTGTTTACTTAAACAATTATACCAATTTTAAATAGGTGTTACTTAAACTCGAGAAAAATGGGACCAGATATCTGTGCTATCCGCAACCGCCTAAATTTAATAATCACTATGAACTTTGTGGGGTTGATTATGGAGTTAATATGATGGAATTAGGTTAATTTCACAAATTCAACCACTCTAAATAAGTGACCGTACTTAGACATTATATTAATATCAATGGATTTTGTAACAAGTGTTGGTTATAACGAGAAAAAAACTCGTAGTGTTGTACGAGTTACCTTGATTTCAAATAAGTTTTATAGCTTTAGTATTTCATATGAAATAGGTTTACTCACGCTGGTTTCCAGCCTGACTCGGGTATTACTTTGTTTTAATGCTCGGGTCAGACCGAGTATTGCAGTTTTTCAGGTTAGGACGTTCTGGAGCTCAGCAGACGAGCTGGATGGCAGAGGCGTATTGATTATATTCCGCTCTGTAGTATATTGTATAGACAGTAGTAGAGGATAAGTTATTTTAACTATCTAAATTTTTTGCAATCTGATATCTTGTTTGTATATTGACAGTTACAGCTTTCTTCCTATAAATGCTGTTATTTTATATCATATTTTGTTCTGCTGCGATTGTGAGATTCTGTGTTGTTGTTTATGTTTCTATTTATCTCTTTTTCTTCTAAACCTTAACAGTATGGGATTTCCGACTCTCGATTGCTCGACACTCTATACACAGACGTATTAGTGTCCATTTTCGGGGACGAAAATCTTTCTGGCCGTTACATATTTTTTCCACTGAATAACTCCAAATCTCCTTTTTATTTAATTTTAATAAATTAAATCTCTTTATCCCAACTATATACTTTCTTACCGAATTTAGTATATTCATAACTATTCTTTTCAAAAATATTTGAGAACCCCTCTTTTTTTAAATAATATGAAAAGTACCACTGCGGTATCAAACCATGAATTCACAGCTCAATGGTTACGTCTCTAACCTAGAGAAATCGAAGACTTAACTGTAGGCACTCACTGCCACCGATTTCGCCATGCGAGTATACCATTACTTTCCAAAAAAATTATTTAAATTTTTGAAAACAATACTTATGAAATTTAATTAATAATTTTCCAAGTAAACTTTATGCAGTTGCTCTTTTAAAATAAAAGTTATTATAAAATAATGTTAAAATAGAATAATCTATCTCTTAATATAATAATACTGATTAATTCTTAAATAATAATTAACTTAATATCAACCATTTATAAAACTAATTAATTAATGCTTAAATATACTTTAATCAAATTTTAAACAATTAGATAATAAATTTTCTAGAATACTCTTAACACCTTTAAATTTTCTAGTTAATACTTAAAAATCCTATTTTTTAAAGAAAACTTAACTTCTCAGGAAAATATGTTTTAACTCCAATATAGCCAGTCTAATTATTTATAAATCCCTCATAATTTATTTTCAGTTTGATTTACGTTCCCATTCCGTAAATTCCACTTTTCACATTTCTAAAAATAAATCTACCATTTATTTTTAAATTGATTTACCCATCTTCTTATGAATCCTCACCATGAATTTATAATTTCCAATTTATCCACTGATTATTTACTTTACTTTATTTATAAACTTTTTTATAAATTTCATGGTCTCATTTTCCGTTTTAAAACGTTTTCACAGCACTTCATTGATTTTAATTCGATTTATGAAGCAAATTCCATTTCCAAATAAATTTCTTGGTAACCCAACCATATTCGACTTCATTTTTCATCATTTAAAATCCTATTTAAAATATGTATAACAATTTCACACTTTATTTTCAAATTCCCCCATTTTTTCCTCCTAACTATTTAAATCTCAAAATTTAAAAATAAATTCTTTTATGCTTAAACAATATTGCTTGAGTTCTATATTTAAAAACCCTTTTATTCACATTTATTCAAAAATCTCTATTTTTCCATATTCCAGAATTATTAAATAGAATTTTAAAATCAAACTATTTATTTTTGCCAAATTCATTATAATTTATCCAACTTCACTATAAATATTTTACTTTAAAATTCCCTTTTTATTTTGTTTTATAAATTCAATATTCATATTTATGGTATTGTAAAATGCCAAAAATCTATCGAACAATACCGTAGCATCCAATAAATTCAATTCCCAATATAATCTATCACAGATTATTGAAATAAGTTATATCACTGAATATGATAATAAATTAAACATTTTTGAGGAATCCAGTTGGATCCCTCTAACCTATTTTCCTGCATCCCTAGATGTTAATACAATATAAAAGTACCAATCCCACTTTAAGGGGGATATCGTGGTATATAGGGTCATCCGCTATTATGCAGGGTGCATAGGGTCTCATCCACTATATATATGTAGGAATATCAATCACTCCAATAAATATACTACTATATATAATAACACATCCAACTGATAATAATTTATCAATTCTATCAATCAATCAATAATTAATTTTAACTATTTAAAATTAATTACAGAAATCCAAGTTGAGTGAGATTAACTCACCTTGACGTTTATTGTTGCTTTCACGTTCTGGTTTCGATTAAATTCGAATGTGTTCGAATTTAGCTAAAATTTCCAAAAGCTCGAAATTAACCAATTCGATTCAAACCTTGTGCAAAAATTTTATAAATTTTATAAGCCATTTAATCATTATTTTTTTAACATGATTAACATAAACTAAAATGCTTTTTAATTAAATCACCTCATTTACGAAAAAACCAATCGTGCTTCACTACTCGACCTCGCAACTGCAGTCACGTCCCCTCTCTAGCAACACACCAGACATGTCTCTACCGTCGGCCATCTCGAGTTTCCCCTTCCCTCAACCTTCGACCTTTGCTACCTATGGCAACATCGCACGCGACAATTTCCTGATGGTGCAATATCTAATCTCAAGCAAATTTCACCTTCAGATTGCCTAAGGCGTCTTGAGACAAAACGAGTGCAGGCATCAGTCTGTAACCAGGCTCTGCCTCGAGTTCATCGAACTCCGGCCCCTCGCGACATCCACAAATTGCACCTCTTTCCACGCCGCCACCATCCCCACCTAATGACACCCGTACCCAAAAATCTAGCCCCAAAACTGCAAAGCTTTCACCCACGACTCCAATTGATCGCCTCGTCTTTAAACCTAAGCACCTCATTATATACAGGTTGCAGATGCTATCGTGACTCCTTCCTCTCCTCAATCCCGCCTGAATTCGGACATGCAACCCACACCTCCAAATACAATCGCGACAGCCATGCCCTCCCTTCAACGAGTGCAACTATAAGAAATCGCGATCGATTCGATCACAAGATATATATATACACACGTATATATACATACATATATATATATATACATACATACATACATACATACATACACACACACAGAGATATATATATTTGAATTGTACTCGTTGCCTTTTCTTTTTGGTTTCCTGGTTTTGCGAAAATGAATATGTTTTGGAGGACTTTTAAAATGACGAATTTTTTTTCGGCTTTGTGAAAACGATTTAAGGTACAATTTGATTTCAAAACGAGGCTCTCTCTTTTCTTCATTCCATTTTTAAGGCTAACATCCGTTTTCCCCTTTTTTTCTATTTTTGAGCTTTGCGTACTATTTTTTTTAAAAAGAGGTACATGATTTAAAAGAAAGTGTGGTGGCCGATGGTAAGTTGAGGTGAAGGAAATTTGGGTTGATATGGGTATGGTCAAGTAGGAGTGTATGTGTGTGTGTGTGTGTATGTTTGAATTTTCAAATTATCCCAATATGTACTCAAAATCTCGAACCCCTATCAAGGCACGCTATTAGGCATTGATAATGTTATACCCTTATTCCAAATGCAACGGAAAAGATTTCGAGTCCTAATTCGATCGTATGGAGAAGATACCTTTTTGGACCCAATTATTATATTAATTTTTTGATATAAACTTCAACGCGTTTATATCCTTTACGATCAAACGATAACTCTAAACTCTACAAAATTTGAAATCCGATAATAATACACTATTACGGATCCAATGGAATTAGTTTCGTCAAATTATGAGACTGTGCCCTCGAAAGGCTATTCTTAAATGTCATTTTAAACGATATATTTTTAAAACTGAACAAATCACTTTTAAATTCAATTCAAAAAGTTTTATTATCTTCCTTATTATAAATAAAAAATTTATAAGCCCTTAAGTTATTTTTAACAAGCTTGAAACTCCAGATTCAATATTTTAACAAATTTTTAGTTATTAATTTAATAGTTAAATTATCCAATAAAAGGTTATATTTAGAATTCCTGTTAAAAATTAACTCTTAAATATTTAAAATCAATTGAATTTTTCATTTTCAAATATCCAAAATTCTGGATCGTTACATTCCTTCACCCTTATAAGAATTTCGTCCTCGAAATTGCTAGGTAAGAAGAATGGTCCAAAACCCAATAACTAATTTCCAAAACCACACAGTTTCAAACTACTTCCCAAAAACAATTTTTATTGAAGACACACTATCACTCTTACTAACTTCCCAAACTCATCCATAGATTAAAACTAATATTATACCCTCAACCATCCAAATTATAATTAAAAACCAATTTTAAATTATCAAAAAAAATTAAACTCCTTAATTTTTTGAAAAATTTCACTAACATCTCCTTTGCGCGGCTAGATCCGAAAAACTACAAAATGCCTCTATGGGCCCAAATCATCAAGAGGAAAACAAAAGCCAAGTGGCACAATCAGAAAACCATCAATTTCATATAATAATTTAAACACATAACTTTTTGTCGGGCAATCAAATTTACTTCTGAGATCGAAGACATAAATTTAGCTTTTGCTTTTAAATACTTGCTCCTTATTTACCAATAATATCCAATCACATAATCCAAAATCATTTTATTTATTTCCTTTCAAAATTTTCGATATTTTCTTTACTTAAGCCCGTATAATGTACATATATCAACCGTACACAATATCAAATCTGATCGCTCACTCAATCACACAATTTCACCTCTGAACTAGTATCGTTCACACGACTCTCTAGTGCGAAAACAAATCTGGTTTCTTGATTAGAAACCGTCATTCCCCTTGCATAGCCATATACTATGATAGAGAATTCTAGAATCAATCAAAAATCCATATCCAGGGTTCGCCGTCGAAAATCAAGTGAAAAATCTTGACTCAGATCGATATGAACTATCTCAATATTCTATGCTTGAATCGGGATCAAATCATTATAAGAATAAAATAATATATGTACAACTTACGTATTAATTTCCAATTTATTCTTAGCTATCCCCAATTCTTTTTATTCACATTTACTTCATTTCAATCAATTATCCACAATTTTCATTTCCATTTAAACTTCACATTCACTTAGTATATTTTATTTCCAATACAAATTTTACTCAAGAACTTCACCATCAACTTTCTTAAGTTTATTATAAATATTTTATACAAAGCTCTTATGTTCATTTCCACATCATCACTTTGGTTTATATCCATTTCTATTTAATTTAATTTTTTTCAGTTTCATCTGAACTCAATTTACCTTCCAAATCTTAAGTATTGAATTTTGTTGACCATATCCAAAAACATATTTAATTAACTAATTACTTTAATTAGTTCCATATTATAATTTATTTTCAATCAAATTCAATTTGAAATCCGTTTAACTTACTAATTTAATTATTTAGTTCATTCGCTAACTATATTTCCAACTTTATTTTATTAAGTCCACCCAAACTAATTCTTCAATTACACCTTACTTAGCATCATTTAAATTAAATATCATTCCAACATCCAATTTCAATCTCATTTACTTACAAATCAAATTAATTTGTTCATCCACTAATTTATTCCCAACTTAATAAATTCTATTTCAATAACTATTCCGTTTAGTTTTCTTAGGCACAATTCCTCAAAATTCACTTTTATTTAACTTTATGTAAGTTAAATTTCACTCCACAAAATCAAATTTCAAAATTTCTTAAGTTATCAAACTTACTAATGTTCTATTCACCAATTTCTTCCAATTCACTTCATTTAATTGGTTTACTTTGCTAATTTATTCATTATCACACTTACTTTTATTTCACTCTTCTTAAGTTAAATTTCATTCTAAACAAATTTCAAATTCTTTTAAGCTTTTAAACTTATTTCTATTCCATAAACATTTTAGACCAAACTCCAGAGTTTAAACAATTACTTAAGTATTTCAAAATCATTTTTTAAATCACATATACCCAAATCTTTTGGTATATCAAATCATTTCTTTGAATTCCAAAATCAAAACCCATTTTGCAAACAACTCCAATTCAAATCATTGAGGTAGAAATCCCTCCTTTGGAAACTCAAAAAAAATGAACATCGATCATGCTGTTGCCATCACCAAAATTATTTTCTAGTGACCGAAGTGAGTTTAGTGCTTTTATTCGTTTAAAACCATTTTAAATGTTTCGAATTCACAAATCTCAATAGATTTCATTTCAATTCAAAAATATTTCCAAATAATATCACTTTTATTTTGCAAGACTTTGAAAAATATTTCAAAACCAAAGGGAATTAAATTCCCAAATTTCCATCATGTTATATGAATTATTTTCTTGCTTTTGGTTTATAATATCAACATTTATTTCAATTATCACCACATGAATGATAATTGTTTAATATTATCATTTGCTAACAACCAAGCACACCATATATAACTATAATAATTTCTAAAAATTTATTTCTTCCTTAATTAAAAATAACTTGGGTAAAATTATTTCATTTACCTCATTTTATAACAATACCGTGTCGAATTGTTCTGCTATAATGTTTAGAAATCCCTATCAATAACATTAATTACTCGCATTGACCAAAAACATAAGCCACACAACAAACCAATCAACATAATATAAAACAATTTTACATTCATTAACAAATATAAGCTCATATCTATTAGTACTCTCAAACTCATTCTAGGGTACTACTGACCCTATCTCTAATGAGTAATCCCTACCATAGCCAAGGTTCTCACTTAACCTTCAGCTTTTATACCAAGTGTGACATCCCATAGGCTTTTCAACCGTCCCCGTAGCGGCTACTTTCCGCCGTGGCTCACATTGGTACCTCGAATTTGCTTTATGGCCAGCCTCTCAACTGCAACCCACCACTCTGGGACATGTAGGGATAAGATTCTCCTGCTCACCACCAAACACGAAGCGAGAACCCCTATCATGCTATAATGAAGCAAATCCGATGCCGATCTTTTCGAAACAACATTTGATATTTTTCAGTAAACTCGACCCCGGTTCATTAGGAAATAAATAGATGGAATAAGATCGGAGATCACATCCTATCTGTTAGTGGACGGATTCCTTTATAAACGTCCCAGAAGAACGAAACGAGTTTATATGTACAGTATAGCACTTGGAACAATAACTGTACCATATAATTCCCGTATTTCCCCTAGAGATTTCCAAAGTTATATTTTAGGTCCAGATTTGATAGTCGGTTATTTAACTATTAAATAAACAATCATTCAACCAAATATTCCATTTTTTCCACTGAATAACTCTAAATCTCTTTTTAATTTAATTTTAATAAATTAAATCTCTTTATCCCACGTATATACTTTCTTACCGACTTTATTATATTTACAAACTATTCTTTTCAAAAATATTAAAAAACCCTCTTTTTTTTAAATAATATGGAAAGTAACACTACGCTATCAAACCATGGATTCACAGCTCAATGGTTGCGTCTCTATCCCAGAGAAATCGAAGACTTAACTGCAGGCACTCACTGCCTCCGATTTCGCCGTGCAGGCATATCATTACTTCCCGAAAACTTTATTTAAAGTTTTTCAAAATAATACTTATGAAATTTATATAATAATTTTCCAAGTAAATTTTAGGCAGTTACTCTTCTAAAATAAAAGTTATTATAAAATAATATTAATATAGAATAATCTATCTCTTAAAATAATAATGCTGATTAATTCTTAAATAATAATTAACTTAATATCAACCATTTATAAAACTACTTAATTAATGCTTAAATATACTTTAATCAAACTTTAAACAACTAGATAATAAATTTTCTAAAATACTCTTAACACCTTTAAATTTTCTAGCTAATACTTAAATGTCCTCCCTTTTAAAGTAAACTTAACTTCTTAGGAAAAATATATTTTAACTCCAGTATAGCCAGTCTAATTATATATAAATCCCTCTCGATTTATTTCCAGTTTGATTTACGTTCCAATTCCATGAATTCCCCTTTTCACATTTCTAAAAATAATTTACAATTTATCCACCGATAATTTACTTTACTATATTTATAAACCTTGTTTATAAATTTCATGGTCTCATTTTCCGTTATAAAACATTTTCACAACACTTAATCGATTTTAGTTCGATATCTGAATTAAATTCCATTTCTACATAAATTTCGTAATAACCAACCATATTCGACTTCCCTTTTCATCATTTTAAATCTATTTTAAATCGAATATAACAATTTCATACTTTATTTTCAAATTTCCCCCTTTTTTCTCCCAACTATTAAATCTCAAAATTTAAAAACTGGTTCTTTTCTACTTAAACAATATCGCTTGAGTTCTATTATTTAAAATCTTTTTATTCATATATATTCAAAAATCTATATTTACCCATATTTCGGAATTATTAAATTGAATTTTAAAATCAAACTATTTATTTTTCCCAAATTCATTACTTTTAATTTATCCAGCTTCACTATAAATATTTTACTTTAAAATTCCCTTTTTATTTTCTTTAAAAATTCAATATTCATATTTATGGTCTTTTAAAATGCCAAAAATTTATCCAACAATACCATAGCGTCCAATAAATTCAATTTCCAATATAATCTATCACAGATCATTCAAATAAATCATATCGCTGAATATGAAAATAAATTCAACATTTTTAAGGAATCCGGTAGGATCCCTCCAACTTGTTTTCCTGCATCCACATATGTTAATACAAAATAAAAATATCAATCCCACTTCAAGGGGGATATCGCGGTATATAGGGTCATCCACTATTATGCGGGACGCATATGGTCTCATCCACTATATATATGTGGGAATATCAATCACTCCAATATATATAAACTACTATATATAATAACACATCCAACTGATAATAATTTATCAATTCTATCAATCGACCAATAATTAATTTTAACTATTAAAATTAATTACGGAAATCCAAGTTGAGTGAGATTAACTCACCTTGATGTTTATTATCGCTTTCACGTTCTGGTTTCGATTAAATTCGAATGTGTTCGAATTTAGCTAAAATTTCCAGAAGCTCTAAATTAACCACTTCAATTCAAACCTCGTATGAAAATTTTATAAATTTTATTAGCTATTTAATCATCATTATTTTTAACATGATTAACGTAAACTAAAATGCTTTTTAATTAAATCACCTTGTTTATGAAAAACCCACTCGCGCTTTAATACTCGACCTCGCGACTACAGCCATGTCCCCTCTCTGACACCACGCCAGACGACATGCCTCCACCGTCGGCTATCTCGAGTTTCCCCTTCCCTCAACCTACAACCTTTGCTACCCACAATAACATCTCACACGACAATTTCCCAATAGTGCGACATCTAATCTCGAGCAAATTTCACCTTTCGATTTGCCGAAGACCTCTTGAGGCGAACAAAGTACAGTTAGCAGCTCCACTGTCTCTACGACCAGTCTCTACCTCGAGTTCGTCAAACTCCGAGCCCTCACAACATCCACAAATCGTGCCTCTTTCCATGCCACCACCATCCCCACCTAATGTCGCCCGTACCCTAAAAATCTAGCCCCAAAACTGCAAAACATTTGCCCACGACTCTAATTGATCGCCTCGCCTCTAAACCCAAGCATCTCATTATAGATAGGTCATAGATGCTATAGTGAATCCTTCCTCTCCTCAATCCCACTTGAATTCGAACACGCGACCTACACCTCCAAATACAATCGCAACAACCATGCACTCTGTTCTCCGCACGTGACTATAAAAAATCGTGATCGATTCGATCGATATATATATATATATATATATATGAATTCTACTCACGGTCATTTCTCTTTGGTTTCCTGGTTTCATGAAAATGAATATGTTTTGGAGGACTTTTAAAGCGACGAATTTTTTTGGTTTTGTGAAAACGATTTAAGGTACAGATGGATTTCAAAACGAGGCTCTCTCTTTTCTTCATTCATTTTTAAGGCCGACATCCATTTTCCCCTTTTTTTTTCCATTTTTGAGCTTTGTGTGCGGTTTTTAAAAAAAAGGGAACATGATTTAAAAGAAAGTGAGGTGGCTGATGGTAAGTTGAGGTGGAGGAAATTTGGGTTGATGTGGGTACGGTCAAGTAATATATATATATATATATATATATATATATATATATATATATATATATCTGTGTGTGCATGTATGTATGCATGTTTAAATTTTCAAATTATCCCGATTACGTAACTCAAAATATCAAACCCTTATAGAGGTGCGTCACTTGGTGTTTATAATAATATACCCCTATACTGAACACAATGGAAAAGATTTCGAATCCTAATTCGATCGCATAGAGAAGCTAGCTTTTTGGGCACAATTATTATATTAATTTTTGATATAAATTTCAGAGCGTTTATATCCCGTATGATCAAATGATAATTCCAAACTTTATGAAATTTGATATTAACACACTATTACGGATCCAATGGAACTAGTTTCGTCAAATTCCGAGACTGTTCCCCGAAAGGCTTTTTCTAAATTCAATACAAACGATATATTTTTAAAACCGAACAAATCACTTTAAATTCAATTCAAAATGTTTTATTATCTTTCTTATTATAAATAAAAAATTTATATTCCCTTAAATTATTTTTAACAAGCTTGAAACTCCAGATTTAATATTTTAACTAATTTTCAATTATTAATTTAGTAGTTAAATTATCCAATAAATGGTTATATTTGAAATTCAAGTTAAATTTAACTCATAAATATTTAAAACCAATTAAATATTCCAATTTCAAATATCCAAAATTCTGGATTGATACAAAAATGATTTTTAAATTTAATATAAAGATTTTATTTTAAAACATATATGTAAAATTTAGATTTTAAAATTATATGTTTTAAGAATTCTAAATTTATAAGTTAAGTTTTAAAATGTAAATTTTAAAGTTTTACTTATAACGTTATTTACGTTTTTTCATAATATAAGATTTAATTTAATAAAATTTAATAAAAATAAAATATATTATGTGTAAAATATTTAAATTAATATATAACCTATTTTAATATATAAACTATTTCTAATATATTAATTATTTCAATCTATAACCTATTTTAATATATAAACTATTTCTAATATATAAACAATTTCAATATATAACCTATTTTAAAAATATAAACTGTTTTTAATGTATAACTATTCTAATATATAAACTACTTCCAATATTTAAAATGTTTAAAGTTGGAACTGTTATGATTTAGATTAAATAGATTTAAAATGTGAATATTTTGATATGATGGTTTAACCTATTTTGTGGTTATGATTTTGAAAATGAATATGATTTCAGAAGTGAATATGATTTCGAAAGTGATATGATTTTGAAGTGTATATGATTTCGAAAGTGATAAGAATTTGAAGTGAGTATGATATTTTGATATAAATTATGAATTGGTTTTGGAAATGTTAAAGAACCAACTGGTGTAAAATAAACGTTTGGTTGTTAAAGAGACAGAGATCGGATATTGTCATACACTCTGCCAATACCGAAAACCACTTTAACATTTGTGCATGTGGTGAAGAATCCAAAATGAAGTAGGATGGTTTGGCGAACTCTACTGGAATGAAGTAAGAGAACGATGGTGGATAGCCTAGACCTTCGGGTCATAATTAAAATGACTAAAACAGGAGCCATGCCGGGCCAAGTGTGTTCCCTCTCCCTATCGGGCACATTTCTTCGATACCATATTATTACTTTGTGATTTACTTGGTGGCCACCTTTTGATTTGATTTGGGAGTGTGTCTCGAGGTGGGCGGTAGTAGCTGGTATGCATTACCACCGGTCCAGATCCACAAAATGGTAGTATCTTACTTGGGGCATTGCCTTGCATGCCTTGTCATATTTATCCTAATAGCGTCCATTATGACTTTTGTTTGTATCATACCTGTGGATTGCTCAATGAATAAACCACCGGTTTGGTGGAGCTTACAATATCTGTATAGACTATGATATTTATATAAAAATGTGTTAAGGGGGATATGGGTAAAGCCTTAACGCTATTTTAATATCTTATTTTACTATAGAAATTATTTATGTAGCATATTGTATTATGTATGTAGATAGTTCCACGAATCCTTAAAGGATGGAAATCCCAAACATTCTTTAAGTTATTGCATTTCATTTGGACATTTCACTTGAGTTGATTTACTTGCATAAAATTGTTAATCCTGACTCGAGTTTTTTTTGTTTTTCCTTATGCTCGGGTCAGCCTAAGTATTTTATCATTTGAGACTCACCTTTGGAGCTTAGAGCTTTGCTTAAAGATCTATCTTTATCTATTCAGTTATCTAGTCATCTTGTTATTTCAGTTACTTCCAGTTATTTATGTTTAAACTTTATCAGTTGCTTATGTATTAGCCGACTTCTATGTATTTAGGATTTCTGTTGTATTTTATTTAGACTCTGATGTTTTAGTAGCTTCATGAACTACTATTTAGCTATTCTGCTGTGTATTGTTGTATTACTCTGTGTCTGTGATTGATTTATTTACTGCATATGCTAAGTTTTGCCAAATATAAATAACAATCTGTTGTGTTGACCAATTCAAGTCTGACATGTGGCTCTGCTTATGCACTTGGTGGGTGCACATGACAGGGGGTTCTCGCTTCTAGATTTGGTAGCGAACTGTTGAATCTTACTCCTACATGTCCCAAGGGGTTGGTGCTGTCAAGAGGCTGGTCATAAAAGCAGAACACCGGTACCATTGTATGCTATGGTGGGCGTTACTCCACTTGCAAGTGTCCCGTTACAGTTGGTATTAGAGATCTCATTTAGGAAAAACTTAGCTTGTGGAGTAAAAAATCATTAGAAATAGGGTAGCAATATCCTAGAATGAGTAGCATCAATTATGGAGTCATCTTTCCTTTCTAGCCTATCTTTTTAGTTAGGATTCTCTTTGATTAGGGTCCCTCTAAATTTTAATCTCTATCTTTGTTCTAAAATCCATTCTTGAATAATCCTATGAGGGAGCATATTTGTTAGTGTTATAAAAATTGTTTTATACCGTATTATTTAGTTTGTTAAGTATGATTATATTTTATATATAAAAGTACAATTTTCTGAAATTAGATAGTTAAATGAAATATTTGTTGGAAATAATAATACTAGATTATCATATTTTGTTAACATTCCTAAACCGGTAACTATTGTTGTATTTTATAAGGAGATAAAATTTTACAAGCATTGTTATAAATCTGATTTGCAAATGAGATTAAATTGAATTGTGGATTTGAGAATTTAATTTTCGGTGCGTTTCAAAATTTGGTTTTCAAAGTTTGAAAATAAATAAAATAAAAATAATATTAATATTATTTGAAGGTATTTTCAAGTAGAAATTTTTTTCAAATTTTTTTTTAAACAAGCAAGTCGGTACTCTCCTCTTTTGTTGCTGGAAAATAATTCCGGGGATGACAGCATCATCGTCGACATCCATAACCACTTAGTAACTTTGCTACACTTTTTTTTGGAAATTGGATTTTTATTTGAATTTCTTAAGTATGATTTTAAATACAAATATATATATATATGTGTGTGTGTGTGTGTGTGTGTGTGTGTGCATATATTTACTTCAAAATGGTTTGAAGTGAAACCAAAAATTAAACTCTTAAGTTTATGTTAAGTAATGGTTTTCGATTATTGAAATGAAGTAAAATTCTGAAAAATTGGAGTGCCTAAAATGAGAAATGAAATTGAAACTGCTTGAGACGGTTGAATTAGGATAAAATTAATTTGTACAATACTCAATTCAATTCTAAAATATATATATAACTTACCAAAATATTTAGAAAGTAAAATGTAACATGCCACCTTTTTGTACGCTTTAAATCAACGATAAACCACACACGTCAAACTTAAACTATATAGAAGGATGGATTGTTATTGGAGTGAATAAGAAAAAGGCAGAGAAAGAAAAAAAATAGAATCTTGCAGCGGAATGACAAAATATAATAATCAAATAATAGTTCATGAAGCTGTTTTACAAAACATTTGATTATACCTTTACAACACATATCAGAGTTACACATACCAGAGAATAATAAATAATAACGCAGCGGAATAGGGTGATTCAGTGGAATAATATAGTATATAATAATAATAATATCTTCGTCTTCGTCCTCCAAAATATAGTCTTCAAATCCTATAATGCTCAGACTGACCCGAGCGAATTGAAAAGACAAAACACTCGATTTAGAACTAAAAGATCTTATGTGAGTTAAATCAACAGAAATAAATATGAGTAGAACGGCGTCAGAGATGTTTACGGAATTCGACATCTCCTATCCAGTGTCTAACGTGAGTGCAATAACTTAGAGATGCTCGGGATTCACATCTCCTAAGGATCCATTAAACTAGTTAATATGTAGTAATATACGCCATTATAATAGTGTCTAAAGTAAAGTGTAATATACTTGAAAATAGCGTTAAGGCTTTACATTTTCCACCTTAACACACTTTTATATTCCTATAGTCTACACATTACGGTAATCTCCCCCGTACTGGGCATCGTCAGAGGGCACTCCATAGGTATGGTACGAAAAAAATCATATAAGGCGCGCTAGGGTAGGTGACACGGCACAACTAGGCAATGCCAGGGTAGATATACCAATTACGCTTCCGGGCCAGTGGTAACGCATAGCTGTAGCTACCGCCCACCTCGAGCCACACCCTAAGTCAAAAAATCAAAAGTAGCCACCGAATCAATCCAAAAGTCAAAGTATAATATCGAAGGGATGTGTCCGATCAAAGGTGCTACCTTATTAGCCTGTCAGCCGCTCCTATTTTAGCCACCTTATGCAAACTCACGGGAGTCGGTTACACGTATATACCTCAAAGGAACGCTACCACCATCCTACTTCATTCTGGAATCTCCAATGCGTACACTGTTGTTAAAGTGATTTTTAGAGTTGGCAGAGAGTATGACAACTTCCGATCCCGGTCTCTTTAACAACTAAACGTTATTATAACACCGCGATCATTTTCAAAATAGTTGATACTTTAAAATCGAAATATCATTTCCTTTTCAAAAACTAAATCAATACGATATCATACTTTGAACATAACTTCCACCGCTTAAATAGTTTGAATATTTAAATTACTTTATATAATAAAATAGCTTCTTCAATTTTCACAACTCAAATCCAACACAACTCGAATTTCTACATTTTATATTTAACCAAATCTCAAATCATACATTTCAATTCAATTTAGTTTCCAAATAAATTATCCCAAATTTATCAATTTCAAACCAGATTTGATCTGCGGAATAAACCGTTTCACAATATATTTCAAACTTTAAGTATCCAACAACATCAAACTAAGTTTGGAAATTATGATTCAACAATTCAATTTTCCATTATATAGTTTTAAAATATTTTATATAATAAATCCATTACCATTTAAATAAAACTCAAATTACAAATAACTAAATATTTTCTTCAATTTATTTATACTTGAAACATTCATTTAGTTCACCTTAAACCAATATCAAGTATAAAAATCATACCCTTTAAAATTTCAATTTAATAAATTTCACAACAAAATTGGTTGAGTTTAATTCTTAAATAAATTCAATTTCAATTAAATTTCCAATTTATCTTCCAACCTTAATTTATTTAAATCATTATAAACTCTATTAAATATAATTTAAACAGATACTTAACCACATTATATAAAACAATCAAATTTTATTATTTGGCTTATTTTATATTTGAAAACAAATTCACACATGGCTAAAAATAAATAATAAAATAACATTTATATAACATTTGAAATCGATATTTATATAACCCATATATTGTTTTACAAAACCATAGAAATCATTTCAAAATATTTTTATATATAGACCGTGGTGTCTGTATATAATTTTCTATCCTGTGGTCAAGTGACACAGATATTTATCATTTCAATCTGTAATTTAAAACATAAATACGGTTATATCTCATTTCGAACCGCAATCCCGAATGAAATAAAATCCATAACAACTTGCAGTTTATAACAATATAAAATACAACATCCATTCATCCAATATCAATCATCAAACATTTATCACAATCATCATCCAATTCGATCAATAACGTCAATGTATAACAGATAATAAATAACAGGTATTTACTGGCAGTTTATATTCAATAATAAATTAAGTAACAATTTAACTGGCAGTTGATATGCAATAATCGATTAATTAACAATTTAATTCGAATAAATTCAATTTAACTGAGACGATGACTAAAAATATGCCAAACAGTCATAAATAAATTTTTAATCACATCATAAATCAATTTAACAAACATAAGAAATTTTAGAAGTTGTGAGTGGGTTAAAACACTCACCTTTTGAATTTAAATTGAATTTAAATCCAATTTAAACCCAAAATTTGAACGGTCTCAGAATCTATCCAAACCGAAGCCAAAATGTTTGGAATTCCAATGCGAACCTAGCAGAGAAAACCGCACGTGAAACGGACCTCGTATGTGAAAGTAATACACATTAGAACAATATACATTTATATTAAAATAAATATAATAAAACAGAAGATTTCCCTAAATAACGGCCACATCACCACGAAATGGATCCTACAACACCACACAGGAATGCACGCAGAACGAAACCTCACGACCTTGAACTGCGATCGCAAGCATCGATCGACGCTGCCACATGGGCCGATCTCCCCCAACGCAACGCGTTCGCCGAGGCGAGCTCCCCTACAGCCTTGCGTGCCTCTAGCTCCACCAGAGATGAGCGTGCCACCACCTCAATGCAAATTCTAGTTGAATTTTCACCGCAAATCCATCCATTGATTCGCCATACGAACCACTCAGATCGACTCCCCTCAGACCCCTCTACAATGCCCACAATTCAATTTGACGATCAAACAAGGATGAACGTCGCGCAGTGAATGACCACGATTTGTTCTCAAAATTCTGGACAAACAGAGATTCGGATTGGAAAACAAATAACAGATCTAAGATATGCTGAGCTTTCCGACGATACAAAATATGATATAGTTTGTGGAGTTTGATTTCTGAAGCTGTATTTTGAATTGAAATTGGATTGGGAAGATTAGGGTTTTCAGCCATTGAGGAAGAGAAGAGAAACAGAAGTTTCTGTACATATAGAAATGAGAAATAAAAAGGCTGCTAGGGTTTTATGACTGGATATAAATAGGTAAAGTTGAAATAGAATAGATAGACATGATTGATTTGGACCGTTGAACGATAAATGGCCCGAAAAGCACGTTCTAACTCCGAAACGAAATTGGGTCAACCCATATATCAAAATAGATGTTTTTAAATAATTTAAACGTAATGGAATAGGTTTCAAGTTCAAATTCCATCTTCTGAAGAAGTTATGCTAAAATCAAGTTATTTCAATTGATTTCAATTTCATTGATTTCTTGGCTTTTCAAGCTCGTACGATCAAACGACAAGTCTGATCGATACGAAGCTTAAAATACTATAATAATTCACCGTTAGGGATCCGATGAAACTGATTTTGTCGAAATTCAAGTCAATGGCCAAAATTACTATATTTCAGTTAATTGAATAAATTAATATTAAATTAATTAAATCAAATCTTCAATTCAAAGTTAATAAATCCCAATTTCTATCATTTTGATTTCTTAATTATTTTCAATAACTTAAACAAATTTAGATGTCAAATTAAAGTTGATTAACTCACTAATCTCAGTGTTATCTTTCAATTTCATTAAATTCATAAATTACAGATTAAAGCCCCCAAAATTCGTTTATTAATTTTTTAAACCTTGTTATCCGAATCTTTTATTACAATAAGGATATAACTAACATTGGTTAATGATTTATTACAATAAAATCTTCAAATTTCATCTTAATTTCAATTAACGTAAAAATTAAATATTTAATTTCATTTATTTGCTATTAATCCAATTATTGGATTTAAATTTCAAATAAATTAATAAATCTTGATTTTCATTCTTTAAATCAACCAATTGTCATATTATAAATAGAATTGACATTATTTCCAATTATTTCCTTAATTTATACTAACATTTATTTTATCAAATTACAGTTTATTATGCAATATTTCATCAATTAATATACTTTGAACTTATTTTCCAATTTATTAATTACAATCAGTTATAATCTTACAAGTGGATCAATTAATTGGGTTTGCACCAAATTAGCTATTTGTTAACTTGTATTAACATTATTACCTTTATTTTAGTGAATTCATTATTAAATTACAAATTTTTATTTTCTTTCCGAATTAAATTACCAAAACTTATTAAATTAACAAAATTTAATTATCGAAAATTATGGGTCATTACAATCTCCTCCACTCGAAACTTTTCGTCCCCGAAAAGGAAAAGGAAGGAAAAAGAAAGAATCGAGTAAACAATACATCTTATTCAAAATATTAATTTTATAAACAAATAAATTTTACAAAATTAATTAATTTAAATAAAATATATCACTTTATAACTATTAACTCTTTTTATACTCAATTAATCAAGTTTGGAAAACATTTTCGAAAAAAATTTCCAAGTTCAAAATTTACGGAAAAATTCGGTGGAGTCTCCTTTGTACGAAGAGGCTCGAGAAAAAATATAATATCAAATATAACAATATATAACAATATTTCAAAATAATATATATCCCAGCACGGGAAAAACAATATAGTGACGCTATAAACCGTAATCCGAAAACATACCTATTTGTCGGGCAAATAACGCTTGTTTATGAAACCAAAAGCAGTAGCAATTGCTTCCATAAACCTGTATTTCACTTATATAATCTAAAAGAGTTAATAATTATATAGAATAAAATATTTGAAGTTGTTTCAATCAATAACAAACAAATCAATATAACAACCATCACTTGCAATAAGCATACAACCATCACATAAAATCAACACATCAATTATCCATTCATATCAAGCAAAACAAATAGTTGTTCAGGTTCAAAAACTTTAAATTGTACAGAATGAAAAATAACTGCTAAGTGCACCATTTACTCAACTGTCTTAGATGAAACTAAATAGATTATTCGTTCACCCAAACAAATTTAAAGTATCTTTGCCCAAACAGCTATAAGTCAAACAAACAAAAATTTCAAACAATAGATCAAGTTCATTCTTATTAATTTCATTTCATACATTTGTCGTTTGATTTCCTTTTCATTCACACAATGATTTATCTTTTTAATTTACATTTAACTTCTTACAATTTTTTAATTTATTTTCATCTATTCATATCATGTAAATTCTCTTTTTATTGTATTACATTCATTTATTCACTACTGAATTTCATTTATTTACTTTAATAATAAATAGTTTAAACATTAGCTTAAGTTCAAAATCTTTACTTACATTACTCATTTCCTATTTCATTTAATTAGTAGTATTAAAAATTTTACTCAAGTTTATAACTATTTCCATATCAAATTTCTTATTTATAAAGTAAATTTTATTGAACACTTTCATTATTTAAGTATTACTTGTATAATATTCTGTTACATTTTCTTATTAACATTTCAACTTTTAAATCTTTTGGTAAGTTATATATATGTTAAAGAATGTAAATTGAAAATTACACAAGTTTAACTTATTTCATTTTAATTAAATCGATGTTCAATAATCATATCTTTTGTTTTTTATAGTTTACGTATTTCAACTTTATGGAAATTTCATTTATAACCTAGCATTTAATCTCTTTTATTTTAATTAGAGGTCCAATTATTAATTAGTTACATTCCATCTCACTATAATAATTGAAACTATTAATTAATGGAAACTTAAGAACTAAATACCAAGTTAAATTTCAAATCATTTTAAAATAATAGATAAATATATATACTTACAGTTTATATATCCAATTATATTTAAACAATTTAAAATTTATATTTGTTTATCAAAATAAATCTGCAGTAAAACTACTACAGTGGTCTTCCCACTTCAAAACTCGAAAATGAATGTCGATGATGCATGCACTCATCACCGAAATTATTTTCCAACGAAAGAGAGGGGAGCACAGAACTTATTTCTTTTCAAAGTTTCTTTAAAACAATTCTGTGACTCCCCACCTCTATGCTCACAATAACAAAGAGCATTAAAGGAAATACTGTCTGTTATTATGAAGAATAAGGCTGGATAGGAGCGGCCATCCGTAATTAGGCCTTATATTAGTATTGGTTATCTCGATAGGAGTGGTATATATTTTTATTTTTCATCTCTTATTTATTTACTCCCATCGACATCGACATACTCAATTCCAGTATAAAACGAACTACGATGGTTCGTAATAGTTTAGGACAATAAATATAATAATAACACAGATAAGTCAAATGCGGAACATAGATATAACAGAAAGTCTCGTGTACATATATATATATATATATATATATATATATATATATATATATAGCTGAAGTCAGTTGATATACATGTGATACAATACATATGATACAACTACAACTGTCGACACTGGAAGTTACATATACAAGTACATTACCGTATATAATATATATGAATACATATCTTCCTATACAAATACACTGACTACTATAATAACGACGACTACTCCAAAAGATATGAAAAGACTTCATAGCTCTAACAGCAACCCAAAGTAAGATATCAACAACCTGTAAATACTCGGTCTGACCCGAGTATTAAATTCAAAAGAAAATAATACACGGGTCAGTCTAATTCAAACTCAGTTATTAATGCACAGAAGCAATAATAATTAAGTAACAAATAGACGACAGTCAAAATAAATCCATTTATCCGATCCTTTAACAAGAAAATCGGATAACGGTGAATATAACACATAATAGTGTTAAACAACTAATCAGCAATTCAAATTTTCAGCGAAGATAGATGAAAGGATTATTAATGAAAATAATTTAGAAAAAACCAGAATTGCCTAAATGGCAATTAACAACAAAATCTAACTATTGAATAACAATTAGAACTCATAATCTAATTATCAAATAGATAATTAGACAACACCAAAGTGATCGAATCAAATCAAATCAAATCA
The DNA here is from genome assembly GCA_030765085.1 of Allium cepa. NCBI lineage: Eukaryota > Viridiplantae > Streptophyta > Magnoliopsida > Asparagales > Amaryllidaceae > Allium > Allium cepa. The sequence continues at coordinate 885,607,837 of CM060932.1, forward strand.
AAATACAATTTAAGAATATTGAATTGAATAAACAAAACAATTCAAACAATTGAAATATCACAAAAGTCAATACCGTGTGGCTGCAGTACACGCACGCGTGCACTGCCTCGCCACTACAGTGATAAAATAGGGAATTAGCACAAGGTCAAATCCGAGCTACTAGCTGGATTCAACTCAATGTACAAATCATAATACAATAATGCCCAACTCAAATGAACACAGTAAAAATGCACAAACGAGCACAAGGTCAAACCCAAGTTTTTAAAACTGGGTTCAACTCAAGGTTAATGCACAGTCCAACTATAAAGTCAATATGCTCATGAAAGACTGCAAAATTCAAGAAGGCACCAAACAATAAACTAAAGGCAAAGGTCAAGCCATGGTTGTCATGGCTCAACACAAATGCAAAGCTTCGACAAATCTAAACCGCATCAAAGCACAAATACATGGAACAATGCAACTCTTCAATGATCAGACATGAACGCCAACTAAATGCAAATGGAAAGACCAAGCTGCAGCATAACAGTGGTGCAGACGACCAAATGAAACATGCTCAAAGTAAGCACATGTATGCATACCAAAAGATTGCAGCTTCAACAGTGCATCAAATGTGAACTGCACATAACATACATGTGAAGAAATTCCACCACCACTAATTTGAAATTCAAGTTAGTAACTCATACTACAAATCAGGTCAGAGACCAAAGAATGGCCAGAGACAAGACTCAAGACAACAATGAACTCGACCAGATACACATGAATAAGAAGACCACAAGAGCAGATCACAACACAAAGATCCAAGCATCAAAACAATGCCGAAGTCATTCAAGCAAAGTGACAGTGCAATTAAGTGCACACTAGAGATTCTACATGTATGCAACTATGAGACTGAAAATGCAAATGAAACTGAACATAAATCAAAATACTCAGCTCACCAAAAATGCAAAGCTATGCAGTGAAACCAGAAGATGTATCAAGACGCAAGATTGAACTCGCACCTATGCACACGAACGAATGGTCAGTGGACAATGCATGAAACTTAAACAAGACTTAAGTGCTGCCCAAACTAAAATCCAAGCAAGGAACCAATAAATGATACAGTGACTACACGACGAACCAATGAGCAAACCATATATGCGGCTCAACTAATCAACATCAACAGGGATGGTACAAAATGCCAGGCATCAAGTAGATGAGCAAGGCTACGAACAGACAATCCAGCCAGAGAAAATACACAGACTCGAGTGAAATTGTGATACGAGAAACATGTACACAAGTGAATGCAACCGCAACATATAACATAAATATGTACGATGGGTAATATGCAGTAAAGACTAACACAATAAAACATGGCAGTGTGCAGTTCAATGTCAGAGAAATAGCCAAAGTCATCAAAATTCACGGACTCAAACTTTCCAGAAATCAAAACCAAGTTTAGCCTCAATTCATAGCCGAGGAGGTCTAGGCTAGAATCGAACAGATTCAAATGTAGAAATTTCCAAAATCAACAGAGAAAATGACAAAGTCAAACCGCAGTTCAAAACAATAGCAAGCTCAACCATGATAGAGGTCAAAATAATCAACGTCATCAACGAAATCAAAGCCATGAAAAATCCAAAAATCAGATAGTCATAGCAATTTCAGACAAAAAAATCAAAGTTAAGCCATCGCATTCACACAACCAAGTGACCGAAGTCAGATGGAAGTCGAGCCGTGATGGTCACGAGATAAAGCAGTGCCGTGAATATCAGAAACAAGAAATTAGCAACATCACTCAATTACAACTAAACTGTATGTATAAATGCAGTGACACACAGCTTATAGGCATATGCTACAGAGCCACATAGTAGATAAAATCAAAGTCAAGAAGTAACCAAACCAAGTAGGTAACAGGTTCACAACAAAATCAAGGCCGAAGCATAGTAATTTCAACCAAAGAAAAGTCCACACAAAAAAAACAAGTGACCGAAGTCAACAAAAATCATCAAAATTGAATTAGATGTGAGTGATATAAAATCACTCACCTGATTCGACGAGCGCGAATACAACGCCGCAGTTCCTTCCCCCCCCCCCCCCATCGCCAAAGCACGGCTCGAACCAACGCAAAACTCGAGCAACAGAGGCAGCCGATCGACAAAGCAAGGAATCCTCGATCGACCAAGCAAAGGACGAAATCAATATTCGATCGAGCTATAGGAAGTGGCATCTTCGATTTCTTTTATACAAAGCCTTAATTTGGACAGAGGAACGAATGAAATAAATGCAGCCGCCATTATTAATTTTTTCGTTTATTTTGGTGTAGGCTTTTAGAATGAAAAAGGGAAAGAAAGGGGAACGGGTCGAATCGGAATAAAAAGGGAACGGCCAAATTTTTATACAGGAGATAGTGTTCTATTTTTTTCTCAAAGAATTCAAACTGGATTCAAAACTTAAATTAGCAATTAGCCAACAGGTTAATAGTGTAATGACGATAATAAAATAATTGCAAAATCCCGGGTTGTTACAGACTCCCCTCCTTATAAAAATTGCGTCCCCGCAATTTTCATAAGTAAAGTCGTCAATAACAATTATTTTTCTAACATAAACTGGTTAAGCTAGAAAAATAAAAGTCGGGAATACAAACACCAAAGAAATCTTTTAATTCTCTAAAAGAAATTCACAATTTCTCAACAAAATCTAACTATCAATTGGATAATCAGAAAACAACAAAACTGAATGAATGCAATCATCAGCAATATTCAATTCTCAATTAGATAATTAGAATACAAAAATCACAAACAACAATATCTAATTATCGATACGACAATCAGAAAACAGCAAAATCTAATTATCAACAAAGATAATTAGAAAACATGAACTTCATAATCAGCAAACTCTAACTATCAACAGAGATAGATAGAAAACAACAATTCAATATAACCAACATAATCTAGAATCAATTAGAGACTAGAAAATCTTATAATCAGAAAAATTAGCAATTATCTAATTATCAAAAACAATAATCAGAAATCTCAAATCAACAAATATTCGATTATCAAAAACGATAATCAAAAATCTCAAATATCTAATTATCAAAAACGATAATCAGAAATCTCAAATCAACAAATATTCGATTATCAAAAACGATAATCAAAAATCTCAAATATCTAATTATCAAAAATGATACTTAGAAACAACAAATATTCGATTATCAAAAACGATAATCAAAAATCTCAAATATCTAATTATCAAAAACGATAATTAGAAACAACATATATATTCGATTATCAAAAACGATAATAAAAAATCTCAAATATCTAATTATCAAAAACGATAATTAGAAACAACATATATTCGATTATCAAAAACGATAATAAAAAATCTCAAATATGTAATCATCAAAAACGATAATTAGAAACAACAAATATTCGATTATCAAAACGATAATCAAAAATCTCAAATATCTAATTATCAAAAATGATAATTAGAAACAACAAATATTCGATTATCAAAAACGATAATTAAAAATCTCAAATATCTAATCATCAAAAACGATAATTAGAAACAACAAATATTCGATTATCAAAAACGATAATCAGAACTCATAACATCAAATATCTAACTACCACAAGCGATAATCAGAAACAACAAATATCAGATTATCAAAAAGGATAATCAGAACTCATAACATCAAATATCTATCTACCACAAGCGATAATCAGAAACAACAAATTTTCGATTATCAAAAACGATAATCAGAACTCATGACATCAAATATCTAACTACCACAAGCGATAATCAGAAACAAAAAATATCCGATTATCAAAAACGATAATCAGAACTCATAACATCAAATATCTAACTACCTGCAGATAATTAGATTCAACAAATATGTAGAAATCAATTAAGATACTCTAGAAAATCAACGTAAAAGGTGGATCGATCCCAACAAATGGCGAGTTTTAACTCCGCCGCACGTGCATCAACAAATGGCCGAAGCCTACCAAGTACCCAACATAATTTTGGCGCCCAACAAATGACCCGAAGGTCCAACAGATGACCCGAAGGTCTGGTACTGGTATTGACCCGAAGGTCCAACATATGACCCGAATGTCCAACATAGTGGCTTGAAAGCAAACAAAAATCATCAAATATTCAATTAACGAGTCCGGAATTAACCGAAATAGTAAACGCATATGTCCCATACCACGTGTTTTACTAAATCGTTTGATTTTCTTCACCGTTTCCTTGAACGTTTAAAATTATCAAACAATAAATGTTTCAATTAACGAGTCCGGAATTAACCAAAATAGCAAACACACATGTCCCATAACCACATGTTTTACTAAATTGTTTAAATCTCTTCATCGTTTCCTTGAAAGTGCAAATTTGTGTATTCTAAAAATAACATTTTACATTCTCAAACGGACAAGTCCAGAATTAAGCGAATCAGTAAAAGAAAGGGGTCATAATCCTTGATTTTGCTGAAACGTTTAAGTCACTTTCTCATTCTTCTGAAAGCGCAAACTGTAAAAATTTTAAAAATAATTTCATTTATTTTATAAAAGTAAATAATTTACATTCTCAAACGAACAAGTCCGGAATTAAGCGAATCAGTAAAAGAAAGGGTTCATAGTCCTTGATTTTGCTGAATCGTTTAAATCACTTCCTCGTTCTTTTGAAAACGTAAACTGAAAATTTTTGGGAAACAATTTTATTTTTAGAACGATTTGCAAATCCGTGATAAAACAGCAGCATTAATGACAATTTCGATAAGAAAATTGTACTTCTTAAAACACCGTAGAAACGGATCTCAAAATCAGTATTGCGGGATAACCGCTTGAAAAATCCACTTTAAAAATTTGACGGTTACTGAAGTCAAAGCGACAGTAATTTTTAAACGTCAAAATCTCATCAAAATAATTTGCATCAAAATTTAATATCAGTGAATTTTCATTCATCAAAATGTCAACAAAACACCGGGCTTCAAAAATTTAGCACCGATGTAAAAATTCCGTTATAAAAATAACGGCAACAAAATACGTTAAAACCAAACATCGGTTCAACGTAAAATTAATGCAGTAACGTGCAACATAAATTTGCACATATACCGCAAAAAGAACAAAGAAATCATTCAAATATATCTTCAACGAAGATAATTCAAAACAGCAGAAATCTCAACAAAATCACATAACTGCAACTGCTTCGAATTCTCAAATTGGATTCGAAATTTTCAAAGAAAACAAATTAAACACAGCTATGTAAAACAAATGAAGTTTATTTCAATTTCATATTTTGATTTTCAAATCAAAAAGGTTATCAGTCGTACTCAACGAAGACAGTCTCACTGTTTTCGCTGCGCACTCTGACAAACAAAACACGAATTCACTTTTTTATTTTTAAATAAGGATATTTAAAAATTTCATCATAATTTCAAAACTTTTAGTTTTGACTCAAGACACAATAAAAACATCGACAAATAGTTGCAACACATGTTCCATCTAAGTTATGTTTTATATTATGTCCATAAACACCAAGCTCTGATACCAACTGTGACACCCCACCTCTATGCTCACAATAACAAAGAGCATTAAAGGAAATACTGTCTGTTATTATGAAGAATAAGGCTGGATTGGAGCGGCCATCCGTAGTTAGGCCTTACACTAGTATTGGTTATCTCGATAGGAGTGGTATATATTTTTATTTTTCATCTCTTATTTATTTACTCCCATCGACATACCCAATTCCAGTATAAAACGAACTACGATGGTTCATAATAGTTTAGGACAATAAATATAATAATAACACAGATAAGTCAAATGCGGAACACAGATATAAGAGAAAGTCTCATATATATATAACTGAAGTCAGTTGATATACATGTGATACAATACATATGATACAACTACAACTGTCGACACTGGAAGTTACATATACAAGTACATTACCGTATATAATATACATGAATACATATCTTCCTATACAAATACACTGACTACTATAATAACGACGACTACTCCAAAAGATATGAAAAGACTTCATAGCTCTAGCAGCATCCCAAAGTAAGATATCAACAACCTGTAAATACTCGGTCTGACCCCGAATATTAAATTCAAAAGAAAATAAAACACGGGTCAGTCTAATTCAAACTCAGTTATTAATGCACATAAGCAATAATAATTAAGTAACAAATAGACGACAGTCAAAATAAATCCACCTATCCGATCCTTTAACAAGAAAATCGGATAACGGTGAATATAACACATAATAGTGTTAAACAACTAATCAGCAATTCAAATTTTCAGCGAAGATAGATGAAAGGATTATTAATGAAAATAATTTAGAAAACATCAGAATTGCCTAAATGGCAATTAACAACAAAATCTAATTATTGAATAACAATTAGAACTCATAATCTAATTATCAAATAGATAATTAGACAACACCAAAGTGATCGAATCAAATCAAATCAAAATACAATTTAAGAATATTGAATTGAATAAACAAAACAATTCAAACAATTGAAATATCACAAAAGTCAATACCGTGTGGCTGTAGTACACGCACGCGTGCACTGCCTCGCCACTACAGTGATAAAATAGGGAATCAGCACAAGGTCAAATCCGAGCTACTAGCTGGATTCAACTCAATGTACAAATCATAATACAACAATGCCCAACTCAAATGAACACAGTAAAAATGCACAAACGAGCACAAGGTCAAACCCAAGTTTTTAAAACTGGGTTCAACTCAAGGTTAATGCACAGTCCAACTATAAAGTCAATATGCTCATGAAAGACTGCAAAATTCAAGAAGGCACCAAACAATAAACTAAAGGCAAAGGTCAAGCCATGGTTGTCATGGCTCAACACAAATGCAAAGCTTCGACAAATCTAAACCGCATCAAAGCACAAATACATGGAACAATGCAACTCTTCAATGATCAGACATGAACGCCAACTAAATGCAAATGGAAAGACCAAGCTGCAGCATAACAGTGGTGCAGACGACCAAATGAAACATGCTCAAAGTAAGCACATGTATGCATACCAAAAGATTGCAGCTTCAACAGTGCATCAAATGTGAACTGCACATAACATACATGTGAAGAAATTCCACCACCACTAATTTGAAATTCAAGTTAGTAACTCATACTACAAATCAGGTTAGAGACCAAAGAATGGCCAGAGACAAGACTCAAGACAACAATGAACTCGACCAGATACACATGAATAAGAAGACCACAAGAGAAGATCACAAGACAAAGATCCAAGCATCAAAACAATGCCGAAGTCATTCAAGCAAAGTGACAGTGCAATTAAGTGCACACTAGAGATTCTACATGTATGCAACTATGAGACTGAAAATGCAAATGAAACTGAATATAAATCAAAATACTCAGCTCACCAAAAATGCAAAGCTATGCAGTGAAACCAGAAGATGTATCAAGATGCAAGATTGAACTCGCACCTATGCACACAAACGAAATGGTCAGTGGACAATGCATGAAACTTAAACAAGACTTAAGTGCTGCCCAAACTAAAATCCAAGCAAGGAACCAATAAATGATACAGTGACTACATGACGAACCAATGAGCAAACCATATATGCGGCTCAACTAATCAACATCAATAGGGATGGTACAAAATGCCAGGCATCAAGTAGATGAGCAAGGCTACGAACAGATAATCAAGCCAGAGAAAATACACAGACTCGAGTGAAATTGTGATACGAGAAACATGTACACAAGTGAATGCAACCGCAACATATAACATAAATATGTACGATGGGTAATATGCAGTAAAGACTAACACAATAAAACATGGCAGTGTGCAGTTCAATGTCAGAGGAATAGCCAAAGTCATCAAAATTCACGGACTCAAACTTTCCAGAAATCAAAACCAAGTTTAGCCTCAATTCATAGCCGAGGAGGTCTAGGCTAGAATCGAACAGATTCAAATGTAGAAATTTCCAAAGTCAACAGAGAAAATGACAAAGTCAAACCGCAGTTCAAAACAATAGCAAGCTCAACCATGATAGAAGTCAAAATAATCAACGTCATCAACGAAATCAAAGCCATGAAAAATCCAAAAATCAGATAGTCACAGCAATTTCAGACCAAAAAAATCAATGTTAAGCCATCACATTCACACAATCAAGTGACTGAAGTCATATGGAAGTCGAGTCGTGATGCTCACGAGATAAAGCAGTGCTGTGAATATCAGAAACAAGAAATCAGCAACATCACTCAATTACAACTAAACTGTATGTATAAATGCAGTGACACACAGCTTATAGGCATATGCTACAGAGCCACATAGCAGATAAAACCGAAGTCAAGAAGTAACCAAACCAAGTAGGTAATAGGTTCACAACAAAATCAAGGCCGATGCATAGTAATTTCAACCAAACAAAAGTCCACTCAAAAAAAAAACAAGTGACCGAAGTCAACGAAAATCATCAAAATTGAATTAGATGTGAGTGATATAAAATCACTCACCTGATTCGACGAGCGCAAATACAACGCCGCAGTTCCTTTCCGCCGCCCCCCCCCCCCCCAGATCGCCAAAGCACGGCTCGAACCAACGCAAAACTCGAGCAACAGAGGCAGCCGATCGACAAAGCAAGGAATCCTCGATCGACCAAGCAAAGGACGAAATCAATATTCGATCGAACTATAGGAAGTGGCATCTTCGATTTCTTTTATACAAAGCCCTAATTTGGACAGAGGAACGAACGAAATAAATGCAGCCGCCATTATTAATTTTTTCATTTATTTTGGTGTAGGGTTTTAGATTGAAAAAGGGAAAGAAAGGGGAATGGGTCCAATTGGAATAAAAAGGGAACGGCCAAATTTTTATAAAGGAGATAGTGTTCTATTTTTTTTCTTCAAAGAATTCAAACTGGATTCAAAAATTAAATTAGCAATTAGCCAACAGATTAATAGTCTAATGACGATAATAAAATAATTGCGAAATCCCGGGTTGTTACAGATTCTTTCAAATTATACTAAAATATTTATATCAGAAAGTACTTCTAAATAATATTATTATTATCTTCCAAAATCATTCGAAAGAAAGTTTCAAAACCCCATAACTTAAGTTCTAAATTTTCAATCTTACTTTATTTTTATTTGAAATTTTGTTTTACAACCAATATTAATAAATTTCACTACTTACCAACCAATATATAACAACCAAATATAACCTTTATAAAATCTATTGCTTTATATATAGAAAATATAATAGGCAAAATTATTTCATTCACCTATATTCAAAACAAATATGGTGTCGATCTGTCCTATTAAGTGTTTAGAAATCGCTATTGATGTCATAGCGTCCTATGCACCAACCAGAATTTATAAATACAAAACGGAACAAATTAACACAACATCAAAACCCTTTTATAACACTAACAAATACGCTCTCATATATATATATATATATATATATATATATATATATATATACGGCGGCTCATCATAGGGTATTACTACCCTATTAATAAAAAGTCAGACCCCATAAAGCTAAGGTTTATCACTAAACCAAAGCTCTGATACCAGATGTAACATCCCACCTTTATGTACGCTTTAAATCGACGATAAACCACACACGTCAGAATTGAACCATACAGAAAGGCGGGTTGTTATTGGGGTGAATAAGAAAAAGGCAGAGAAAGAAAAAACAAAATAGAATCTTGCAGCGGAACGACAAAATATAATAATCAAATAACAGTTCATGAAGCCGTTTTACAAAACATTTGGTTATACATTTACAACACATATCAGAGTTACACATACCAGAGAATAATAAATAATAATGCAGCGGAACAGGGTGATTGAGTGGAACAATATAGTATATAATAATAATAATATCTTCATCTTCGTCCTCTAAAATATAGTCTTCAAATCTTGTAATGCTCAGACTAACCCGAGTGAATTGAAAAGACAAAACACTCGAGTCAGAACTAAAAGATCTTATGTGAGTTAAATCAACAGAAATAAATATGAGTGGAACGACGTCAGAGATGTTTATGGGATTTGACATCTTCTATCCAGTGTCTAACATGAGTGCAGTAACTTAGAGATGCTTGGGATTCACATCTCCTAAGGATCCATTAAACTATTTAATATGTAGTAATATACGCTATTATAATAGTGTCAAAAATAGAGTATAATATAGTTGAAAATAGCGTAATGGGATTTACATTTTCCACCTTAACACACTTTTATATTCCCACAGTCTATAAAGTACCGTAATCTCTCCCGTACTGGGCATCGTCAGGGGGCACTCCATAGGTATGGTACAAAGCAAAATCATATAAGGTGCGCTAGGGTAGGTGACACGGCACACCTAGGCAATGCCAGGGTAGAAATACCAATTATGCTTCCGGGCCGGTGGTAACGCATAGCCGCAGCTACCGCCCACCTCGAGCCACACCCCCAAATCAAAAAATCAAAATTGGCCACCGAATCAATCCAAAATTCAAAGAATAATATCGAAGGGATGTGTCCGATCAAAGGTGTTACGTCATTATCCTGTCAATCGCTCCTGTTTTAGCTACCTTATGTTAACCCATGGGAGTCGGGTCCACGTATATACCATAAAGGAACGCTACTACCATCCTACTTCATTCTGGAATCTCCACCGCATACACGGTTGTTAAAGTGGTTTTCGGAGTTGGTAGAGAGTATGACAACTTTCGATCCCGGTCTTTTTAACAACCAAATGTTATTATAACACCGCGGTCATTTTCAAAATAGTTGATACTTTAAAATCGAAATATCATCTCCTTTTCAAAAACCAAATCAATATGATATCATACTTTGAACATAACTTCCATCGCTTAAATAGTTTGAATGTTTAAATTACTTTATATAATAAAATAGCTTCTTCAATTTTCGCAACTCAGATCCAACACAACTCGAATTTCTACATTTTATATTTAACCAAATCCTACATTTCAATTCAATTTAGTTTCCAAATAAATTATCCCAAATTTATCGATTTCAAACCAGATTTGATCCGTAGAATAAACCATTTCATATTCAATATATTTCAAACTTTAAGTATCTAACAACTTCAAACTAAGTTTGGAAATTATGATTCAACAATTCAATTTTCCATTATTTAGTTTTGAAATATTTTACATAATAAATCCATTACCTTTTAAATAAAACTCAAATTAGAAATAACTAAATATTTTCTTCAATTTATTTATACTTGAAATATCCATTTAATTCACCTTAAACCAAAATCAAGTATAAAAATCATACCCTTTAAAATTTCAATTTAATAAATTTGACAACAAAATTGGTTGAGTTTAATTCTTAAATAAATTCAAATTCAATTAAATTTCCAATTTATCTTCCAAACTTAATTTATTTAAATCATTATAAACTCTGTATTAAAATATAATTTAAACAGATACTTAATCACATTATATAAAACAATTAAACTTTATTATTTGGCTTATTTTATATTTCAAAACAAATTTGCACATAGCTGAAAATCAATAATATAATAACATTTATATAACATCTGAAATCAGTATTTATATAACACGTATATTTCTTTACAAAACCATAGAAATCATTTCGAAATATTTTTATATATAGACCGCAGTGTCTGTATATAATTTTCTATCCTATGGTTAAGTGATACGGATATTTATCATTTCAATCCGTAATTTAAAACATAAATACGGTTATATGTCATTTCAAACCGCAATCCCAAATGAAATAAAGTCCAATACAACTTGCAGTTTATAATAATATAAAATACAACATCCATTCATCCAATATCAATCACCAAACATTTATCACGGTCATCATCCAATTCGATCAATAACATCAATGTATAACAGATGATAAATAACAGGTATTTACTGGCAGTTTATATTCAATAATAAATTAAATAACAATTTAACTGGCAGTTTATATGCAATAATCGATTAAATAACAGTTTAATTTAAATAAATTCAATTTAACTGAGATGATGGTTAAAAATATGCCAAACAGTCATAAATAAATTTCTAATCACATCATAAATCAATTTAACAAATATAAGAAAATTTAGAAGTTGTAAGTGGATTAAAACGCTCACCTTTTGAATTTAAATCCAATTTAAACCCTAAATTTGAACAAACTCAGAATCTGTCCAAACTAGAGCCAAAATGTCCGGAATTCCAATACGAACCTAACGAAGAAAATCGCGTGCGAAACGGACCTCATATGTGAAAGTTATACGCATTTGAACAATATACGTTTATATTAAAATAAATATAATAAAACAGAAGATTACCCTAAACAACGGCCACGTCACCACGAAATGGATCCTACAGCACGATACAGGAACGCACGCAGAACGAAACCTTGCAACCTTAAACCACGATCGCGAGCACCGATCGACGCTACCACGTGGGCCGACCTCCCCAACGCCACGCACTCGCCGAGCCGAGCACCCCCACGGCCTCGAGCCTCCAGCTCCGCCAGAGACGACCGCACCACCACCTCAATGCCAAACCTAGTTGAATTTTTGCCGCAAATCCATCCATCGATTCGCCGTGCGAACCACTCAGATTGACTCCCCTCAGACCCCTCTACAATACCCACAATTCAATTTGACGATCAGACAAGGATGATCGTCGCACGATGAACGGCCGCGATTTGTTCTCAAAATTCTAGAAAAATAGAGATTCAAATTGGAAAACAAATCACAGGTCTGAGATGTGCTCGTCGAGAGCTTTCCGACGATATAAAATATAATATAGTTTGCGGAATTTGATTTCTGAAGTTGTATTTTGAATAGAAATTAGATTGGGAAGATTAGAGTTTTCAGCCATTGAGGAAGAGAAGAGCAACAGAAGTTTCTGTACGTACAGAAATCAGAAATAGAAAGGCTGCTAGGTTTTATGACTAGATATATATAGGTAAAGTTGAAATAGAATAGATGGACACGATTGATTTGGACCGTTGAACGATAAATGGCCCGAAAAGACCGTTCTAACTCCAGAACGAAATTGGGTCAACCCATACATCAAAATAGATGTTTTTAAATATTTTAAATGCAATGGAATAGGTTTCAAGTCCAAATTCGATTGTATGAAGAAGTTATGCTAAAATCAAATTATTTCAAATTGATTTCAATTTCATTGATTTCTTGGCGTTTCGAGCCCGTACGATCAAACGACAAGTCCGATCGATACGAAACTTAAAATCCTACAATAATTCACCGTTACGGATCTGATGAAACTAGTTTCGTCAAAATCTGAGTCAGCGGACAAAATGGCTATATTTCAGTTAATTAAATAAATTAATATTAAATTAATTAAATCAAATCATCAATTCAAAGTTAATAAATCCCAATTTCTATCATTTTTGATTTCTTAATTATTTTCAACAACTTAAACAAATTTAGATGTCAAATTAAAGTTGATTAACTCACCAATCTCGGTGTTATCTTTCAATTTCATTAAATTCAGAAATCACAAATTAAAGCCCCTAAAATTCGTTTATTAAATTTTTAAACCTTGTTATCCGAATCTTTTATTACAATAAGGATATAACTAACGTTAGTTCATTATTTATTATATTAAAATCTTCAAATTTCATCTTAATTTCAATTAACGTAAAAATTAAATATTTAATCTCATTTATTTGCTATTAATCCAATTATTAAATTTAAATTTCAAATAAATTAATAAATCTTGATTTCCATTCTTTAAATCACCAATTGTCATATTATAAATAGAATTGACATTATTTCCAATTATTTCCTTAATTTATACTAACATTGATTTTATCAAATTATAGTTTATTACGTATTATTTCATCAATTAATATACTTTGAACTTATTTCCCAATTTATTAATTACAATCGAGTATAATCTTACAATCGGTTCAACTAATTGGGTTTGCACCAAATTAGCTATATATTAACTTGTATTAACATTATTACCTTTATTTTAGTGATTTCATTATTAAATTACAAATTTTATTTTCTTTCCTAATTAAATTACCAAAACTTATTAAATTAACAAAATTTAATCATCGAAAATTACGTGTCGTCACATAAAATGTGAACATGAATATGTAATTGAAGGGAATACAAGAGGAAACTTACGTAATAAAAAATTGTTCAAACTAAATTTTGCTTAATAAGAATGTTGTAAATAAAAGGTAAAATGTATAGTGCTCATTACATTCTGAAACATTAATAAAAACTTACGAGGAGAAAGTCTGAATGTTAATGAGAGCATGCAATTGAATAGTATACAATATAAAATGTAAGTAATAAGATGTCCAAAATGAAACTCGTTAAGGAAAGTTATAATATAAAACTGGATTGTTATAATGAATATTTCTATACTTCATCTATGTTATAAGAAATGTTAAGTGAAACAAATTGAATAATAAAAAAGGAATGTTATTTAAGTAAATAAATATGAACTTCAGAAAATAAACAAATAATAAATATATATTTTTTAAACTGTTTGTAATACAAAGGTAAACTACGAAGAATGGTTGAAATAGAATTATGAAGTGCAATTAACTTAAGCGAAGTCAAATGGATTAAATAAATGAAACAAGTTAAATAAAATAGAATTTTTTTGAAACAAATATATATATATATATATATATAAATGAACTTAAGTTATAAAGATAAGGTGAATGTAAATAAATTATGAATGAAAGTTAATTAAGTAAAGATGTAAGAAATTTGGAATATATATAAACTATATAACTTGAAACTTGAGAATATAACAAGTAAAAAACCAAAATAAGAATGTGGTTAAACATTTTGGATAAACAAAAAAATATGGAATGTTAATATTAAACTTAAGAAAATTTGTAGAATGGTTAATTAAGTGATATTGACATTAAAGGAAATATACTATGTGAATGAAATAAAATAAACAATCATAAATAAATTTGAATGTGAAAGAGAATAAAAAATATGGTTACGAATGAATGTAAATAAATAGGGTGAACATAATGAACGTTAATAATTTAATGCAAGTTAGTTGAACATAATAGAACGGAAATTAATGGAATGGGAATTCGTTGAATACGAATAAGTAAGGATGGGATTTTTTTTTAACCAATGTTAATAAATTGAAAGTAAATCAATTGAATATAAACCGATTAAATGTGGATGAAACAAACGTAAAATAATTGAATGTAAATACATTAAATTAGAATCAATCAAATGCGAATGCAATGAATATTGATTGATTGAATAAAAATTGGATTGAAACCAAATTAATTAAATGTAAATCAATTGAAATCGAATGAATTGAATATGAATGAATTGAATAATTAATGAGATGAATAATTATAAGTGAATGTTAATCAATTAAGAAGTAAATAAGGTGAATGCAAATAAATTGGATATGAATGTAAATTAATTGAAAGTGAGTTAATTAGAATTATAATAATAAACGGTTGTTAATAAGTAATAAAAACGTATAAAGTAAACATTTGAAATGAAATTTATATGGTTTTGAATTAATTGTTATATCTGGTACTATTCATTTTGAATCTATCTTATCTTTCTGTTTGCTTATATTCAACTACCTCGTTCCTTTTCGGGGATGAAAAGTTTTTGATTTGTGGAGAGTGTAACAACTCGTAAATTCGAACAAATTCTAGAATTATTAATTATAATTATTGAATAGAATACGGTTAGAAATAAAGAATTTTTAATTAGTACTATAAAATAATAATAATCATAATCATAATAATAATAAATTTGTTACAATATAAAACATGATCTTAAATAAAATTCTAAAACAACTAATCTTTATTGAAATGTAAGGTGGTAATGCGTATTAGAATATAATTTAATAACATGGATTGGATGTAATTGACAACTGTATTAATGTAATTTCAATCAACTGTAACAATAAATGCTACTAAAGAATGGGATAACCGATATTCTAAATACGTTAGCATATAATTAGAAATCAATTATTTTATAAGTAGATTTATACTCCATGTGTAAACAATAAATTAGTAGATATGAATTACTAAGTTGTAACAATTGATTTATTCCTCATCCCATTAATTAATCCGCTTTGGAATTTATTTTGTAATCAATGGAATTAAATGTAATTGAAATCTTTCAAATAAATAGAAAGAGAACATTAGTTGTAATTAATGGACGTAATAGTAAAAATGTATGTTTGAATTAATATTAAAGAGGAAGTTAAGGAAATATAAAGGAAACATATGTTGAAAGAGAAGTTGATGTAATATAAAGAATATGTAAGTTGAAATAAAAGGATAAGACTTTGTTCGAATTATCTAATGAAAATAAAGCGATTAGTGTGTAATCAACATTCAATTGGAAATTTAATATTGAATTAACTGAAATTAAATCTTTTAACCATGGTATAAAGAAATAAATGGTAATTGATTCAGTCAAGAATAAACAACATATGTTGAATTGAATAAAATGAACATTTGAATGAAGACAAACCAATGTTAGTAAAATGAAGGTTCAGTTCAGTCAATTTTAAAATATATTATTATTTGAATTTAAATAAAATTTAAAGGTTAAAATTAAAGAACAAATTTTGGAATATTGAGTAATATTTTTCCAAATTCAATGAAATAGAAAATTTTCTAAAATTTTCTATTTTGGTCAAACTTAGTCAAAATTTAACCTTTGGTCGAAAATTTTAACTCTGAATTTAAAAATTTTGTTCTTTTTTTATGATGCTAGGCCGAATTCTGATCTTTACTCCACTTTTCGTTTCGTCATAATCAAATTCCTATTTCTCTAAGTATTTGAATTTCTGTGAAAAACTGACATAAATTTGTGGTGTTTAGTTGTGAAATTTGGAAAAGTCCTAATGGGTTTGGTTTAGTCCTAATGGGCCTTGGTTAACCAAAGCTAACTACACTAAGAGACTTGTGTCTATTCCTATGCCTATGACCATTTGTTTCCTTCTGATAAACTTGTACGTACATAATTTTCTATTTACAAAACTTTCTCAACACACTTCTTTCTTCTTCTCCAAATTTACAGAGAGTTCTAGATCTCAAATCTCCAAAGCCTCACAAATCAAAACTCTTTCCTCCTCTCCTTCAATCCTCCCTTCCTCCACCTTGTGCCACCCTCTCTCCAACATCCAAGTCCTCATCTCCTCCTCCTTATTTCGACCGCCAATCAAACACCCAAAGACAAAACCCTACCCCTCTTCTCCTAGCCATAGCCTAGCCCTACCTCACTACAACTCCACCAATTTAACCACCATATCCTCCTTAGCCTTAGCTACAACCGCTCCTCCACCTTAGCTCACCTAGGCTGCACTCAAAACCTCCCAAAAACCCTAGGTCGAACCCTCTTTGTCTTTTTTCTCTTCTACTTCATAAAGAAAACAAAGGTTACATATTTCTATTTTGGTGATCCTTAGCTTGCATTGCTTTGGAATTAAGATTCAAATTTCATAGCTTTGTTTTGTCAAATATTTTCTAGCCTTGAAAGGTGAGTCATTCACTGACGATTTAAAATCTTATGATAAGTGAATGAATATCAGCTGATATGTTACTGGAATGTTGCAATAGTTTAGATTTTGCGTAGTTTGTTTATGATTTGATATGATCGATGTTCACTTATGTTCACCTTTACTTCAAATTCAATTTAAACGGTTCTATTTAAATGGCTGAAAGTTTCAATTCAATTTCTCATTTTGAAACAACATAGTTTAAATATGTTTCATGTCCAAACTTAGAAATACCAATTTAAACTATTTTAATTAAAGAAAATTCAAAGTTTAAATTAATGGTTTAAGCCTTTAAAATAATTCACTTCCCATAAATTCAAAACATATCTCAATTTCAACTTTAAGGTTTCAAATTAAATCATTAAATAATTTGTTTTAAACAATTTCAACTTCAACATTTCAAATGTTCGATAAGAAAATAATTTAATTCATATAAATCCAATTTTTATGTCCTTTAAACCAATTTAAATTAAAGATTTTGAAACTATTTAATTTAACCAATTCGATGTCCGCATATAATTTTCTACCATATGGCCAAGTGATCAGTTAATTCAATTTTAATAACATGGATGGATATATATCATTTCAACCCAAAATTAAGTGGCATAAATATATATCATTTCAACCCATTTCTTAGTTTATCTGAAATAATTCAAATGATTATTTATATGGTGTCAAATAATAGATAAGATAATTATAGGGATATATCAAAATAAATAACAACCATACATCCAACATATCAATCAATAGGCATCCAATTACAATCAATATCCAAATCAACCAATATATCATAACAATTACTAGTAATCAATTGTCAATATTTAACTAGCAATTAAATTCAATAATAATTTAAATGTCAATTTAGTTCAATATAAAATTCAATTTAATTTAAATGTCAATTTTAAACAACCAAACAGCAACCAATAAAATTTTATCACTTCATGATTTCAATTTAACTAACATAATAATTTTAGTATAACGCGAGTGGGTTAAATCACTCACCTTTAATTTAAAGCCCGTTAAAAATCCAATAAGAGCCCAAATCTCAATAGTCTCCTAACTCAACCAAACTAGTAAAATTTTGTCTGGAATTTTGATGCGAATCCAACGGAAGAAACCGCATACGAATCTGAGTTCGTGTGCAAAAGTTATCAACGTTAGAAGTTTAAAATCTAAAATCTAAATTAAAAATAAAAATAAAGGGTAAATACTTAAATATCATCACATCTAAACCCTAGGTCCAGCGGAGAACCCAACAGCCACCAACAATCATCCTCCTATCGTCGCCACTACACGCCGCTTTGCCAACATCCGACCGCGCCACCATCACGGCGACCTCCGACCGCACCATATCACATCGTACACGACCCTTCGGTACCACCAGCAGTTCTGCACCATTGTCGCCTTTATTCGCAAATTCTGGCGAATGGTGGTGCCTTCGTCATGATCCGACCACATGTATCGACCTCTCTTGATGCCTTCTACGCTGCAGCACTTCACAATCGTCGATTGGATAAAGATCCACCGTCGAATCCAAACCCTGGAATGGAAGATTGAGAATGTTTTGCCAATTTCTAGACAAAGGGAACCTCCAATCGAAAAACGAATTGCAGATGTAGATTCCTTTCATCGAGAGCTTCGGGATGATATAAAATTTGGTAGGGTTTGTTTAACGACCTGCTATTTTAGACGTTTTAAGCAGACACACATGCCAGACTCAATCTATACAAAAGGGAAAACTGTTATGCGGTAAATAAGAAAAAGAGAAATAAACAAAACAAATAAAGAATCTCGCAACTGAATGAATACATATAATAATCAAATAACAGTTCGTGAAGTTGTTTACAAAACATTTGATTATACTAATATAGTATAGAATCAGAGTTACACATATCAGAGATAAATAAATAATGCAGTGGAATAGTATGAATACGGTGGAATAAATATATTAAATAATAGTAGTACACGTCTTCGTTCTCCAAAAGTAAGGTCTTCGAATCCTGAAATGCTCAGGCTGACCCAAGCAAATTGAAAAGACAAAAACACTCGAGTTAGAACTAAAAGATCTTATGTAAGTTAAATCAACGGTAAATATGCACATGACAGCATCAAAGATGTTTACAGGGTTTGACATCTCTTATCTAGTGTCTAACGTGAGTACAGTAACTTAAGTGATGTTCGGGATTCACATTTCCTAAGGATTCATTAAACTATCTACTATGTAGTATAATACGCTATTATAATATGTCTATAGTAAAGTAAACTATTAAAATAGCATCAAGGCATAACCCATATCCCCCTTAACACATTTTTTATATAATGTCGTAGTCTATACAGATATGGTAAATGTAACGAAAACGAATTTTGCCCGCTCGAAAATCGACATCCATACTTCAAATCGTATTCGAATGCCGTAGATTCGATCGTTCAAAACTGATTCGCCGGAGCTTATAACAACATTAAGTAAATAACACAGCGAAAAAAAAAGAATAATACATTGATATACAACACTGATACAACAGAGTGATACAATAGATATCAATATACATCAGAGATATGATACAACAAATAGCAGCGGAAAAGAAATAGATAACACTAGCAGCGGATAATCTCCAAGATAGTCTTCAACGAAGAACTCCAAATCTGTAACTCCATCTCCAAGAACCAATCCAGCAATAGCTCGGACTCCCCATAACAATGCACAAAGATAAGCAAGACTGGTGCAAACCAAGGACTGAACTAACTCCAGATAATCCACTATATCTAACTATCTGAAAAACCCAACTCTAGACTGCTCGTATAGAAAATAATGAGCACCCAGAGTTTAGGAAAGGAACAATAAACTCCGGATCAGTCATGGGACTGGTGTGAGCAACAAAAACAGTTTATCTTTTAATTCAATCAATAAAAGAATTTTAAAGTAAATTCGCAATGCTTTTTGAAAATGAAACTACCATAAGACCTCCCGCCACACACACAATGCAAACGCAGACTTGGAGGAGATTTCTTCTTATGATAGTCAAACATGCTTACTACGCAAAATCAAATCATTTGATATTATTATTATAAGTGCACGGTGCAGAAAAGCATTTTCGAAAGTAGAATATAAATCTTAGCCAACATACGACCATTATCGTATGCCTACTATAGCTACTATGTTCAATAGCAGGTTACCGCCACATTCCATAGCAGGTTATACAACTAAAACCGTACTGGGCTCGTATTGTTTCTTTGGATTTCCAATAATGGTCAGGCCAAGGAACTTCCCATTGCCACATGAGAACGCCTCTGGAAGGACGTCCCCGAGAACCTAACCGGATCTCTGCCAACACAAGGCCGGGTTACCCCTAACTGGGTAACTACTGACACGAGTATGCCACCTCCCGGTCCTTTAGGACCTTTATCCGAGCGCTCGATAACCAACATCACACTATAGTAAATAGAGTGTTTTCCACATGAGTAAGTATCTGGGCTCCATACCATGATACCACCCCTTTCCAGAAGGAAATGAACATACCCTAAAGGGGCGCTACCCCCTAATAACCTTGCCGCATCTTTCCTGCTTTGACCATTCCGAGGTGTGAGGCTCGACGAAGTCACATCCACAAAGCCACGCTTTGGTACAAAGCCATGCTTTGGGTCAACAAATGATCAAAGTAATGATCACAAAGATAAATGATCAAACAAATGATCCTATCACAAATGATCAAACAATGATCATTTCACAGCAACACTCAGCATGTCACATTACCAAATTGGGAATATATTGCTGATAACCTTCAACTACATAACCTCTGAGCTCGTATGTCTCAGAGAAGGGTGTTAAGCTAAAAGAATAAATTCTCCGCCACCAACAGAAATGTATTTGAAAGAAATCTGCTTTATATCTCAAATTGTAATGTCAGACGCACAATCCATACAAGTCTGTTCCGGGTTCGAACAGAACCGAAGGCACTTCCAAAGAAGCCCTTGCAAATCCGGATATTCACTAATCACGTTCGGACTTCCCATCACATATGGAGTCTCTATACCGGGGACCAGTTGATGCAAAGGCATTCGACGAGTTGTCCTTTCGTTTTCGAAAATATCCGGTCTTCACCACCGGTCTTCAAATGCTATCCATAACGACGTATCACATATTCGGAATGGGATATATGACACAAAGGTCCTCTCCCGGCTAAACCGAATAGTGAGCGCAATAGTTAAAAACATATGGATATTGGGATTTCAATTAAGCCACAACTTAATAATTCAAAACTTTCTTTCAAATGGTTTAAACAATATACCATTTAAATCTTTAAACAAGAAGATTTATTTCATAAAGATCAATTCATAGATTTCCAAAACAATTCCATTTCAATTGTATTAACTCGTTAAATCTTTAAATCAAAGATTTAACCTATAATTTCAGACCGTTTCTATAACTTGGAAATCATTTTCATTTTCAAACTTGAAATTCTTTTTAACACAAATTGGATGTTCATTTCTTATGTGAAAGCTTTTATTATTTGAAAACAAACAGTTTTCATTTCAGAAAAATCCAATTAATTTACACGAGTTAAAGCCCTCGAATTTAATTCAAATTCCAAATTAATGTCTTTAAATTTGTTTAACCCATATATAACTAGTATAACATCTTTAGTCCCTAGTTTCAAATTATAGAATTCAATTTGAAATCTTGAATTTAGGTTTAAATCAAATTATTTAAACTTCAAACTTTATCAAGTTATTCAAAATAAATTTCATCTTTGAAATTCCATTTCAAAAGCTTTTCACTTTAAACCCAATCTTATTTTCAAACCATTTGAATTTAAAATTCAAATTTAAAACTATTTTCAAAATTCTGTGACTTACTCGATTTCCTCGTGAAATCCATATTTGTGTGTGTATAAGTGTGGTCCAGGGGTTTAACACAATAAAAGTGCCACATCATCAATCATCACAGATTAAAACACAGAAATATAGTTGATAAGCGATATAAACTATAACGCTCATCGTCCATTCACAGATTCACATATAATAAATTACAGATAAATAAGTCACACAGCCCAAAACAAAGCATCACATATCAGGGGTATCAAACAAAACAATTATTCAGCCAAGTCCAAACATTCACAAACGAATTTATTAATCAAATAATTAATTAAAATCGGATGTATCAATTGTTAATCCGGGTTAATTATCATAATCTAATTACAAATTATTTGAGATAAATTCCCTTTCACAATTTATTAGTTAACCCTTAATTATTAACTATCATTCTTAATTAATGAATCAATTGATCTTTAATTATTAAGTTAATCTTAATTAATCACATTATTAATTAATCCTTTAAATTTATTAACAAATAATTTACTCAAATTTCAAATCACCATTTAATTGATTTCATTCATTAATTATCTATTAATTACTTCTCTAAGTAATTTTATTTTCAAAATTATTATGTGATTATTCTGAATTAATTAACTTCAGAAATTTAGATTTTTAATAAATCAAATTAACTCAATTAGTTATGCTAAATAAATCAATTCCATAGTTTCTATCATTAAGTAATTATACTTAGTAATTCCACAATTTATTATCATCAAATTTATTAATCTAATTTATTGTTAAAAATTTAATCACGTAAATTAATTGTTCAGATAATCTTAGTTAATGATTTCATTAACTATTAAGTTTCTTTGATTCCCTTTTTAAAGAAAATTTCTCACATTAACCATTATTAATTATAAATCGATTTACTATAGAAAATTCATTTCCTTTACTTATGCTTTAATTAACGTTTAAGTGTATATTTAAAACATTACACTTTTAAATCCAAATTTAAATTCCACTTTGAATTTAAAATCCAAAATGATTAACCATTTTAAACATTAATCAAACTTAAATTTAATTTATAATCCTTAAAATAAATGTAAAGAACGTTTATCATTCAAATTATTTAAAACAATTTAATTTTATTTTTTTCAAATTTCTTTTATTTAAAAAAAAAACTAAGATTCAAATTCAAATTTGAATCCAGATTTAAAATTAAGTTTAAATCTCTATTTTTTATTTATAGCTTTACTTTTTATTTTAAACTCCATCGCTTCGACTCAAGCACTTGTCTGACCCGAGACTTCCCATCACATACTTCGAGTCTTCCCCGTCCCATACAAACATAACAGGTTCAAATCTGTAGCTCTGCAAAACAACCCATCCCCATCAACTTCGAGTCCCAAACCCCTTTGCTTCGAACAAAACACGATTCAGCCCGATACAAACGCGAGAACCCATTCCATTCTTCCCCCAGAACAAATTGATACACATGATAACCGTGCACCTGCACCACCGCGTCAATCAACTTCGACCCCTCTCGATCATCCTCGCCAGTCAACGGCCATCTCCCAATGCCATACCGATCATCAATTCAATTGCAGAGGTCAAAAATCAAAATCGAGCATATGAGCTCAAACTGGAACAGATGTTGAATCTGCAAAACGCCTCGTATTCGCCGCCTCTACCACCGGAGATCACGAAACTTGGGCCACGTCTTCGTAAATGCTCAAGATTCCATTACCCAGAACCCCATACAACCCGATCTACCGGTGAAAACGCGATGATTAAATTTCTCAGATGAACAAAAACTAGGGTTAAATACTTTAATCACAAATTCCCACTGCCTCAATGCTTTAACCCATCAACTACCATTTTTCCTATAAACTACGATCAAAACTCCATCACCAGAAAGAACCATGGCCACCCCGACCTGCTAGATTGACCGTGACATGCCAAAATACCATTTCTAGATGAACCAGAAATGCTCTTCCAATTTCAAACTAAAAATCCTGATTTTAGTTTTGAAATTCAAGTTTTTGTTTAAGTAATCGATTTATACCTCCGGATCAACACATCTGGCTATTTACATTTTCACTTACTAAAAGTTTTCTCTGTTATCTTTTGTTTCCAGGCATTACAGTTTTTATTTTATCAAAACTTTAACTTATTTTTACATAAACTATATTGTTTAAATCATACATCTTTACACAGATTGGATTCAATGGAAAGAAATTTCCAAACAATTTCTTAAGCCTGGGAATTATGCACAGAGCAATTAAAAATCACAGCAGCTTACTCAATGTACATATATTCACATATTTTCCAGAAATGCACTTGTAAATTCTCATGCAAGCACACTTCATTCTAGAGTAAACAAATAACTAATCTATACTTAAGTTAAATTTTTTTAATAAAAGTGTCACTCATAGTGATTTTCCAAAGATAAATAACAGAGCTTCTTTTGTGTTGGAACAGGTTGTAGAAAGTTGAAGCCTGCAATTTGATCCTCTCCTCTGGTTTGAATTGATTATGTTTAAACTGAAGTTTGTTGCAGTATGAAATGGTGTTTATATATTTTTTTTCTTTCTCTAGCTTTGCTGTGTTTCTTTTTCTTTTCGAATGAAATGAGAAATATGGGTGTGTGTGTGTATGAAGAAGACAGTGTTGTACAGTGTATCATATTGTACAGGGTGATTATAAATTTGTTTTGTACAAAGCAGGACAAAAACATTATTTTGTACAATGAAGAGCAGAGATTTTTCTTTGCTCTTGGTGGCTGAAGTGGTATTAAGATATGCTAACATTAATTACCATGTACAACCCTTCATACTTATTTTTTTCTTTCTTACATATATGGTGGCTGACATATACAAATTGTGTGCTAACATTTATTGCTATTGGTCTTGTTTTATAAGCTTTTTAGATATTTACTTGAATATATTTTGTTTGTACTTACTTTGTCTCGGCTGCATATTTTCCTTTGTGCTGAAAAGATGTTGTGATGGCTTGCATTTAATTACATGAGTATTTTATATCTCACTTTACTTTTGTTTGCTTGGCTTCCGCTGATCTCTTTGTTTTGGTGGCTGAGATCTTTGTCTTGCTTTACAAGTTTATACTTTAGCTTTGTTTTTAAGTGTACATGCATATTTAATTCTTTCTTTAACTTAAAATTTTAAATTCAAATCCAATATACGCACATATACATATATATTCACATGTATATATATATGAAGTTCAAATTCAAATTTATTTTCTAAGGCATTTAAAATTTGGTCCCAATTCAAATTTAACACATATATATTTCTCAATAGATTCATATTTTAACTAATATTTCATATTGATTTCCAATTAATTCCACAATTTTATTAAAAAATTAAATTAATCATAAATTTACACTCGATTAAAATCCGGGATCGTTACAGACTTCCCCCCTTAAAAAGAATTTCGTCCTCGAAATTCGCCAAAGAGAGATAACAAAGATAGACAAAAGATAGAGGAACAATTTCAATATTTTTTTTCAGTTTAAAACTAAAGTATATCTATCAACCATATCAACCAAAGCAACCAATTCATCCAAACAAACAATTTTGGCCAAATTGGAGTTTATGTCCCATATTAATATCTCGAATTTCCTTCCTGGATCTACCAGGAACTATCAAAGAATTGAAAAGAGACGCTGAACAAAGAGATTGATAGAGAAAAGATTGTTTCCACTGTTGCAGGAAATTGACCATTTATAGTGATACTTCCCTGTCCCCTATCTCGTTCTCTTCTCGCACTCATACTCACTATCAGCGGATAGTAAGAGAATTTACTTAGGCATTCAAACGGATATCTTAGGGATTACTCATTTTAGGGTTTACTTCACCCTATCTCTAATGAGCTACTTAATGTGTTATACTCCTGAGCTAAAGTTTCACCTTAGCTCTGATACCACATGTAACGAAAACGAATTTTGCCCGCTCGAAAATCGACATCCATACTTCAAATCGTATTCGAATGCCGTAGATTCGATCGTTCAAAACCGATTCGCCGGAGCTTATAACAACATTAAGTAAATAACACAGCGGAAAAAAAAAGAATAATACATTGGTATACGACACTGATACAACAGAGTGATACAATAGATATCAATATACATCAGAGATATGATACAACAAATAGCAGCAGAAAAGAAATAGATAACACTAGCAGCGGATAATCTCCAAGATAGTCTTCAACGAAGAACTCCAAATCTGTAACTCCATCTCCAAGGACCAATCCAGCAATAGCTCGGACTCCCCATAACAATGCACAAAGATAAGCAAGACTGGTGCGAACCAAGGACTGAACTAACTCCAGATAATCCACTATATCTAACTATCTGAAAAACCCAACTCTAGACTGCTCGTGTAGAAAATAGTGAGCACCCAGAGTTTAGGAAAGGAACAATAAACTCCGGATTAGTCATGGGACTGGTGTGAGCAACAAAAACAGTTTATCTTTTAATTCAATCAATAAAAGAATTTTAAAGTAAATTCGCAACGCTTTTTGAAAATGAAACTACCATAAGACCTCCCGCCACACACACAATGCAAACGCAGACTTGGAGGAGATTTCTTCTTATGATAGTCAAACATGCTTACTACGCAAAATCAAATCATTTGATATTATTATTATAAGTGCACGGTGCAGAAAAGCATTTTCGAAAGTAGAATATAAATCTTAGCCAACATACGACCATTATCGTATGCCTACTATAGCTACTATGTTCAATAGCAGGTTACCGCCACATTCCATAGCAGGTTATACAACTAAAACCGTACTGGGCTCGTATTGTTTCTTTGGATTTCCAACAATGGTCAGGCCAAGGAACTTCCCATTTCCACATGAGAACGCCTCTGGAAGGACGTCCCCGAGAACCTAACCGGATCTCTGCCAACACAAGGCCGGGTTACCCCTAACTGGGTAACTACTGACACGAGTATGCCACCTCCCGGTCCTTTAGGACCTTTATCCGAGCGCTCGATAACCAACATCACACTATAGTAAATAGAGTGTTTTCCACATGAGTAAGTATCTAGGCTCCATACCATGATACCACCCCTTTCCAGAAGGAAATGAACATACCCTAAAGGGGCGCTACCCCCTAATAACCTTGCCGCATCTTTCCCGTTTTGACCATTCCGAGGTGTGAGGCTCGACGAAGTCACGTCCACAAAGCCACGCTTTGGTACAAAGCCATGCTTTGGGTCAACAAATGATCAAAGTAATGATCACAAAGATAAATGATCAAACAAATGATCCTATCACAAATGATCAAACAATGATCATTTCACAGCAACACTCAGCATGTCACATTACCAAATTGGGAATATATTGCTGATAACCTTCAACTACATAACCTCTGAGCTCGTATGTCTCAGAGAAGGGTGTTAAGCTAAAAGAATAAATTCTCCGCCACCAACAGAAATGTATTTGAAAGAAATCTGCTTTATATCTCAAATTGTAATGTCAGACGCACAATCCATACAAGTCTGTTCCGGGTTCGAACAGAACCGAAGGCACTTCCAAAGAAGCCCTTGCAAATCCGGATATTCACTAATCACGTTCGGACTTCCCATCACATATGGAGTCTCTATACCGGGGACCAGTCGATGCAAAGACATTCGACGAGTTGTCCTTTCGTTTTCGAAAATATCCGGTCTTCACCACCGGTCTTCAAATGCTATCCATAACGATGTATCACATATTCAGAATGGGATATATGACACAAAGGTCCTCTCCCGGCTAAACCGAATAGTGAGCGCAATAGTTAAAAACATATGAATATTGGGATTTCAATTAAGCCACAACTTAATAATTCAAAACTTTCTTTCAAATGGTTTAAACAATATACCATTTTAAATCTTTAAACAAGAAGATTTATTTCACAAAGATCAATTCATAGATTTCCAAAACAATTCCATTTCAATTGTATTAACTCGTTAAATCTTTAAATCAAAGATTTAACCTATAATTTCAGACCGTTTCTATAACTTGGAAATCATTTTCATTTTCAAACTTGAAATTCTTTTTAACACAAATTGGATGTTCATTTCTTATGTGAAAGCTTTTATTATTTGAAAACAAACAGTTTTCATTTCAGAAAAATCCAATTAATTTACACGAGTTAAAGCCCTCGAATTTAATTCAAATTCCAAATTAATGTCTTTAAATTTGTTTAACCCATATATAACTAGTATAACATCTTTATTCCCTAGTTTCAAATTATAGAATTCAATTTGAAATCTTGAATTTAGGTTTAAATCAAATTATTTAAACTTCAAACTTTATCAAGTTATTCAAAATAAATTTCATCTTTGAAATTCCATTTCAAAAGCTTTTCACTTTAAACCCAATCTTATTTTCAAACCATTTGAATTTAAAAATTCAAATTTAAAACTATTTTCAAAAGTCTGTGACTTACTCGATTTCCTCGTGAAATCCATATTTGTGTGTGTATAAGTGTGGTCCAGGGGTTTAACACAATAAAAGTGCCACATCATCAATCATCACAGATTAAAACACAGAAATATAGTTGATAAGCGATATAAACTATAACGCTCATCGTCCATTCACAGATAATAAATTACAGATAAATAAGTCACACAGCCCAAAACAAAGCATCACATATCAGGGGTATCAAACCAAAAAATTATTCAGCCAAGTCCAAACATTCACAAACGAATTTATTAATCAAATAATTAATTTAAATCGGATGTATCAATTGTTAATCCGGGTTAATTATCATAATCTAATTACAAATTATTTGAGATAAATTCCCTTTCATAATTTATTAGTTAACCCTTAATTATTAACTATCATTCTTAATTAATGAATCAATTAATTTTTAATTATTAAGTTAATCTTAATTAATCACATTATTAATTAATCCTTTAAATTTATTAACAAATAATTTACTCAAATTTCAAATCACCATTTAATTGATTTCATTCATTAATTATCCAATAATTACTTCTCTAAGTAATTTTATTTTCAAAATTATTAAGTGATTATTCTGAATTAATTAACTTAAGAAATTTAGATTTTTAATAAATCAAATTAACTCAATTAGTTATGCTAAATAAATCAATTCCATAGTTTCTATCATTAAGTAATTATACTTAGTAATTCCACAATTTATTATCATCAAATTTATTAATCTAATTTATTGTTAAAAATTTAATCACGTAAATTAATTGTTCAGATAATCTTAGTTAATGATTTCATTAACTATTAAGTTTCTTTGATTCCCTTTTTAAAGAAAATTTCTCACATTAACCATTATTAATTATAAATCGATTTACTATAGAAAATTCATTTCCTTTACTTATGCTTTAATTAACGTTTAAGTGTATATTTAAAACATTACACTTTTAAATCCAAATTTAAATTCCACTTTGAATTTAAAATCCAAAATGATTAACCATTTTAAACATTAATCAAACTTAAATTTAATTTATAATCCTTAAAATAAATGTAAAGAACGTTTATCATTCAAATTATTTAAAACAATTTAATTTTATTTTTTTCAAATTTCTTTTATTTAAAAAAAAACTAAGATTCAAATTCAAATTTGAATCCAGATTTAAAATTAAGTTTAAATCTCTATTTTTTATTTATAGCTTTACTTTTTATTTTAAACTCCATCGCTTCGAGTCAAGCACTTGTCTGACCCGAGACTTCCCATCACATACTTCGAGTCTTCCCCGTCCCATACAAACATAACAGGTTCAAATCTGTAGCTCTGCAAAACAACCCATCCCCATCAACTTCGAGTCCCAAACCCCTTTGCTTCGAACAAAACACGATTCAGCCCGATACAAACGCGAGAACCCATTCCATTCTTCCCCCAGAACAAACTGATACACATGATAACCGTGCACCTGCACCACCGCGTCAATCAACTTCAACCCCTCTCGATCATCCTCGCCAGTCAACGGCCATCTCCCAATGCCATACCGATCATCAATTCAATTGCAGAGGTCAAAAATCAAAATCGAGCATATGAGCTCAAACTGGAACAGATGTGGAATCTGCAAAACGCCTCGTATTCGCCGCCTCTACCACCGGAGATCACGAAACTTGGGCCACGTCTTCGTAAATGCTCAAGATTCCATTACCCAGAACCCCATACAACCCGATCTACCAGTGAAAACGCGATGATTAAATTTCTCAGATGAACAAAAACTAGGGTTAAATACTTTAATCACAAATTCCCACTGCCTCAATGCTTTAACCCATCAACTACCATTTTTCCTATAAACTACGATCAAAACTCCATCACCAGAAAGAACCATGGCCACCCCGACCTGCTAGATTGACCGTGACATGCCAAAATACCATTTCTAGATGAACCAGAAATGCTCTTCCAATTTCAAACTAAAAATCCTGATTTTAGTTTTGAAATTCAAGTTTTTGTTTAAGTAATCGATTTATACCTCCGGATCAACACATCTGGCTATTTAAATTTTCACTTACTAAAAGTTTTCTCTGTTATCTTTTGTTTCCAGGCATTACAGTTTTTATTTTATCAAAACTTTAACTTATTTTTACATAAACTATATTGTTTAAATCATACATCTTTACACATATTGGATTCAATGGAAAGAAATTTCCAAACAATTTCTTAAGCCTGGGAATTATGCACAGAGCAATTAAAAATCACAGCAGCTTACTCAATGTACATATATTCACATATTTTCCAGAAATGCACTTGTAAATTCTCATGCAAGCACACTTCATTCTAGAGTAAACAAATAACTAATCTATACTTAAGTTAATTTTTTTTAATAAAAGTGTCACTCATAGTGATTTTCCAAAGATAAATAACAGAGATTCTTTTGTGTTGGAACAGGTTGTAGAAAGTTGAAGCCTGCAATTTGATCCTCTCCTCTGGTTTGAATTGATTATGTTTAAACTGAAGTTTGTTGCAGTATGAAATGGTGTTTATATATTTTTTTTCTTTCTCTAGCTTTGCTGTGTTTCTTTTTCTTTTCGAATGAAATGAGAAATATGGGCGTGTGTGTGTATGAAGAAGACAGTGTTGTATAGGGTATCATATTGTACAGGGTGATTATAATTTTGTTTTGTACAAAGCAGGACAAAAACATTATTTTGTACAATGAAGAGCATAGATTTTTCTTTGCTCTTGGTGGCTGAAGTGGTATTAAGATATGCTAACATTAATTACCATGTACAACCCTTCATACTTATTTTTTTTCTTTCTTACATATATGGTGGCTGACATATACAAATTGTGTGCTAACATTTATTGCTATTGGTCTTGTTTTATAAGCTTTTTAGATATTTACTTGAATATATTTTGTTTGTACTTATTTTGTCTCGGCTGCATATTTTCCTTTGTGCTGAAAAGATGTTGTGATGGCTTGCATTTAATTACATGAGTATTTTATATCTCACTTTACTTTTGTTTGCTTGGCTTCAGCTGATCTCTTTGTTTTGGTGGCTGAGATCTTTGTCTTGCTTTACAAGTTTATACTTTAGCTTTGTTTTTAAGTGTACATGCATATTTAATTCTTTCTTTAACTTAAAATTTTAAATTCAAATCCAATATATGCACATATACATATATATTCACATGTATATATATATGAAGTTCAAATTCAAATTTATTTTCTAAGGCATTTAAAATTTGGTCCCAATTCAAATTTAACACATATATATTTCTCAATAGATTCATATTTTAACTAATATTTCATATTGATTTCCAATTAATTCCACAATTTTATTAAAAAATTAAATTAATCATAAATTTACACTCGATTAAAATCCGGGATCGTTACAGACTTCCCCCCTTAAAAAGAATTTCATCCTCGAAATTCGCCAAAAAGAGATAACAAAGATAGACGAAAGATAGAGGAACAATTTCAATATTTTTTTTCAGTTTAAAACTAAAGTATATCTATCAACCATATCAACCAAAGCAACCAATTCATCCAAACAAACAATTTTGGCCAAATTGGAGTTTATGTCCCATATTAATATCTCGAATTTCCTTCCTGGATCTACCAGGAACTATCAAAGAATTGAAAAGAGACGCTGAACAAAGAGATTGATAGAGAAAAGATTGTTTCCACTGTTGCAGGAAATTGACCATTTATAGTGATACTTCCCTGTCCCCTATCTCGTTCTCTTCTCGCACTCATACTCACTATCAGTGGATAGTAAGAGAATTTACTGAGGCATTCAAACGGATATCTTAGGGATTACTCATTTTAGGGTTTACTTCACCCTATCTCTAATGAGCTACTTAATGTGTTATACTCCTGAGCTAAAGTTTCACCTTAGCTCTGATACCACATGTAACGAAAACGAATTTAGCCCGCTCGAAAATCGACATCCATACTTCAAATCGTATTCGAATGCCGTAGATTCGATCGTTCAAAACTGATTCGCCGGAGCTTATAACAACATTAAGTAAATAACACAGCGGAAAAAAAAAGAATAATACATTGGTATACGACACTGATACAACAGAGTGATACAATAGATATCAATATACATCAGAGATATGATACAACAAATAGCAGCGGAAAAGAAATAGATAACACTAGCAGCGGATAATCTCCAAGATAGTCTTCAACGAAGAACTCCAAATCTGTAACTCCATCTCCAAGGACCAATCCAGCAATAGCTCGGACTCCCCATAACAATGCACAAAGATAAGCAAGACTGGTGCGAACCAAGGACTGAACTAACTCCAGATAATCCACTATATCTAACTATCTGAAAAACCCAACTCTAGACTGCTCGTGTAGAAAATAGTGAGCACCCAGAGTTTAGGAAAGGAACAATAAACTCCGGATTAGTCATGGGACTGGTGTGAGCAACAAAAACAGTTTATCTTTTAATTCAATCAATAAAAGAATTTTAAAGTAAATTCGCAACGCTTTTTGAAAATGAAACTACCATAAGACCTCCCGCCACACACACAATGCAAACGCAGACTTGGAGGAGATTTCTTCTTATGATAGTCAAACATGCTTACTACGCAAAATCAAATCATTTGATATTATTATTATAAGTGCACGGTGCAGAAAAGCATTTTCGAAAGTAGAATATAAATCTTAGCCAACATACGACCATTATCGTATGCCTACTATAGCTACTATGTTCAATAGCAGGTTACCGCCACATTCCATAGCAGGTTATACAACTAAAACCGTACTGGGCTCGTATTGTTTCTTTGGATTTCCAACAATGGTCAGGCCAAGGAACTTCCCATTGCCACATGAGAACGCCTCTGGAAGGACGTCCCCGAGAACCTAACCGGATCTCTGCCAACACAAGGCCGGGTTACCCTTAACTGGGTAACTACTGACACGAGTATGCCACCTCCCGGTCCTTTAGGACCTTTATCCGAGCGCTCGATAACCAACATCACACTATAGTAAATAGAGTGTTTTCCACATGAGTAAGTATCTAGGCTCCATACCATGATACCACCCCTTTCCAGAAGGAAATGAACATACCCTAAAGGGGCGCTACCCCCTAATAACCTTGCCGCATCTTTCCTGCTTTGACCATTCCGAGGTGTGAGGCTCGACGAAGTCACGTCCACAAAGCCACGCTTTGGTACAAAGCCATGCTTTGGGTCAACAAATGATCAAAGTAATGATCACAAAGATAAATGATCAAACAAATGATCCTATCACAAATGATCAAACAATGATCATTTCACAGCAACACTCAGCATGTCACATTACCAAATTGGGAATATATTGCTGATAACCTTCAACTACATAACCTCTGAGCTCGTATGTCTCAGAGAAGGGTGTTAAGCTAAAAGAATAAATTCTCCGCCACCAACAGAAATGTATTTGAAAGAAATCTGCTTTATATCTCAAATTGTAATGTCAGACACACAATCCATACAAGTCTGTTCCGGGTTCGAACAGAACCGAAGGCACTTCCAAAGAAGCCCTTGCAAATCCGGATATTCACTAATCACGTTCGGACTTCCCATCACATATGGAGTCTCTATACCGGGGACCAGTCGATGCAAAGACATTCGACGAGTTGTCCTTTCGTTTTCGAAAATATCCGGTCTTCAAATGCTATCCATAACGACGTATCACATATTCGGAATGGGATATATGACACAAAGGTCCTCTCCCGGCTAAACCGAATAGTGAGCGCAATAGTTAAAGACATATGGATATTGGGATTTCAATTAAGCCACAACTTAATAATTCAAAACTTTCTTTCCAATGGTTTAAACAATATACTATTTTAAATCTTTAAACAAGAAGATTTATTTCACAAAGATCAATTCATAGATTTCCAAAACAATTCCATTTCAATTGTATTAACTCGTTAAATCTTTAAATCAAAGATTTAACCTATAATTTCAGAACGTTTCTATAACTTGGAAATCATTTTCAAACTTGAAATTCTTTTTAACACAAATTGGATGTTCATTTCTTATGTGAAAGCTTTTATTATTTGAAAACAAACAGTTTTCATTTCAGAAAAATCCAATTAATTTACACGAGTTAAAGCCTACGAATTTAATTCAAATTCCAAATTAATGTCTTTAAATTTGTTTAACCCATATATAACTAGTATAACATCTTTAGTCCCTAGTTTTAAATTATAGAATTCAATTTTAAATCTTGAATTTAGGTTTAAATCAAATTATTTAAACTTCAAACTTTATCAAGTTATTCAAAATAAATTTCATCTTTGAAATTCCATTTCAAAAGCTTTTCACTTTAAACCCAATCTTATTTTCAAACCATTTGAATTTAAAAATTCAAATTTAAAACTATTTTCAAAAGTCTGTGACTTACTCGATTTTCTCGTGAAATCCATATTTGTGTGTGTATAAGTGTGGTCCAGGGGTTTAACACAATAAAAGTGCCACATCATCAATCATCACAGATTAAAACACAGAAATATAGTTGATAAGCGATATAAACTATAACGCTCATCGTCCATTCACAGATTCACAGATAATAAATTACAGATAAATAAGTCACACAGCCCAAAACAAAGCATCACATATCAGGGGTATCAAACAAAACAATTATTCAGCCAAGTCCAAACATTCACGAACGAATTTATTAATCAAATAATTAATTTAAATCGGATGTATCAATTGTTAATCCGGGTTAATTATCATAATCTAATTACAAATTATTTGAGATAAATTCCCTTTCACAATTTATTAGTTAACCCTTAATTATTAACTATCATTCTTAATTAATGAATCAATTAATCTTTAATTATTAAGTTAATCTTAATTAATCACATTATTAATTAATCCTTTAAATTTATTAACAAATAATTTACTCAAATTTCAAATCTCCATTTAATTGATTTCATTCATTAATTATCTATTAATTACTTCTCTAAGTAATTTTATTTTCAAAATTATTAAGTGATTATTCTGAATTAATTAACTTCAGAAATTTAGATTTTTAATAAATCAAATTAACTCAATTAGTTATGCTAAATAAATCAATTCCATAGTTTCTATCATTAAGTAATTATACTTAGTAATTCCACAATTTATTATCATCAAATTTATTAATCTAATTTATTGTTAAAAATTTAATCACGTAAATTAATTGTTCAGATAATCTTAGTTAATGATTTCATTAACTATTAAGTTTCTTTGATTCCCTTTTTAAAGAAAATTTCTCACATTAACCATTATTAATTATAAATCGATTTACTATAGAAAATTCATTTCCTTTACTTATGCTTTAATTAACGTTTAAGTGTATATTTAAAACATTACACTTTTAAATCCAAATTTAAATTCCACTTTGAATTTAAAATCCAAAATGATTAACCATTTTAAACATTAATCAAACTTAAGTTTAATTTATAATCCTTAAAATAAATGTAAAGAACATTTATCATTCAAATTATTTAAAATAATTTAATTTAATTTTTTTCAAATTTCTTTTATTTAAAAAAAACTAAGATTCAAATTAAAATTTGAATCCAGATTTAAAATTAAGTTTAAATCTCTATTTTTTATTTATATCTTTACTTTTTATTTTAAACTCCATCGCTTCGAGTCAAGCACTTGTCTGACCCGAGACTTCCCATCACATACTTCGAGTCTTCCCCGTCCCATACAAACATAACAGGTTCAAATTTGTAGCTCTGCAAAACAACCCATCCCCATCAACTTTGAGTCCCAAACCCCTTTGCTTCGAACAAAACACGATTCAGCCCGATACAAACGCGAGAACCCATTCCCTTCTTCCCCCAGAACAAACTGATACACATGATAACCGTGCACCTGCACCACCGCGTCAATCAACTCCGACCCCTCACGATCATCCTCGCCAGTCAACGGCCATCTCCCAATGCCATACCGATCATCAATTCAATTGCAGAGGTCAAAAATCAAAATCGAGCATATGAGCTCAAACTGGAACAGATGTCGAATCTGGAAAACGCCTCGTATTCGCCGCCTCTACCACCGGAGATCACGAAACTTGGGCCACGTCTTCATAAATGCTCAAGATTCCATTACCCAGAACCCCATACAACCCGATCTACCAGTGAAAACGCGATGATTAAATTTCTCAGATGAACAAAAACTAGGGTTAAATACTTTAATCACAAATTCCCACTGCCTCAATGCTTTAACCCATCAACTACCATTTTTCCTACAAACTACGATCAAAACTCCATCACCAAGAAGAACCATGGCCACCCCGACCTGCTAGATTGACCGTGACATGCCAAAATACCATTTCTAGATGAACCAGAAATGCTCTTCCAATTTCAAACTAAAAATCCTGATTTTAGTTTTGAAATTCAAGTTTTTGTTTAAGTAATCGATTTATACCTCCGGATCAACACATCTGGCTATTTAAATTTTCACTTACTAAAAGTTTTCTCTGTTATCTTTTGTTTCCAGGCATTACAGTTTTTATTTTATCAAAACTTTAACTTATTTTTACATAAACTATATTGTTTAAACCATACATCTTTACACAGATTGGATTCAATGGAAAGAAATTTCCAAACAATTTCTTAAGCCTGGGAATTATGCACAGAACAATTAAAAATCACAGCAGCTTACTCAATGTACATATATTCACATATTTTCCAGAAATGCACTTGTAAATTCTCATGCAAGCACACTTCATTCTAGAGTAAACAAATAACTAATCTATACTTAAGTTAATTTTTTTTTAATAAAAGTGTCACTCACAGTGATTTTCCAAAGATAAATAACAGAGCTTCTTTTGTGTTGGAACAGGTTGTAGAAAGTTGAAGCCTGCAATTTGATCCTCTCCTCTGGTTTGAATTGATTATGTTTAAACTGAAGTTTGTTGCAGTATGAAATGGTGTTTATATTTTTTTTTCTTTCTCTAGCTTTGCTGTGTTTCTTTTTCTTTTCAAATGAAATGAGAAATATGGGTGTGTGTGTGTATGAAGAAGACAGTGTTGTACAGGGTATCATATTGTACAGGGTGATTATAAATTTGTTTTGTACAAAGCAGGACAAAAACATTATTTTGTACAATAAAGAGCAGAGATTTTTCTTTGCTCTTGGTGGCTGAAGTGGTATTAAGATATGCTAACATTAATTACCATGTACAACCCTTCATACTTATTTTTTTCTTTCTTACATATATGGTGGCTGACATATACAAATTGTGTGCTAACATTTATTGCTATTGGTCTTGTTTTATAAGCTTTGTAGATATTTACTTGAATATATTTTGTTTGTACTTACTTTGTCTCGGCTGCATATTTTCCTTTGTGCTGAAAAGATGTTGTGATGGCTTGCATTTAATTACATGAGTATTTTATATCTCACTTTACTTTGTTTGCTTGGCTTCAGCTGATCTCTTTGTTTTGGTGGCTGAGATCTTTGTCTTGCTTTACAAGTTTATACTTTAGCTTTGTTTTTAAGTGTACATGCATATTTAATTCTTTCTTTAACTTAAAATTTTAAATTCAAATCCAATATATGCACATATACATATATATTCACATGTGTATATATATATATATGAAGTTCAAATTCAAATTTATTTTCTAAGGCATTTAAAATTTGGTCCCAATTCAAATTTAACACATATATATTTCTCAATAGATTCATATTTTAACTAATATTTCATATTGATTTCCAATTAATTCCACAATTTTATTAAAAAATTAAATTAATCATAAATTTACACTCGATTAAAATCCGGGATCGTTACAGTAAACTCCATTCGCAAGTGGGCTATCATGGAGCACTCTATAGGTACGACACAAAACAAACTCGTAGAAGGCGCGCTAGGGCATATGAACAAGGCACTCAAGGTAATGCCAAAGTAGATATACTAATTGCACTTCCAAACTGGTGGTAACGCATAGCAGCTACTACCGTCCATCTCGGACACACTCCCATATCAAAATCGAGGGGTGGCCACCAAATCAATCACAAAGTCAAAATATAGTATCAAAGAAATGTGCCCGATAGGGAGGATGACCCCACTTGGCCCGGTATAGCTCCTGTTTTAGTCACATCTAAGCTGACTCAAGGGAGTCAGGGTCACATCATACCTCATACAACAAATCGTTCACCAAGCCATCCTACTTCATTTCTGGAATCTCCACCGCGTACACAGTTGTTGAAGTGGTTTTTGGTATTGGCAGAGAGTATGATAGTATCTAATCCCGGTCTCTTTAACAACCCATCGCTTATTACACACCAGATGGTTCTTTTACATTTCAAAGGTCAATTAACGATTTATATCAAAATATCATATTCAATCCGAACCATATCGCTTTCGAGATTATATTCACCTCCAAAAATCATATTTTCAAAATAGTTTAAAACCCTTATTTCAAAAATTCATATTCAAATCAAATATGTAATTTGATTCCTAACTTAGGTTATAATATCATGTAACCATATTCACTTTAAAATCGAGGATTTAAAACATAAACACCTATACTTTATTTAATTTAAATTTAGAAAGATAGTTAAGATGGTTATACACAGTTTTAAATAGTTACATATAGTTGAAATACTCTAAAATAATTTAAATAGATTAAAAATAGCTTTTAAATTGATTTAAGATATTTGAATAGATTTAAAATAGATTAAATATAATTAAAATGGATTAAATAGCTTTAAAATAGATTAATTAGATTTAAATTAAATTAAATGGTTAAATTAATTCAAAATAAATTAAATTGGGTTGAAAATAGGTTAAAATAATTTATATCGTTAATATAGGCTAAAATAGTTTTAATTATTTTGAAATCCTAATAATTAGAAATTTTTGGAATAATGTAGTTTTTAATAGTTTATAATAAGATAAGAATTTGGAATTAATATCAATTTTTTTTCTTTAACATACCTGAACCACTTCACCTTCCAAATCAACAAACCCAGTTCCAAATCTTCAATTTAATTTTTCAGTAAAATATTTAATTCAATATTGCTTCCAATCCATGTTCGAAATATTAGTTTAAGCTACTCAAATTTCAATACGTTTCAAAGTTATATTTCAAATATTTTTATAACTCAATTTCAATAACTTCACTTACATTCTAAATTCAACTTTACAATATCAATTTAGTTCCTTACAGCAATTCCTTTAAACCAATTCACATTTTAACATAAAGCTTGATTTTTCAATAATAATTCAATTTATATAAATCAAATTTTATTTCAAAACATCGTTTAATTAAATTCAAAAATTAAGAATTTAAAAATCATTTAATTTAACCAATCCAGTTTTCGTATGTGATTCTTTACCTTGGGGTCAAGTGATATGGATGTTTATCATTTCAATCCGCAATTTAAAATTTTACGGTTATATATCATTTCAAACCGCAATCCTGAATTAATATAAAATCCATTAAACCGTTCGAGTTTATCATTTCGACCAATAACAATTTTTTCCTATTCTATAGATCATTTGAGAATGTATCATTTCAACCCATAGTGAACTTACAATATTATAACAATATAAAATGCAACATCCAATCATCAAATATCAACAAATCAGGCATACATCATAATCATCATCCAATTTAATCAATGAACGTAAATATATAAGTGATAATCAATGAAGGTATTAAATTGACAATTTTAAATTCAATATTTAATTAAATGATAATTAAATGCAATAAAATTCAAATTAACTAGAATGGCAATTTAAGTATACCAAACATCGATCGATAAATTTTTAATCACATCATAAATTTAATTTAACAAACATACGAAATTTTAGAAGTTGTGAGCGGGTTAAAACACTCATCTTTATATTTAAATCGAATTAAAATCAAATTTAAGCCCAAAATTAAAACGGTCTTAGAATCCATCCAAACAATCGTCAAATTGTCTAGAATTTCAATTCGATCCCAGCGGAACAAACCGTGCATGAATCAGACCTCGTATGTAAAAGTTATAAGAGTTAGAACGATTTGAAATATAAGTTTTAAAACAAAATAAAATAAAAATTCAAATGGCTTACACGTCATCATGTTTACACAGTGAAATCCTAATTCATATCAATAGATCACGATCGTTAACCTCGTCTAGCCACCGATAATCTCCAACTAACTACGCTGCCTACAGCCTGGGTCATCAAGATCCAGCAACGCTAGTTGAACGCCCCAGCCATGCCGCACCTTGGCCCTACGTACGACGACTTCCAGTCACCTCCTGTTCACCCGCCACCATCAGCAAAGATACACCGATTCTAGCGATTCCCCATGCCTAAATCATGACAAACCATATAGATGTCCTCCACTCGACACCCTCTTCGATGATGTGTTTCCCGATCGTCATAAGATCGACGATCTATCGTCCAATCGAATAACCATAAATGGACGACCGAGGTTAATTCACCCAACACCGGCCATACAGAAACCCAAATAGAAAAAAAAAAGCTGTAGATTTGACTTGTGCTCGTCAAGAGCTTCAAATCGATATATAATTCGATGTATTTAGAGGAGTCTGATTTTTTTGATTTGATTTTGATTTGCAATTGGTTTTGTTTATCTTCCATTGAGAAGGAGAAGTGCAGAAAGAATTGTATATACTGTCAATGAGAATAAGAAGTAGCTAGGGTTTATAATGGGCTATTTATAGGCGGAGCTGAACAATAGAACGAATAGACAAGATTGATTTGGGTTTGAACGATAAACGACCCGAAAAGCCCATTCCGTCTTCGGAACGAAAATGGGTCATCCCATATATCAAAATAAATGTTTTGAATAGTTTTAAATTCAATGGAATAGGTTCGAAGTCCTAATTCCATCATATGAAGAAGTTATTTTAAAATCATCTTATTTCAATTTGATTTCAATTGATTTTAATTAATTTGATTTCTAAGCGTTTTGAGCCCGTACGATCAAAAGACAAATTCGATCGCTACGAAACTTGAAATCCCACAATAATTCATAGTTACGGATCCAATAAAACTGGTTTCATCAAAATCCGAGATAGTTACCAAAATGACTATTTTCACGTTAATTAAATTAATTTATAATTAAATTAATTAAATCACATTTTTATTTCAAGGTTATTAACTAAAAAAATTCATCGTTTTTGATTGTTAAGACATTTATAATATTTTAAAGTATTTTTTACATGTCAATTTAGTGTTAATTATTTCAATAATTACAGTGTTCAATTTACACTGTAATTAAATCCAATTATTTAAAATTTAATTTCAATGAATTGATTTTAATTAATTGCAATCTTTACTCCATCAAATTCTTATTCTATAGACATATTTAACATGGTTTTATATTCCCTTATATTAATATCCTCCAGTTTCCATCTTTTATTTGTATTAATTACTATATTTCAATTATATCGAAATTTGTCAGTTTTACACATTAATTAAATTTAAGATCCCAATTAATTTATTTATCATGATTTCATTCTTTTATTAAATCAACTATTACTTTATGAACAAAATTAACATTTCTGTTCATTTTATTGCATTCACAATTTGCCATTATTGACTTAATCTCATAAATGTAACATTAAATTTCATTTAACTTTAATTGATTTCCCATTTCAATTTTAACAAACTAAATAAATAGGTAACATATAGTAGTTGTCACCATTAACCTTTAATCATATTTATGTTTATTACTTACAAACCCATGTTGTAATTACTTACATAATACAGATCTTATTCAGTTACCATTTATTACACTATTTCGTGCATTAATTCAATAATTACATTTGTTCCCTTATATTAAATTTAAAACTAAGTCCTAACATTTACATTATTTTTATTGATTGGAATTTCATTAAAGTTGTTAATGATTTACTTAAATTAACATTATTATATTTCATTCTAGTTATTATTTAATAAATAATTCATAAATTTTTACTCTTCCCAATATTAAACAACAAAATCTTATTAAATCAACTATTTTAATTATCGAATATTATGGGTCGTTAAAGTGTGAGCAGTTTGAATTGTTGGATTTGATTTAAAATTGAAATTAGGGTTTTGGGATATTTAGAAAATTGAATAGAAAGCTTCTAGGGTTTTAGAACAATCTATTTATATACAATGATGGAACAGGAATGGATGGAACAGACCGAATGGGCCAAAGCGATAACAAAGGCTTGAAAACCCGTTTCGTTCCCGAAACGAAAATAGGTCAACCTATATGTTGAAATATAGGTTTTCAATATTTTTGAATTCAATGGAACTAATTCAAACCCTAATTCTATTGTATGTAGAAGTTAGCTTTAAAAATCAAATTATATTTATTTTATACGTTAATTTAACGAATTATTATTAAATTGGTTTAATCAACTTTAAATTCTAAATTAAAAGTTTTCTAACATCATTCTTGATTAAACAGGAATTAGTAATCTTGTAAAATTAAATTTTCCATGTTAAATCCAAGATTTAAATATTAAATTAATTTTGACATTTAGTCTTAACGGTAATGACATATGTTCATTATAATTTATATTTCAAACTAATTCTTTTATTTTGATGTAAATTCTCATTATTAAATCAAGAAATACCTTATGAATTTATTAAACACAAGTTCCATTATATCACACTCATCGCTCAACAGTTAACATCTCTGCTTATATTATTTGAAATATTTAATTACATTAATTCCAATTGAGTACCCAATTAATTTCAAAATGGATTAAATAATAGGATAAAATATAAAACAACTGTTATACATTAATAATTCATATCTGTTAACTTATTTTTTACAAACAAGAATTATAACTTACTTACCATATAACTGGT
This sequence comes from Allium cepa, assembly GCA_030765085.1. Classification (NCBI taxonomy): domain Eukaryota; kingdom Viridiplantae; phylum Streptophyta; class Magnoliopsida; order Asparagales; family Amaryllidaceae; genus Allium; species Allium cepa. Next base: position 885,651,414 of record CM060932.1, read on the forward strand.
TTCATATTCTATATTAAAACCAATTTCAATTAAATAACGTATAATTTCATCATTAATACATCATTTATTTTATTCCTTATTAATCTTTATTATTACCATTGATTGAAATTACAATAAAACAGTGGTCAATTACATCCAATCAATATTATTAAATTATATTATAATATGCATTATTATCTTCCATTTCATTCAAATGTGTTGTTTTCAAGATTTTATCTTAAACTCAAAAAAATTAATTTAATAAAATTCACGTTAATACATCATATATTTTAATTTCTAACAGTATTAAATTTCAAAGTCTTATCTAATTGAGTATTTTTAATTGTCAAGAATATAGGCCGTTACAATAGTCCTTATCTAAACCTTCATGATGAAATTTTAGCTTGCAACATTTTCTTGGGCCGACCAGCCCTTGCTGGTTTAAGGTTTGCTTTAGCTTCATGGTGCCTTACCATGAAATTCCCGATGGAGAATGGCATTGGAGTTACAAAGGGAGATCAAAGCGTCTCTAGAGAATGTTATGTCGCCGAGTTACACAAATCGAAATGAAAGGGAAAGGGAAAGAATGTGGGTGTTTGCACCAAAATTGGTCACAAACACTCAACTAAAATGACAACACCATAGATTCAATATCCAATTCAAACAGAATGATGTACAAAACAAAATATAAAGAAAGAAAACTATGACAATAAGAAAAGGAAGACAAGAGAGTTTATAGTGGTTCGGTTGACTCCGACCTACATCCACTCCAAAAGTTTTTCTTTTATTTTTGCTGCTTATTATAGTTACAATCCGTGAAAATATAGAATAGAATTGGCGAAGAATAGCTTAGGGGAAGAAGATGAAGAGATCCAGAAAGAAGATCTCTTTCTTGAGCTAATGATCTCATATTTATAGGAGAAGGCGGACAAATATCTAACTGGAAATTTGCATGTAGTAGACCAAGACCGGGACAAATCCTTCCAGAAAAAATAGGGCCCACCGGGCCTTTATGAGCGACCAGCACCGATCCACATGGGTGGATCCGCACCGATGGGTCAAGTGGATCCCATATGGCCCGGCGATCCCAATGGTGGTTCCCCCTCAATGTCTTCTTTTTGTTTCTTGAGTTGTTTGCGTAGTTCCTTAAGTGTTTGTTGAGATATTGAGCAATGATCGTTGAGTTAAGCTGCTAATCTAACTGATCTATAGCTATAGTGCTCTGATCTGATCCCATGCCTATGGGAAGTGCAAATCCATAATTAGTCGTTTCTTAGATGCTACTTGCTTTAATCCGCTTGACTTTCATACATATCCTTGGTTATAACTGATCTCTAAACCTGATAATCATCTCTTTGGGATTCCTGCCTGGATGATGGAAAATCCAATTAGCTAACTTTATAGCATCACGGTGTTTCCAAAGAGCAGGATAATAGTGGTGTAGTATCTCCACATTTGTGACCCCTCAGCATAGCAATTACAGAACTGGCCTCGACTTGGGGACCATAGCCGTTTCGACAAGTCTTTGGACCTTAGGAAGAAGATTTCATTGGAGGTATAGAGGACACTGATAGAGATTATGGTATTAGTCCCCATAGATATGGATGACCCAATTCGAGTCTTAAAAATAGGGTAACAACTTAGGATCAAAATGCAACAAGAATTGATCAAACTTCTTCGCGCCAACCTTGACGTGTTCGCTTGGAAGCATTCCGATATGTGTGGGATATCATTGGGGATAGCATGTTACGCACTCAATATCCATCCCAAATACAGTCTAGTAAGGCAGAAGAGATGAAATCCGGGTCCAAAGTGATCCGCTACACTAAAGGAGGAAGTGGATAAGCAGTTGGCCAATGGCTTTATTCATGATGCAACATATCCTAAAAGGGTATCGAACCCTGCACTAGTCAAGAAATCGAAAAGGAAGTGGTGGAATTGTGTTGACTACTTGGACTTGAATAAATCTTGTCCAAAGAATTGCTTCCTACTACCTAGAATTGATCAGTTCGTGACGGAACTACAGGGCATGAACTACTCTATTTCATGAATACCCACTCAGGATATAACCAGATTATGATGTACAAACCTGATTAGGAGAACACCAGCTTCATCATCGACCTTGGATTGTATTGTTAATGAGTAATGCCATTTGGCCTGAAGAATGCCAGGACAACTTATCGATTGGTGAACACAATGATTAAGGGTCAGACTGGATGAACAATGGAAGTCTACGTCGATGGAAAGCTAATCAAATCACATATATATGGAAATCATTTGGATAACTTCTTAAAAAATGTTTGAGATTCTTTGAAAGTATGGAATGAAGCTTAACCTGCTGTAATGCTCTTTCGATGTGGCTTTTGGGAAATTTCTACATTTCATCGTGAATGCTAGGGGCATTGAAGCTAACCTCGAACAAATTACTGCCTTGCGAAATGTCACAACCCTTACAACAAAAAAAGAGTTGTATGGTCTGAATGAAATGGTCGCAGTGTTAAGCCGATTCATTTCCAAAGAAATGGAAAAGTGTATACCCATTCTTCGACGTATTGAAGAAGGGTAAGAAAATTTTCAAATGTTATCAAGCCTAGTAAATCGCGTTTAAGGAATTATTGCAACAAATGGAGACCCCATCGATTCCATCAAAACCGGTGGATGGGGAGGACTTGTTCATCTACTTGGCAGTGTCCCATCATGCTCTAAGTGCAGTACTTGTGCGAGAAGAAGGAAGCTATAACAATGATTATGTCTACTACATTAGTAAACACTTCACTCTGAACGGAACTGTCCAAAGTTTGAAAAATTGGCATATTTCTTACCGATGGTGACGAGGAAGTTGCGATCATACTTTCAAGCTCATCAAATTAAAGTGTTGAAAAACAACCTTTGAAATAGATATTTTATTAGCCTGAGACTTCAAAGCGACTTTTGAAGTGGAATATTGAATTTAGCCTGTATGATGTGACTTATCATCCCTGAAGGAAATTAACGGACATGCGTTGGCTGATTTCATCACGGAATTCACCATTCGAGATGGAGAGGAGCAGGAGATAAAGGAAGTGGTATTACAATGGAAGCTATTCGTCAATGGTGCATCGAACTAATTCTGCTCGGGTGTGGGAGTTGTGCTAGAGACTTCCAAAGGACGATTTATCTACTATATCTTAAGACTAGAGTACTCTATAACTAACAACGAGGCAGAGTATGGGGCGTTGATAGTGGGGCTGAAAATCGTAAAGGAAATAGGAATAAAAGTTATGCATGTTTACAACGACTCTCGGCTAGTCGTTTATCAGGTAAAGAGGGAATATCAAGCTAAAGGTGCAAAATATTGCTCCCTACTTGTCAAAAGCATGAGATCTGCTCAACGACATTGAACACTACATGATAACCCATATTCCTAAGGAGCAGAACGTAAAGGTTGATCATTTAGCCAAGTTCGCTAGTTTCAAAGAGGCACAATCAATGGGATTGGTTCTAGTTGAAGTGTTAACAGCTCTAATCATAGATTAAATGGATATAGATTGGGTCTTGAAGACTGTGGAAGAGAAAGAATCGTGGGTGATGCCAATCAAGGATTATCTACTCAAAGGAATATTCCTTGGAAACCGAAATAAATGAAAGAAGATGGAGTGTTACATAGGAGAGGCTTCACCACCCCTGCTATGGTGTGTAACTAAATACGAAACCAAGAAGATTCTAATGAAAGTCCACGAAGTCAGTTGTGGCAACCACGCTGGGGGCAGATATTGGCAAAGAAGTTTTAACATTATGGATATTTCTTGCCCAAAATTAAGCAAGACGTTGCAGACTATACCAAACGCTGTGATCAGTGCCAGAGATTTTCAAAGATCCTAAGAACCCCATCCTTGGAATTTACACAAATGATCAGCCCTTGACCGTTTGCAATCTGAGGAATCGATCTAATTATTATATTCCCAATAGCCAAAGGAGGAGCCAAAGCACGAACCAATCATGAACCTCTTTCAAAGCATAGAACACACATATGGTTTTTGGAGTGGTTACTGTTTCAAATCATCTCATATAAGTATACTCCCCGCCTACTAGGCGCTTCAAAACCAATCGATAGATTCTAGTAAACTCAACTCCAGTTCTTTCAGAAATAAACAAACAAAACATATGAGGGGAGATAATCTCCTAACCGTTTAAGCGAACGGATTTCTTTATCATTTGTCCCAAAAGAACGCACAAGTTTAGAGCTTCACCGAAGATAACTGTACCATATAATTCCCATGCTTCCACATCTATAATTGGTTAAGATTTGATAGTCATTTATTTAAATATCAAATTAATAAACATTCAAATCAAAGATTAAATTTCATTTGGAAACAACTAAGCCTCTTTTCATTGATCTTTCATTAATTAAGTCTCTTTTCAATTATTTGAAAAATATTCATATACTTATCTAAACAGTATAAGTATATTCACAAATTATTTCACTTTCAATACTTAGAAAATTTTCCACATATTTATATCAACATTATAAATATGTTCACAAATCTGTAAGGATGATTTCAAAATACTTTAAATCATATTAAATGGGTTAAAAGTAAATGTCATTTAAAGCATTATTTACTGTAAATCCAAACCACTTTTCCTTCGGCATTAAGTATGGAAAGAATGCTTCCATACTACCATAAATAAGAAGAATTATTTCTCAAAACCAAATCTCATTCTTTTCACAAAATTCCCTTTTTATAAATCCATTTCATATTTACAAGTCCTTTTATAAATCTCCATATTTATTTGTAAGACTTCTTTTGTAAATGACTTAAATTATTTATAAAACTCCTTTCATAGATTTCCATTAAAAATCTATTTATAAAACCCCTTTACTTGACATGTTTTTGATATTCCGACTTACCTTACCCCTCGCCTAGAAACTCTAGTTCTAGATCTTACAGATAGAGGATCAGTCTACTCATCGACATTTAGTATCAAGTATTGGATTACTAAATTTCCATTGATAAATAAATTTGTATATGGAAATAAGACATCAAATACTTAACAATAATCTTTGATTTCAAACTTAAAACTATTCTTAAGATAATAACGAAGCTGTTCAAGTTGGGGTATTATTACCTTTCAAACCTTGACTAGACAACATTCTTATCTTAGCATAAGTAAAAGTCTACCTAGCTCAAAGTTTACTACTATGTTTAAAACTCATAATTAGGTACGTCATTCTTTTAAAACAAAAGAGTTATGAACCAAACTTCCTTTTCCACTTCCCAAAATATTATACTATAATTAGAATATTATTGTCTCTTTGAAATTCCACTTAAAAATCCATAAAATACTCTTTAAAATTTCCATATCAAATCTCATTTGGAAATCCTTGTTTTAAAACCATATTTGATTCGGAAGAATAAAACCATTTTCCTTTATGTACAAGTAAACACTTACTTTATTATATCAAATAATTTTTTAAAGCAAATGAATAAATTTCAATCCTCTTTAAAATATTTTTGAACAAAGTTTAAAATTCCATTCAAATTATAACTTAAAACCATCTGTTGAAAAGAATTCGACTTTGAAAAGTAAATCAGTTTTCTTTAAATAAACCACTTGTTTAAATATCTCAAAATTAATCTTTTAAATCTCAAATCTCCTTTAAAATACTTAACAACCTTTATAAGCCATATTTGGAAATAATTTGAAAATATCTCATATAGGTAAACTTTTATATCTATTAAATCATAAGTTTCCAAAACTACATCCATAGCGGCTATCATTATATGGACCATAACTTTAAAACTTGGTTTTATAAATAAATAAATTTTAAATACCCTTTCTTTCTATATTATTTATTATTATTATATAAAACATTTCATTTCAAAATAAAAGTTGAAGACAAATAAAATCCAAAGTTATAACTTTAAAAGTCGAAAAGAGGCTTAGCGACTATTACGTCTTTGAAACAAACAACTATTTATTTCCATTTCAAAAGAATTCAATTTTCAAATTTATAATCATTTTCAACTTACATCACATCAAAAAAGTATAGATACCATATGTAAAAAATTATAAACATGGGAATACACTATTTAAATACAAATAAAATACATTTCAACAAAGTGCTCATATAGTGACTGTCGCTATATGGACACTTCTATTCATGTCCAAGTCCCCTACAGTCCTTATGTGCCATTACATATGTTCAAATACAAGTCCAAGTTTAAATATAAATCATATTCCATCCCGTTCACATATGTTAAAATGTAAGTCCATATTTGTGTGTACATTACATATGCTATGTAAACCAACAAATTAAAGTGCTTTTCGAAGCATTACAACATACAACAATATGGTTTTTCCAATCAAGCGTCAACATTCACATCACCATAGCAATTTAGTGAACATATAAATTTATATTTAAAATGTTAGAATCTCAATTTGAAGTTTTAATGATGACAAATATATATATATATATATATATTATCACACTATTCAGAAAACGACAAGCTATCAACCAAAGAGAGAAGCAGAACACTAAGGGACGATTGTCAACTCTTCAAGAAGATCAAGGTGTGAATCATGAAGAGTTAAAAGTATGTATATTGTCTTAGAATATATTGTAAAATCTCCTTGATAATTCACATACACACGCAGAGTGAAATAGAAAACGAAAAATCAAAGAATTTTATAAAAACTATTTAACCCAGTTCAGTCGACTAGCCAATAGCCTCGGTCAACTTAGTGCAGTCGATTGAGTCCATTGACCAATCGCTTGAACCTTTTTGATTTACTTTTTTATATATGTTTTGAATTTTAGTGAAAAATGACTTTGTTCTTATTCAGTATACTGATTACTATGTCAATAGAATGAAAACCTATAACGGACATTTTTAAAAATCCAATTTTGAAAGGTTGCATCCATTCGTGGCATATCTACCATCTATAATGGTTTTCTATGAACACATGCATTTCTTTAAAGCCACTCTTTGAATACTATTAATAGAGTTTAACATTTCTTAACTAGTTAACTTATTCTTTTCCAATTCTCTTGAACTCTATTCTCTAGTGTTCACATGAATCTTTTGTGTATTTGGTTCTATTATGTAATTTAAGATACTCTTGAATTCTATTTCTTGATAAAATATAGACACAAAATAGAACACAAAAAATCTTGACCATCAGATCTCCCTTTGAATTACGCCTTTCATGTAAAGACTAAAGGATCCAATGGTCAATACTTATTGTGTCTAATTTTGTGTCCTAATAGTCGCTTCATTATATATATATATATATATATATATATATAAACATGCAATACCTGAAAATGATGTTGTAAGAGGCAAACCAAAGTCTCCTTAGAAAGAGAGGAAAGAGAATCCTTTAGAGTGATTGACGAAGCGACAGGAGAGCGGAGGATACTTGTTGGTAATTTTATGAATTCGTCGTAGAGAAAGATCCTACCCGAGGATGGGGAGGAGGAGGAACATCCTTAGAAGAAGGAGAATTGATATCCAAGATTTATTATAGGGAGGCCATAGATTCATAAAGAGAAGGACTAGAGGTATTAATAATGCGATTTTGAAGTGGAAGAGTAGTTACAGTAGTGACAGTGCTGGAAATAGGAACTAAAGGTAGAGATGTGGTAAGTTTAGCTTGACTTTTTTGAAGGTGCCTTAGAAAATATAAGTGTGACACTAGAAACCTTTTATTTCTTTGCTCTAGCTAGTGCCATATCTTCTTCTACAGTAGAGAAAATAGATTATGAAGTGGCTTTCACTGTACTGATTTATTAATATCCTTAGAAGAAGCAGGCAAATCGGAAGAGCCTTTGCTGAGTGATAAAGCACTTCCACCAACCAGACGTACCTCAGGAATATCTTTTCACAGAATAAAAATAATTAAGTAATTTTGTTTTCTTTTATGTAAAAAAAGGTAGGAGATAGAACCTGGAGAATACCTGGGACAATCAGTAGCTGGGCATTGTACTAGAGAGTTAATGAAAAAAGAATCAAGTTTGACCGCTATAAGGGCTAGCGAACAATTTTTATTTTTCTTCGTCATCAAAGGTTCACTCAAGACATGGTGAAATAGTTGAATCAAAGAATACTTCGTTAACTTTTCTTTAGTAAGAAGTCCTAATCGACCCCTTGAGAATTCAAAGGTTCGCCAAAACGATCAACTTTAGCCATGATCTTAGGATCAATATTCTTCAAATCAGCAGCTAACAATCACCTTTAAAGATAACTCGATAAAAATAAATAAGGCTAATATAAGTGACTGTCAAATGAAAATAAAAAAGGTGATTAACCATGGATAGAAAACTGTCTAATGATGTTTGGAGAATAACATCTTACGAAAAAGAATTGGCGACTCTTGTTTCTAGGCCTATTAAAAATAATCGAAAACTACTCCCCCACATATAGAACTAAGATAATAAATTAAACCTTCAGGTTGGTAATTCATCTTCTAAATGGTGACCGGAGAACATAGGGTAGATGGAGACAAATCTTCCGACTTAAGCTCCGTAAATAATATGAATAGAGAGTTGATATAGTCATAGGAGTTGGAATTTAATTGGATAGGAGCAATTTTATGATAAGACAAGACATTGAATGTGATTGGATTGAAAGGTAAATAGTTAGAATGATGGATGTAAAAAGGAGTGAAGGGAAAAAAAAGCCTTCTAGAGGAGAGTTCATTCTATCATCTAGCTCTGGAGCCCTAGCTTCAATCCTTGTTATGCCGAAGTAACACAAAACAGAATCGATATCTTATTATTTTGTAAAGTAGGATTGATAAAAGGTGTAGATCTTCTCTTTTAAAGAATCTTTAAGCGTAGTAGATTTGGTAGATTTATACATTCCTTTAGGAGCTTCTTTCTTACCTCCGGCTATAGTACCTGCATGGTAAAATTTCATTTATAAAAGTTAACAAAGGAAGAACATTGAAAACCCATAATTTCATGGAAAATAAAATCTCAAGAAAATAAAACCACTCAATGATAGAATAAGAGGCGGTAGAAATATAAAGTAAAGTATGAATACATACATGCATATATATATACATACATACATACATACATACATACATACATATATATATATATAATATTTTGAAGTGTTTCTAATGTCAAAGTTGGTTCATTTATATGCATATTAAACTATGTCAATATGTCCATCCTTTCAGAGTTGACACACACACATACATATGTATATATACATATACAATACATACATAAACACACACACACACACACACACACACACACACATATATTTGTGTATATGTGTCTACTCCTCTTGTATATGAAGACCATGTCTATATTTTCAAATATATAGACTAAGGAACCATACATATATTCCAATACATAATCAACAATAGCCGAAGAAAACAATTTTGCTATTTGATTGTTATAAAGTGAACATTAAGCTATAAAATATGAATTTACGATGAACTTTCTTTTTACTATCGAATAGTTGCATGATGATTTATTAAAGGCTATTGTTTGCTAGGTTAATCACAAAACTATCTTCCAACATAATGAATCGTACAGGGAAAGTTACATATAAATACCATCCTTTAGACAATACACTGTACATAATAAGCCAATTGACTTTTGATTGATAAACTGTCACATTTATAAAGCCAACTACTAAATGGCTCTTTTTCAAGTGATAGAGTGTCGTTTACTAATAACGATTAAGGCAATTGATTTTCAAACATGAGGCCATTGAGTAATAAATATCCATGAATCTACAAGCTTAACCATCAAAGTGATTACCACAGGAATATTGATCCATCGAAAAATTGAAATTTTCAGGTGGAATATCGAAGGAAGCAATGATAATAGTGAACATGGCGTTTGTATATAAAGTTTAAAACAAGGCTTCGGTGTAAGTATGCTAAAACATGGCTCTCATGTAATAACCCGGATTTTTGGATGTCTGTTAATCGAAAAATTAACTGATTTTGTTATTAAAATTTTAATATTAACTAATCAAACAAATGAATTTGAATATACATGTGAATTTAGAACTAAAATAAGAATTGAATTACAAACTATATTAGATGTTTAGTATAAGCATTGAACTAAAATAAGCATTGAACTAAAAATGGACATATACAAATAATTCATATGGAAAGATGTATAGTACAAAACAAATGGATATACACATAATTCATGTAAACAAAAGAGGGGAAAAGCATTTAAGTATAGCATACAAATATCAGATCATAGCAAATAAAAATATTTAGAAAAAATCTCAACTGTACAAATTGGCAGCCACACCATGGCTTGCTTAATACACTTCCTCTTTTCCTATATAAATATAACCACTAATTCCTGCCTGGTTCATACCATTCGAATACAATGAAGCAAAGTTCTTTTATTTAAATCAAGAAGAAAGTTTGAATCAAACAGCAGTTCATCTCAGTTTTAAAAACAAGCAAATTTAGTTCATATTCAGAGAACAAATTCCAGTTTATAGCTTTCTGTCCAGACATTTGAACTGTGAGTAAACCTGTTCCTTTTAAAAATATTTTGAACCTATTCTTTGATATTTATTGTCTGAGTGATGGATGTGTAATAACTTGATGAACAATGGTTTCATGTATGAAGTGTGTATAAATATGGAAGGTAGTTGTATGCTAGTATATGCCTGTAGATAAGCATAGAAAAGCCTCTGTTCTTGTTCAAACTTCAGTTTTGGTAGGAAAAAAAATGATTTCTTATCCGCATTTACATTTAATTTTAGGCTTGAGCATGTAAATGAAAAAATTCTAACAGTGTAATTCAAATTTTAAAAATAGATTCAAGGGTATACAATTAGTATTTAACTCAAAATTTTAAAATTTACAGTGAAAATCAAGAAATGGGTCAAAATCAAACTAGTTAATTTTAATGTTTGATTATGCAAGCTGAATCGTTGTATCAAACCATGAATGTAGGTATAAAAATTGGAGTTTCAAGTTTAGAATTCAGAGAGATATTCTGTGTTGTTTGAGTTTGGGATTTTCGTCATCTACCGTCGATCGGAGATTGAATGTGCGGCGAAATTTGGCTTGAAGGTGGTCGTAGTGTCGGGGATCACTAGAAAAATGGAGAATGATTTTTCTGTTTGTCGTAGTGGCCAGAAAAGGGGGAAATAGGGTTTGGGCCGGTTTTTGGGACGGGGTTATTTCGTTGAAATTTTCGGCGTGTGATGGCACAAGGTGGTTGCGGTACCGGGGGATCAGGGAGAAGAGTGCTAGTCGGAGCTCCAGGCAGGGCGGTGTGGGATCTAGTGGTCGCGAATGGTGGTATGAGGTGAATAGGAGAGGGGTTTCCTTGGCTGATGATGGTGGTCCAACTCGATTTTTGTATCGAGTGTCATCATGGAATCAAGATGGACTGGGGGTTTGAGAACATCGAGGGTGACTGGAAGGTGGGGTCGTCGATGGTCGGTGCAACTCCGATGGAGTGTGCACATGCACGGCTTGTTCGTTCATCTTGTTGTAGTAGCAGGTAGGTAATGGGATAGAGGAGAGAAGTAAGAAAGGGAAAAGGAAAGTAAAGCAGAGAGTTTGGGCCGATGAAAGAAGGATGGGCCAGGAATTTTTTTTCGTCTGGGCCATGGAAAATTATGTATTAATTAGAGGAGTAAATTTCGTTGGACTTAGAATGGACGTTGGGTATGAGATTTCCATAATAATATAGTTTATAAGAAAGTTTCTAATCATATTTTCAAGGCCTAAATTATATGTCTATTTAGCTAAGGTATCTATTTAGCTTAATTAAGTTTAGGACTTAATTATATGTTTTTATTTCTATTTAAGGCCTAAATTTATTTAGGTTAAATTTAAATAGTGTTAGGTAGTTAATTTTAGTAGGAATAGTGTTTTTAATTATTAATCAAACTTAAATTTTTTAAGTTAATCTGTAGATAAATGAACAACTTAATTCTGAGATTTATTAAATAAGTTTCTAAATGATAATTATGTATTAATAAGATAAATGGTTTATCCAAAAGGATAATTAATGGTTTGTAATTAATTAACGATTAAGTAAGCAGGATTTAAAAATAATTAAAGTAATAAAAAGGGTATTACTTAATGGAATTAATTAAAGATTGAGTAATTAAAGGATTAACTTGTTCAGGTTTAAATTCATTTAATTAATTATTATAGGATAATTAATTAATAATTAAAGGTTAATTAATTGAGGATAATTAACCAATGGGATAATTACTTAATAAAAGTAATTAAAGAAATTACTTAAGTAAAGTAATTAAGAATTAATGAGTGTGATAAATTAAAAGATAATTAATCAATGTAAGTGATTATGGTATAATTAAATTGAGTAATTAATTAAGTGTAATTGATTACTTAATTGAGGATTAATTAGTCAAGATTAATTAATCAAGGAATAATTATGTAATAAGAAATTAAGTGGTTAATTACTTAATGTAGGAGGATTGTTAAGGATAGTTACTTAATGAAGTAATTAAAGTGATTAATTATTGAGTGTAACTAATGGAGTTAATGTGGCTAATTTTAGTTAATTAATTAAGTATAATTAATTAAAGAGAATTACTAGATGACAGGTTAAGTATAATTACTTAATGTAATTAATGAAGTATAATTACTTAGTGAAGTAATTAATGGATAATTACCAGATGTAATTAATTAATGGGAAATTACTTGATGGAAAGTAATTAAAGAATAATTACTTAGTGGAAGTAATTAAGTAATTATATTAATTACTCAGTTTAATTAATCAAAGGATTACTTAATGCGATTAAAGAATGATTAATCAAGATGTATAATTAAGGGATGATTGATTAATTAATTAATGTTAAATAAGCAAGATTTATAAGTAATAAGTAACTAATTAAATTCATTGGTAGATAATTAAATTAATTAGAAATGGTATGACTAATTTATCTTGCTTATGGATGTTTGAATGATATTTGAATGCCTTGGATTATTTGTTGTCCATGGTATGTGATCATGTTGCTATGTGACAGAAAATGTTTCCGTAATATGATATGTTGGGTTGAACAGTGATAAGGTGGTTATCTATAATGAAATGATGTGTAAAGTGACATCCAGTGTTTAAAAGTAAAATTGTATTCACTTGAATAATTCGGGTTAAGATGACATTGGTTTCGAAGAGACCGGAGTCGGATATTAGTTAATACCCGAAACCACTTCGATTCTCTATAGATTAATATGTGAAATCAATAGGCTGGAATGAAATTATTTAAGTGAATTAGACCATTTAATCTAAGTTTTGCTACTTAGAAATTGATGTGTGTGATAAGTGATGTCTATAAAAAATTGTGAATTTGTAAATTCATGCGAGTTACCCCGGGTTTTATGTAGTTTTATGCTATTGTATTCCATGTTAATTAGGTTTGCTCATGCTGGTTTCCAGCCTGACCCGGGTGTTACTTTGATGTAATGCTCGGGTCAGACCAAGTATTACAGGTTTTCAGGTAAGGACGTTCTGGAGCTCAGGAGGCGAGCTGGATGGCAAGAACGTATGGAGTGTTTCCGCTGTAATATATTTCTGATTATCTGAGACATGTTGATTTGTATATGTCCAGTATATGAGTATGTGTGTAACTCTGATGTATTAAAATGTAATCGATAGATATAAGTATTCTTTTGTAAACTGTTATATTTGTTATTATATTTTATCCGCTGCGAATGTGAAATGTTGGTGTTTCTTTTCTTCTTATTCTTCTATCCCTTTCTTGTTTTTCATAACTATCTGAAATTTTGAGGATCGAAAATTTCGAGTTGTTACAGTTGGTATCAGAGCTGAAGGTTAAGCGATTACTTTGGCTCTGGTGGGGGATACTCATTAAGGATAGGGTCAATGATACCCTAGAATGAGTTGAGTGTGTGTGTGTGTATAGAGCGTACTTGTTATTTGCTTATATAAAGATTTTAAATGATTTTATATTTTAATGTATAAAGCAATAATTTTTCTAATATTAAGTTAGTTGGTTGTTAAATCATTGGAATTAAATAGAAACAATGAGAACTAGGTGGAAATAGAAATACAGCCAAACTGAAAATTAAATCTTGAATTTGGGAAAAGTTTCAGAAAAAGATAATAGTGAATTGGTTTCCAGTTGTAATAACATTTATTATTTTCCTAAAATGATGAAATGATTGTTAATGATTTAGCCAAAAAAACAAAAAAAACAAAAAAAAAATTGTTTAAGGAAGTAAACATTTAGGTAAGTATGACTTATAAATTGAAATTGAAAAAGGGTTTAAATGGTGAAGTATTAAATCTAAGTCCAATCTGGGAAATTTGTTGCAAGTGTTTGGAAAAAAATAATATAAATAGTATGATTTGAATAAAAGAGCTTGATTCAACAAGAGAGTTTGAAAATTTATAGGAATTTGTTTTGAATTTAAAACCAAAGGTGGTTTAAAATTTAAAGTAACTTCGTGTGTAAAGGAAATAAATATGTATATTTGAAATAAACTCTAAGGTTGAGTTTTGAATTTTCCTTGGAATATGATGTGAAACCCAAAGTGAAGTAAGTTTTAAACTTAAGTGGGAAGGTCATTAATCTAAAGTATAAAATTTGAATGGAAAATTAAATTGTGTAAATTTGACTAGATTAAGTAAATTGAATTTAACTTGGTAGAGGTTAAATAGGTTTGAATGATAAACTTGATTTGGATATTTCAAGATGAACTTAAGATTTAACGTGGGAAGTTAAATGGTTGATTTGAATTGGGAATTTGAGTGATCTCAAATGGGTTTGAGATCCGAAAATTGAAAATGGATGGATGTTTTAAAATAATTGGATAATATTACCCTATTGATATTAATAATCTTTAAGCTGTGAATTGGAATTGTTTAAAGAAAAGGTTGGGTTTCAAATTTAAGTTTGGTGATAAATTGAATTTCAAAGATCTAGTTGTTTAAAAAAAAGGATTGAATTATTATTTGAACTTTGAAATAAGTTAAAAATGGAGTTTGAATTTAGAATTAATTGGTTTAAAGATATAAGTTGATTTGATTTAAAGGATTAAATCAACCTTTAAAATTTAACTCGAATTTATAATTCGAGATGGTTTAAATTTGAAATTTGAATTGAATTAGTTCAAAATTGAATTTGATCTGAATTAATTGGGTTTATGATTGAAGATGTTTAAGTTTAAAAATTCAAATGAAAATTTTGAATTGGATTGAATTGAAATGATTTGAAATTGAAGTGGGTTCAATTGATATTAGTCCAAATTGATTGGAATAATTTGGAATTGTAATTAAAGTTGAATAGGTTTAAAATCAAATGGAATTTGATTTGAATTAGGAAAGAAATCAAGATTGATTCAACTTGAATTGGGGTAAATCAATTTCAATGGAAATTGAAGTTATTCAAATTGGAATTGAGTCAATTTAAATGGAAGTTGAAATTTAAATTGAATTGATGGGGAAGTGAACAGTTTTGGCTCTGGATTATTTTCAATATAAATTGATTTAATATAAACTTATTTTTCCAAGCTATTTAATACAGACAACCTTTCTTTTTAAAGCCAAATTATTTTATATTTGTTTTACAATTATTTTTGAAAATATTTAACAATTTTTCAACTGTTTTATAAACTAATTACTATTTTCCAACTATTTTACAAATTAATTACTATTTTACAACCATTTTGCAATTATCTAAAATTTCGGAAACTGTTCAACTATTTTACGATTAGTTAACTATTTTACAGCTATTTTGCAAACTAATAATTATTTTTCAACTACTTATATATTTTTAAAACATTTCAAGCTATTTTCGAAAAATAAGCTGGACAGAGTTCAAACTGTTTATGGTTAAATTACCCAATTGAGATAAGAATTAAAGTGATACGTGGATAGAAAGGGAATTGTTTTGGCTAATAAATCAATGAGGATAGATACGTGGATGTACGTATACTATTCTAGTTTCATGGCGATCCAGATTCGAGCACATAATTTCGAGATAGTTATATCGATCCGAGTTAGAATTTTTCACTTGATTTTCGACGGCGAACCTGGATATGGATTGTTGATTGGTTCTGGATATTCTCTATCATAGTTATGGCTATGCAAGGAGAATGACGGTTTCTGATCAAGAAACCAGATCTGTGTTCGCACTAGGAAGTCGGATGGACGATACTAGTTTGGAAGTGAAATTGCGTGATCGAGTGAGCGATCGGATTAGTATAGTGTACGGATGATATGTGTACATCATACGGATTTAAATGAAATTGATATTGAAAATTTGTGAATAAAAAATGTGAAATGATTTCTTTTGAAATGAAAGTATATTGTGTGAAATATGCAATAGATAAAAGTGAAAGTTGGATATTTTATGATGATAAGTAAGATGGAAACAACTTAAAAAAAAGTAATCAAATTTGAATATTTGATTTTGAATAAACAAAGTTATATATCTTTGTTATATAGATAAATCTCCCCTTGTTGAATCTATTGCCGGAAGAAAAGGATTTTGAAGATGTTTGAAGTATGAAAGGAGTTTTATACGAGTTTGCAATGATCCAAAGTTATTTTTTAAAAAAAAGAGAAAATTTATATATACATATATATATATAAAGGATCTTATGAGGATTTTGGAGAAAGGTTTTGGGAACCTTTGGATTTTGAAAGGCTTTGATTTTTGGGTAAAATCAATATTGGAATTTGGAAAGCCTAGTTTGAAAATTATCGATTTTGGGATAATCGATTTTGAGAAAAAGGGATTTATATGAGATTCATACTAGGTGTATGATTTGGAAGATACTATATGTGTATAGTATAAAGTGTTTTGATAATGGCTCTGGGGAAAAAGGCGCTCCCTTGAAATGAACTTCTCAAGAGTGTCATCGGGTGGTGCTGCCTTGAAACCTAAGGGGGGGTTCTAAAGTTGATCCTGTGAGGAATTCGAACAAAACTAGTTCTTGAGGATTATGAGTAGTGTGTAGCGAAAGTCGAGGGGTGCTGATGCCTACAGAGGCATTTGGGTTATGCTGTGCAGACCATAGTGAAAGTCGTGTGTGCCGCTGAGAGCCAATAGTCTGCGTTTGATTTTATATTGGTAGACTGCGAGCTATGGTAACATAGAGAAAGTCGTGTGTGCCGCTAAGAGCCTACAGTCTGCATTTGGTTTTATATAGGTAGACTGCGACCTATGGTAATATAGCGAAAGTCGTGTGTGTCGTTGAGAGCCAACAGTCTGCGTTTGATTTTATATCGGTAGACTGCGACATATGTGGGAGTGGAAAAGTTTCATTTTGATAGCGAAAATCGAGGGGCGCGGAGTGCCTATAGTTACATGGACTTTTGCTGCGATGGCAACGTAACCCAAGATGTAACTGCGACCATGGATGGGGGTGATGATTTCCAGAGCTTTCCCACCAAGGATAATTCCTCTATTTTCAAAATGTTTTCGATATTTTCAATAAAATTATTTTTCAAAGTATTTTCACTAGATGTTGAAAACGGGTCTGCCAAGCACTTATAGATTTTCAGTCGTACGCCTGATTAACGTATGACCGAATTTCTGTGAGAACAAGGATAGACTTGTCAAAACATTAAGTTATAAAAGTATTTCTATAAAAACTATTGTTGTAATATTATATAGATTTTTAAAGTATTTTAAAAATGATAAAATAAAATTTATCTAGTTTTAAGTATTAAATAAATCCTGGTTTTGTTCCTTTTCGGGGACGAAAAGATTCAAAGGGGGGAGGAATGTAATAACCAGGATTTTTGGACGTCTGTTAATCGGAAAATTAACTGATTTTGTTATTAAAATTTTAATATTAACTAATAAAACAAATGAATTTGAATATACATGTGATTTTGGAACTAAAATAAGCATTGAATTACAAACTATATTAGATGTTTAGTATAAGGATTGAACCATACTAAACATCTAATATAGTCATCCTTCCGTCCCATCAGCCTTCTCAATACCACCTTTAAAATTATCACAAAAGTTCTAGCCAACCGCCTTTAATCTGTAATTGCCCCGCTGGTCGGAATCGAGCAGTCATCCTTTATTCTTGGCAGAAATATCATGGACTGCGTTGCATCCGCTTAGGAAATCATTTATTATTGTCATCAGTCATCGACCCCCGGAGTTTTGCTAAAGCTCGACTTCTCTTAAACTTTCGATTCGGTTAATTGGAACTTCATTATTGACCTCATGAGACATAGAGGCTTTTCCTGCAAATGGTGCAATTGGATTTCGCACATTCTCCACTCCAGCCTATCTTCCATATCGATCAATGGTGCTTCTGGGGGTCATATCAAGTCAGCCCGGGGTCTCAGACAGGGTGATCCCCTCTCCCCTCTTATTTTCGTCTTGGTTGCAGATGTGTTCAACAGAATGATCAAATTAGCCTCAGCCAACTCCTTTTTCTCTGGCATCAAACTCCTGAATTCCTCTTCTTCGGTTTCCAACCTCCAGTTTGCAGACGACACATTGCTATTCGCATCCCCTCAGATTGAACATTTGCACTGCTTAAAAGTGGCCCTTTACTCCTTCGAGCTTATTTCCGGCCTCTCCATCAACTTTAACAAAAGCTCGGTCATTATGTTGGGTAACTCTGAACATCTAGGACCCTTTGTTTAATCTGTGCTTAACTGTAACCTCTCCGTATTTCCTCTTTCCTACCTTGGTATTCCTCTCCGTCCATCCAAGCTTTATAGATCGGATTGGACCCCCTTAATATCTAGGATTGAATCAAGGCTCCTTAGTTGGAAAGCTCAATCCCTCTCGGCGGCTGGTCATCTCGTCTTAGTCAAATCCGTTCTATCAGCAATCCCGTCGTATTGGATGTCTTTTCATAAACTCCCATCTTGGGTCATCAACCGTATCGATAAAATCAGAAGTTCCTTTCTCTGGAATGGTAGTGGTGCCAAAAGATTAGTTAGCTGGTATACTGCCTATCTACCGCTGAATCAGGGGGTCTTGGTATCACCAATCTCAGTTCGTTTAATACCGTGCTCCTCTCCAAGTGGATCTGGAAAATTCTCTCCCCAGACAACTTCATTTGGAAAGAGTGGATCCTTTCGCTTCATTACGGTTCCAACAGCCACTTTGTCCTTCACCTCCCTCCGAGATCTAGACCTTCTCCATTTTGGGCTGGTGTGCTTACATCCCTTCCCCGTGTAAAATCCTTTTTTCATTTTGCTCTTGGAGATGGTAAAAATTGTATTTTTTGGTTAGATATTTGGCACAACCAGTTTCCCCTCTCTAAATCTTTGCCACATCTCTTCTCTCTCTCATTCCCCCTTGACTTCGGTCAGCGACTGTGTCCACCTCGGTCCAGAACTCCTCTGTCCCCCAGCCCTCCTCGAATCTGATGTTTTCTCCAACCTTATCTCTGCTTCCAACCTGCTTTTCTCTCTTCACCTCACCTCCAGACCGGATCGTGTTATCTGGGCTCTGGCGCCAGATAAAGGCTTCACCGTTGCTTCATGCTACTCCTATCTCCTTAATCCTGGCCGTCTCTTTACCTTCCCCAGACTCTGGAAATGCTCTATTCCCCCCCCGCATAGCCTTCTTTCATTGGTGTCTTGCTCATGATAGAATCAACACCAAATCGAGGCTCCTCCGTCTTAGGTATCAGTTCGATCCATCTTGCATTTTTTGCGGCGTTCATATAGAAGATATCACTCACCTATTCCGAGATTGTGACTTCGCCTTCTCGATCTGGGCAGCGATCTGTGCTCACCTTGTCGATCGCATCCCAGACCCGCCCACCATTTTTGACCACTGGCAATATAACCCCCCGAATCGCCCTCTAGACATCCTTATTGCAATTTTCTACTGGTATCTTTGGAAGGAGCACAACGCCCTGGTGTTTAACAAACCGTGCTCCCATTTTGAAGGAGTTTGTCGTCGCATTATTAATCTATTCTCCTCTATTTCAGGTTACAGTCACTCGGCCCCTTTCAGACTCCGCCTTCCATATGGAGATTCCTCCCCTACAGAATCCGTGGGCAGCAGCTCGGCGTTTCCGCCTCATTCCTAACTAAGTTAGTCATCCACAACTGTTGGCTCTTAGTGAAGCTTCATCTTTTTTGGCTGGCTGCTTTATCTTTCTTGTATAGTTTCTTATGCTACTTGTTGTTGGTTATGTTCCTTTACTTCTCTGTTGTATGGTTTTGATGTTCTTCAAACTAGATGGTATCGCCACCGGTCTGGCGTGTTGACCGGCCTATATATACATATATCTATTAAGTAACCGGCTGTGTAGTGCCACGCTACACACCCGTCTTTCTCTAAAAAAAGGATTGAACTAAAATTAGCATTGAACTAAAAATGGAAATATACAAGTAATTGATATGGAAAGATGTATAGTACAAAACAAATGGATATACCCATAATTCATGTAAACAAAAGAGGGGACAAGCATTTAAGTATAGCATACAAATATCAGATCATAGCAAATAAAAATATTAAAAAAAAATCTCATCTGTACAAATTGGCAGCCACGCTATGGCTTGCTTAATACACTTCCTCTTTTCCTATATAAATATAACCACTAATTCCTGCCGGGTTCATACCACTCGAATACAATAAAGCAAAGTTCTTCTATTTAAATCAAGAAGCAAGTTCGAATCAAACAGCAGTTCATCTCAATTTTAAAAACAAGCAAATTCAGTTCATATTCAGAGAACAAATTCGAGTTTATAGCTTTCTATCCAGGCATTTGAACTGTGAGTAAACCCGTTCCTTTTAAAAATAGTTTATACCTATTCTTTTATATTTATTGTCTGAGTGATGGATGTGTAATAACCTGATGAACAATGGTTTCATGTATGAAGTGTGTATAAATATGGAAGATAGTTATATGCCTGTAAATAAGCATAGAAAAGCCTCTGTTCTTGTTCAGGCTTCAGTTTTGGTAGAAAAAAATGATTTCTTATCTGAATTTACATTTAATTTTAGGCTTGAGAACGTAAATGAAAAAATTCTAACAGTGTAATTCAAATTTTAAAATTAGATTCAAAGGTACACAAATAGTATTTAACTCAAAATTTTAAAATTTACAGTGAAATGGGTCAAAATCAAAATAGTTAATTTTAATGTTTGATTATGCAAGCCGAATCGTTGTATCAAATCATGAATTTAGGTATAAAAATTGGAATTTCAAGTTTGGAATTCAGAGAGATATTCTGTGTTGTTTGATTTTGGGATTTTCGTCATCTACCGTCGATCAAAGATTGAGTGTGCGGCGAAATTTGGCTTGAAGGTGGTCGTAGTGCCGGGAAACACTAGAAAAATGGAGTATGATTTTTCTGTTGGCCGTAGTTGGCCAGAAAAGGAGGAAATAGGGTTTGGGCCGGTTTCTGGGACGGGTTATTTCGTTGAAATTTTCAGCGTCGTGATGGCACAAAGGGGTTGCGGTACCGGGGGATTAGGGAGAAGAGTGCCAGTCGGAGCACCATGTAGGGCGGTGTGGGATCTAGTGGTCGCGAATGGTGGTACAAGGTGAAATAGGAGAGGGGTTTCCTTGGCTGATGATGGTGGTCCAACTCGATTTTTGTATCGAGTGTCATCGTGGAATCAAGATGGACTGGGCATTTGAGAACGTCGAGGGTGACTGGAAGGTGGGGTCGTCGATGGTCGGTGCGACTCCAATGGAGTGTGCACATGCACAGCTTGTTCGTGCATCTTGTTGTAGTAGCAGGTAGGTAATGGGACAGAGGAGAGAAGTAAGAAAGGGAAAAGGGAAGTAAAGCAAAGAGTTTGAGATGAAGAAAGAAGGATGGGCCGGGATTTTTTTTCCGTCTGGGCCATGGAAATTTAAGTATTAATTGGGGGAGTAAATTTTGTTAGACTAAGGACGTTGGGCCTGAGATTTTCATAATAATATAGTTTATAAGAAAATTCCTAATCATATTTTCAAGGCCTAAATTATATGTATATTTAGCTAGGGTATCTATTTAGCTTAATTAAGTTTAGGACTTAATTATATGTTTTTATTTTAATTTAAGGCCTAAATTTATTTAGGTTAAATTTAAATAGTGTTAGGTAGTTAATTTTAGTAGGAATAGTGTTTTTAATTATTTATCAAACTTAAAGTTTTTAAGTTAATCACTAGATAAATGAACAACTTAATTCTGAGATATATTAAATAAGTTTCTAAATGATAATTATGTATTAATAAGATAAATGGTTTATCCAAAAGGATAACTAATGGTTTGTAATTAATTAATGATTAAGTAAGCAGGATTTAAAAATGATTAAAGTAATAAAAGGGGTATTACTTAATGGAATTAATTAAGGTTTGAGTAATTAAAGGATTAACTTGTTCAGGTTTAAATTCATTTAATTAATTATTATAGGATAATTAATTAATAATTAAAGATTAATTAATTGAGGATAATTAACCAATGGGATAATTACTTAATAAAAGTAATTAAAGGTAAATTACTTAAGTAAAGTTATTAAGAATTAATGAGTGTGATAAATTAAAAGATAATTAATCAATGTAAGTGATTATGGTATAATTAAATTGTGTAATTAATTAAGTGTAATTGATTACTTAATTGAGGATTAATTAGTCAACGTTAATTAATCGAGCAATAATTAAGTAATAAGAAATTAAGAGGTTAATTACTTAATGTAAGAGGATTGTTAAGGGTAGTTACTTAATGAAGTAATTAAAGTAATTAATTATTCAGTGTAACTAATGGAGTTAATGTGGTTAATTTTAGTTAATTGATTAAGTATAATTAATTAAAGAGAATTACTAGATGACAGGTTAAGTATAATTACTTAATGTAGTTAATGAAGTATAATTACTTAGTGAAGTAATTAATGGATAATTACTGGATGTAATTAATTAATGGAAATTACTTGATGGAAAGTAATTAAAGAATAATTACTTAGTGGAAGTAATTAAGTATTAATTACTCAGTGTAATTAATCAAAGGATTACTTAATGTGATTAAAGAATGATTAATCAAGGATGATTAATCAAGATGAATAATTAAGGGATGATTGATTAATTAATTAAGGTTAAATAAGCCAGATTTATAAGTAATAAGTAATTAATTTAATTCATTGGCAGGTAATTAAATTAATTAGAAATGGTATGACTAATTTATCTTGCTTATGGATGTTTGAATGATATTTGAATGCCTTGGATTATTTGTTACCTATGGTATGTGATCATGTTGCTATATGGTAGGAAATGTTTCTGTAATATGATATGTTGGATTGAACAGTGATAAGGTGGTTGTCGATGATGAAATGTTGTGTAAAGTGACATCTAGTGTTTAAAAGTAAAATTGTATTCACTTGAATAATTCGGGTTAAGATGACATTGGTTTCGAAGAGACCGGAGTCGGGTATTAGTTATACCCGAAACCACTTCGATTCTCTATAGATTAATATGTGAAATCAATAGGCTGGAATGAAATGATTTAAGTGAATTTGACCATTTAATCTAAGTTTTGGTACTTAGAAATTAATGTGTGTGATAAGTGATGTCTATAACAAATTGTGAATTTGTAAATTGATACGAGTTACCCCGGGTTTTATGTAGTTTTATGCTGTTGTATTCCTTGTTAATTAGGTTTACTCACGCTGGTTTCCAGCCTCACCTGGTGTTACTTTGATGTAATGGTCGGGTCAGACCGAGTATTACAAATTTTCAGGTAAGGACGTTCTGGAGCTCAGGAGACGAGATGGATGGCAAGAACGTATGGGGTGTTTCCGCTGTAATATATTTCTGATTATCTGAGACATGTTGATTTGTATATGTCCAGTATATGAGTATGTGTGTAACTCTGATGTATTAAAATATAATCGACAGGTATAAGTATTCTTTTGTAAGCTGTTATATTTGTTATTATATTTTATCCTCTGCGAATGTGAGATGTTGGTGTTTCTGTTCTTCTTATTCTTCTATCTCTTTCTTCTTTTTCATAACTATCTGAAATTTTCGGGATCGAAATTTTCGGGTCGTTACATCTCATTGATACGAGTTTAAAACAAAGCAATCGTGTGTTGAGCCTAAACGTAGCTTTGGTATCTTAAGTTTAAAATAAGGCTTTCGTGTGTCAAATTTAGACGTAGCTTTCATAAATAGGATTTAAAACAAAGCTATAATGTAATCAGCCTGAACGTAGCTATCATGTGTAAATTTTAAAATAAGGCTTTCGTGTGTCGAGATTAAATCTAGCTTTCATGAATAGGGTTTATAATAAAGCTATTGTGTGTTGAGCTTGAACGTAGATTTCGTGTGTGTATTTTAAAATAAGGCATTTGTATGACAAGCGTAAACATAGATTTTGTATACGGATTAAAACTACGATATAGTGTGTTGTGCGTAAATGTAGTTTTCGTGTATGTAATTTAAAAAAACTTTTGTGTGTAAAGCCTCAATAAAGCCTTTGTATATAGATTTTAAAGCGTAGCTTTCGTATATTGAGCTCTTGACTAAACTTGATACATAGAAATAAGTCAAGTTTGTTGGAAGCGGATATTAAAGCCGTAAAACCTGAAGTCCACAAATAAAAAATTATGACCTAAGCTAATAAATTTAAATCGCAATAGCAATTTTGAAGAGAAACATGAAGAAGATCATCAACACTGAAATTAACAACTAAATCCTGATTAACTTTTAAATCGAAAGTAGCTAAGTCGGATCGAATAGAAATTGTAAAAATGGTAAATAGACTAACAATTAATAAATCACTTACTAATTGAAAGTCTGGAAGAAATCGAGATTCAAGTAATGAAAGCATATCGATTCTTCTTGCATAAAATTGGTTAAAAAAAGGGAAAAATGGAGGAGGGAGAGCACCATTTATAAAAAATAAAATAAAATAATGGTGAACGTTAGATCACATATGATAAGAATGGATGATGAGGATGAACAAACTAAGTGTTCTACATATTTTTTAAGGAAGGCAAGTAATGGAATTAATGCTGAAACTAAGGATTCAGGTCGAAGTTCAAGGCTCCGGATGCTAAGACAAGGAAATAATTAATATCGAAGGCCAATAACTGATAATGGCATTACACTACTTCTGTGCCGAATTTGTTCCATGCCGCGTTATATCAACATCGCATATCATCCATGTCATACTCTATCAATATAAAAATATGAGAAGGTTGCTGCACTTCATCACTATAGAAGCCTACAATGATGCCGCATTGACTGCATGCCGCACTCAATCAACGCTACATTGATTCATTAATGTCGTATTCCATTAGAGCAATAATGAAGTTATGCAAGAGCAGTGAATGATGTCGTATGAAGTCAACAACGTTGCTTATCAATACCACCTCTCTTTAATGTAGCACCTCATCCATGTTGCATTTCATAAATATCGTGTCACTTTAATACCACATTTCAAGTAATATCGCCACTCTTTAAAGTTGCATATCACCAATGTCGTATCATATTGGTTTTATACTTCATTGACCAAGGAAATTCACTGAAAGTATGTCAGCAACATAATAATAGGCATCGCATATCAGTCGATGTCACAGACTATGAATGTCGTATGTTATCGATGTCCCACAACATCAATGTCGTGGAAATGTCAAAAAGCCATGCAAAGAAAGAAGATTAAAATCATTCACAAGAGCACTGTGAATTTAGTGTATTTCCCTTCATAAAGCTTCAAAGGCATTCATGTTGAAGCTCTCACTAAGATAGCAATCAAAGTCTCACATTGCCAATTGGAGCAAGCATACCTCCTTCCAACCATTATAAATGGAAATGTGCCTCCTTATAGAAATAGGCCCTTAACCTCTTCCTCACTCTTATCACGTTTCCCAATTAGGATCTTCTTCAAGTTCACTTCATCGAGAGCTCGAGGACAAACTAATGACTTAAAGGATAATGAAGTAGAAGAAATATTTGTAAACAAGGGCTTAACAATTAGGTGAACATTTGCACATTTTATGACATGTTCATGATTAAATAAAGAATATGACTTGAGCTTATAGCCTATATTTATTTTGACTTGTCTATTTAATCTTTTGAACTTATGAATAGTGTTTCAAACAATCAGTGAATTATCATAAAACCAAGGAGTATTATTGGAAGTTCTTCGAACCTGCCTCCTTGTACACACAATTTGAACATGGAACCAAATTTCAATTTATAGCACTAAAAGGAGGGCTCGACCCTCCACATGTTTGAAAATGATAGAAACACCCTAAAAGGATTTGAATTTCATATTTTATGAAAAAATTAAAATCCAATCCCCTTTAAATTCAAAATCTAGAAACTAATTATTGTTAGTATTTGCAGGAGTGAACAACATATGCCAGTGTAGGTTTCATCCTTTCAACATCATCCCGATCACCTAAACTATCTCCTGGCTCCAGCTCATATATTACCCAATCTCAATTTTTATTTGATACATCCCTCTCGACCACCATCAATTCTTGCTCAAAGTATCGGGTATTAGCATCCTTATTACTCCATCAATCGACATTGAACTCAGATCGAATCTTGATCTAGATGAAAATAGAATTCATAGATCCAACTAAATTTGAAATTACAGACCTATAAAGATCTCATATTTATTGACGACATCAGATCTCAAGTCAACAATGATATCGAAGGCCCTCGAATGTCGAGGGTCATTGGTATCAAAGTTAGGGCTTAATAACAAAGAAGGATTTCATGTAATGGGGCGTCAAATTTCATAAGCAATACTGTAGGGTAGTTGATGTCGCGAGTAAGCTATGCTATAGGTGGCGATGATACAGTAATCAATGTCATAACCAGTGAGGTCGCTAGTGGTCGATGCCGAAGGTATATTGATGTCGAAAGTGTTTTGGTGGCGTTGAACTCACAAGATGACCACTATCGTGCTATTTAATGCTGCAAGTATTTGATGCAGTAAATAAGCCTTACGGTTAATGCCGGAGGTTATTTCACACCGTAGAAAGAGGTACCGCTAGGTAGTAGATGCTGCAAGGTAGTAGTGCCATAAATTTTATGCCACAAGATTATATCGAAGGGCAGGATCACACAAGTATTCATGTTGACAATCAGATCAATATTGAAGGTTGGTAACCGATGCCGTAAATTGGACCGATCAATGTTGAAGCCCACTACTATGTCATAAATCATCAAATTCATGCCATCATAGAGGATTCGAGGGATACACATCAAAAGCTTTGTGCCAAAAATCTAAGAACTTCTTCAAAAGCTTTATATTAAAGTTTAGCTTCACATCAAAGTGCAGCAATTCATGCTAGGGTGTTTCAGATTTCAAAGATTAATTGCTTTCAAAAATTTCAAGTTTCGATTTTAAAAAAACTGGTACATGATTTCAAGCTTACTAGTTTCTAGCTTATTGATTTTAAGCTAACTAATATTAAGACTACTAATTTTAAGCTTATTGATTTCAGAGATGAGGGATTTCAGAGATATAGGTATATATACAATTGGTTTCAAATAAATATGTTTTGTATAGGTGGATTTATAAAAAATGTGTAAAGATGGTTTCAAAAGAATTTGATTATGAAAATTAATTTTGAAAACTGTCATTTTATTTGTTGATTCCAAAATCAAAAGATTTCAAGTCTATTAATTCTAAAGGGACAATAATTTTAGAAATGAGGAAATTCGAAGAAATTTGATCGTGAGAGTTATCAAACTTCTTATCAAAGTTTCAAATAAGTGTAGGATTTGAAAGTATGATATATGGAGATTTCAAACATGTACATTGAGTTTTCAAATGGAATGGAATATAAGCTTTCAAATAAAAAACAGTTTTATACATGTATACATGTTTTGTATAAGTATGTTTCCAAAAATGTAAGAGCCTCAGATACATAATTTATATATATATGTGTGTGTGTGTGTGTGTGTACTTTGGTTTCGAACATATATAGCCTCATCTACGTTCTTGAATTAGAATATGGTTCTGAGTGAATTTATTTTTATATGTATACATGGTCTTGAGTATAATCATGAAATTGTATATATGTACGAGTTTATAAACATACCAGTTTCATATACATTTTTTTGAAAACCTATGGATTATTAAATGAGAAAATTTCATAAAATAGTTTTGGATATCAGTAGTTATGAAGATACACTATATACAGGCTATTGATTTTTAGATATATGTAGTTTACATATAGGTTTTCAAAGTATATCGGTTTCAAAGACACATGTTTTCAAGTGTATATGTCATTAAATTTGATGTTGCATGATTAGCTTTCAAGGGTGTATATATGAATTTTCAAATGAACGATGATTCTGGAAAATAACCAATTTCAGATGTGAGCAGCGGCTTTATAAATGCATAGTTCCAATTACATAGTGTTTTATATATGTATATGAAAAATTGGTTTTTACCAGGATTACACAAGTATAAATTCTCAAATATAAGTGTGATCAAGATTATGGTAATATGATTTTATATATACACGTTACTTCCGAATGCATTGAGTTTTAATTATATATGGATTGAATGTATCCTACTTTATACATGAATACAACTTTTAAATACATACAATTTCATGTATATACGGTTTTAAATGTATTCTGGCTCTACAAATATAGGTTTTGAGCATATTTTGGGTATCATGGATATAAATACGTGTGTGTATCCGTGTGCGTGAGTTTCATATATTTGGGTTAAAGAATTTATGACTTTAAATATACACATATTTTATGCATATCAATGTTTTGAATATACCAAATTTCGAACATATAACTTCATATCAATATACGTATAAGGTTCTGAATGTGTATGTACTTTCAAGTATATTAGATTTTAAATGCATAAACATTTCAAATATGCCAAGTTTTTGAATATATGGACCCGAACGAATATAATCCTTAGATGTATAAGTATACAAAGTTTTAAATCTGTTGAAGTTCTTGGAAATGGAAGCTTTAAGTATATTTGCCTTTGAATGGATGATATCTTAGGCATGTGTATGTATATATGTATATATATGTACATATATACATATACATGCATACATACATATATATATATATATGATTTTGAATATGTGAAGCTCCATGCATATTTGGTCTTAAGTGGTTTCAGAAATGTATCTTATGTAATTTTTTAGATGTAACGACCCAGGATTTAATTACTTTAAATATAGACATTTATATATTTTCTTAATAATTAATTGGTGAATTTTATAACTCAAATTAAAACTCTTTTAAATAATAACTAATGATTTTGAAATAGTTTTAATTTTTTTAAAAATAATTAGTTTAAGACATAGCAGTTCGTAGAAAAATAGAAAATGTGACCGAAGAACGATTTTCAAAATTTCGACACCGAAAAGTTATCGGGAACGTTGTTTTTCTTTATGCACTATATGTACGTATATATAAGAGTTAATTAACTAGATAATAATACACTTAGAAATAAATTATCTTATATTAATTTGGATTAGTAAGTGATGTGACAAGACATAGTTTTAAAAATAATAAACATTTTATATATATATATTAAGTATTGTCACATCTTTAATTTGTACTCATTAACCATAATTATCTCTTGCCACATCTTAGTTAATTAAAAATTAAACTTATATATAAAGGAAGTGATGTGACTATATATAATAATTATATATATAAGAAAGTGATGTGACTATAGATAATAATTATATATATAAAGAAAGTGATGTGACTGTACGTAATAATTATATATATAAAAAAATGTGATGTAACTAAACATAATAACTATATATATATATATATATATATATATTAACTTAAATAAATGTAAAGGATGATGTGGTAAAATCTAGCGGAGGGTATGTACACTTAGGCTATTTTTGCAATTTAACTTTTACACTAGTATATAAGCCCCTTTCCTACCCTTTTTCTTCATTTTCTAAATCCATTTATACTTTTCTAAGTTCTCTTCCAAGCATTCATATACACTTTAATGGCGTCCTAAATATTTCTAAAAGTCTAAAAAATTTAGTCCATCTACTTTTAAACATCTAAATTCTTGTTTAAAGCTTTCTTTCCTCGTTTCAACACCTCTCCTCCACAAAACAAGCACATAACCACCCTCGACCAACTTAGGCCGAACCCATATACCCTTAAGTCGACTCCTTTGTCCCCTTGAACCCTCCAAAAATCTCATTTTTCCAAATTAAAGCGAAGAATTAGCTCATATACAAGCACTAGAGGAAGTTACCTTGATTTAGTCAACCATTGGTGAGTAAACTTCTCACCTTTCTACTAAAATTTTAAAACATATATCATTGTTTAATTTATTGTATATATGATGTGTGTTTGGGTGAAAATAATTGTTGGTTTGTATGAATGTATAAGTGTTTGAATTATAGTGATGTTTGGTTATGAAATTTATATGCTTATGCAATATGATTTGAAATTAGACTTGGAATGAAGTTTAATGTTTATATTAGTTAGAAAGTTGAGATCTCGGCTTTAGATATTTTGATGTGATATGAATGTTATGGTTTGAATACATGATGTATGCTAAGAAAGTTAGCACCTTTGCTTGTTTAAGCGACATGTATTCCCTTGTGTAAGAGCTTTGAACTTGGGATTTAAAAACATATTTAAGTTAAACTTGTTTGGATTTCAAAAATAGGCCTTTATAATTTATGAAGCGGCAAAGTTTCCAAGAGTTAAAGTTTAAAAGATTCAGAAAAAACCCAATTTTATGTTTTGAAATTACGGTTGTACAGCGATAGTCGTTATGGAAGCAGTTTGTAAAACGAACTACTTTTTCAAATCTACAATTGTTTTACTTAAGTATTTTTATAAAAGTTTTTCTAACTTATGTTAAATAATTATAAAGGTATTTATTGTTTAATTAATTATTTAATAAATGATTAATTAATTAATTAAGGTAATTAGTACTTAATTATTAATCAACAAATGTAATTAGTGCCTAAGTGTTAACTAAGTAAGTTAATTATAACTAATTAAATTATTAAAAGTTATTTATTTAATTAATAATTAGGGATTTATTTATTATTTAATAATTTGTTTAAGATCAATCAATAATTAATTATTTATATAAAAGAGAATTAATTATTAATTAATTACCGATTAAGTTAAATTTAATTAAGATTTTAATTAAGAATTAATTAAGATTTAATTATTATTTAATAAAGGTTTAATTTATTATCTAGGGGTATAAGTCGCTTTGTTTCTAAAATATCTGTTTTGTTTAAAACTATTTTTCTTTTTCGAGAATGTTTTACATCAAGGGATTTCTTTGTCGATTACCCATAAGTTACCTCAAATAAATATGAAATCGAAGTTACTATGTCATGTTTAAATTAAGTATATGGTTATCCATATGTAAACTCTATATAATTACCCTAAGTAGCGGATTATCCGCTATTTATAACTTGACCTATTTTAACTCAGGAAATAAGTTGTGTATATTAGAATTCCCTGGTGAGAACTCGCATACTGGTTACATGCTTCTAAAAGAACCGGAATTGAGTTATCTGAAAATTATCGTTTAGTTTGGAGACCCCATTTTTGGATAAGTATAATTTATCCAGACTACTCCAAACTATTAACGCTCATGATGGATCGTTAGGAATTATGCTTTGGAGATGTATTATTCTTCCCGAGGGTGATTCCAAAATGGAAAACAGTAAATGTTGAAGGTTTGTTCAATCCCGTAACAACCTGTATGGATGAATGTTAGCATTGCATTGGTTGTTTGGAGGGCAGTGTTAGCATTCTAAGATGGTATACTCAAGGAAAAGGTAATCATAACCTCAAGCCTCGTTAATTCGAAAATGACTAAAATCAGGGGATACGCTTCAAGGCTATGTGGTTCGTTACCATTAGGGTACGGTCATCACCCAATCTATATCGATATTGTATATTACGTATGCTTGGGGCCCATTTAGGTTGCTGATCACGCCCAAGGTGATGACATACTTGGCGCTAACCAGCAAGGGGTAGGTCCGGTCTTGACTCGTAGGGAGTCTATGTGAGGCTCTCGGTGTATTTTATCTAGATATGCACTGTGGTATGTAGTACCCCGGTGCCTTGTCATTGTTGGAATCCATTTTCCAATACGTGCCTTTACGGACTTAGTTGTGCCTAACTACTTTTCAGCTATATTAAATATTTATTTTAAACTTAGATGTTATGATAATATCAAATGATTTTATATAGAATTGTTTTGGTTATCGTGAGGCAAACACCCGATCGCGTTTATGTGCGACGTGGTCTTATGAGATACTTTTGGTTTAAAGTTTTTTGTTTGTTTTTGGTTATAGTGTTAAACACTTAAGTTTTACTCACACCAGACCCATGTCAGACCCGGAGTTTTATTTTCTTCCCTATAACTCTTAGGTAATCAAATTTGTATGAGTAGCCAAGTGATCCAAGTTTCTCACGGATGCATTTTCGAGAAGCTTGTAGTAGGTGGCTTCAACATTAGCTAGCTACTATCTTATTCCGCTGCATATATATGTTTGTATTTTGTATTAGTGATGTGAGGACAGGAAGATATAACTGTCCCAGTTTGGAATCTTGTACTATTATGACTCTGATGTACTTGTATGGCATATCCATATAAAATCTTATATAGGTTGTGAGATTCTATGATTGTGAAGTTTCTTCTTATCTCTCTTTTCTTTACCCTAACGGTTCATCTTTCGAAGTATGAAAGGCGGATCGTTACACGTGGTATCAGAGCTTAGGTGAGAAAACACCTTGGCTTTCGATTGTGGTCGACTTCGAGAGCGCGTATTTGTATACATATATATTCTTATTAGTTAGATCAACTTTGATAGGTTTGACTAGTACCCTTTCGTACAGATTTAACTCGTTTAAGTATCCTAAAGACATCATACTTTAATCGGGTAGTGAGAATGAGTTTGAAAAGTGGTCGAGGAAGAGGAAACAATAGCACAACAACCACAAATGGAAGAACCCCGAATGTTAGAAGGGGTGGAATAGTTGTTGAGGCCGTAGCTCTAGTTCAGCCTCGAGTAAACTTTACAACTCTGTGCAAGGATTTCACAAATCTAGGAAGAAAACCTTTCAAGGGTACCGAATCTATCATTGAAGCACAAGCTTGGCTACAGTCATGTGAGAAGATTTTCAAAGGCTTAAACATTCCTAATGATTAGAAACGTTTCTTGGCATCATGGCTATTGCAAGCGGATGCAGCTGCATGGTGGAATTCTTTCATTGTAAATGTTCCAAAAATGAGTTCTCATGGGATAAGTATTCGAAGAATAATTCATGCCAACTATTGGAAAAACTCGATTATATACGTTTCATGGATCTCAAGTAAGGGGACCTGTCGATGGTCGAATATAAGATGAATTTTAGTGAGTTATCTCATTTTGGTCCTAGACTTATTGATACCCCGCTAAAGAAGAATGATATGTTCGTATTGGGTATGAGGGAAGAGCTCCATGAAAAGATGAACGCTCATATTAATGAATCATTTGTGGATCTTGTAGACATAGCCCTGAGATATGAAGTGCGTTTGAAGAAGAAGCCATCAGCAGTAACATCTTGTGGCGGTACCGTTAATCCAAATAAAAAGAAGTTTAACCCAAACTGCAAATGGAAGCAGGGTAAGGGAAAACCAGCTGGAGGAGATAAGGGAAACAAATATAAAGATATTGTTTGTTTCAATTGTAATAAAAAGGGGCATATTTCAACACACTGTCAACAGGCAAAGGCTATCTCTCCAATGGTCTGAAGACGCTTTTCTATAATTGCCAACAACCTGGACCCATGGTTAAGGACTGGCACTAAAGGGTCAGCATATGAAGGTCTATGCTATAAAGGACGAGCCCTCAGCCTTTGAAGATGTTAAAGGGAAGGAGTCTTGGAATGTACTTTACTTATTAATAGCATTTTTGTTAGAGCTTTGTTCGACACTGTAGCTTATCATATTTTCATGTCTAAAGAATTGGCAGATGGATTAGAATTTACTACGAAATTTATAGAAACCCCTATCTGTGTGTCAAATCTCATTAGTAGTACGACCAGTCTATGTTTAATTTGTAATAATGTACATGTAACATCCCGCCTTTTTGCATGCCTTAAATCGACGATAAACCACACACGTCGGACTCAAACCATACAGAAGGGCGGATTGTTATGGGGTAAATAAGATAAAGCAGAGAAAGAAAAACAAAATAGAATCTTGCAGCGGAACGATAAAATATAATAATCAAATAAACAGTTCATGAAGCTATTTACAAACGTTTGATTATACTTATACAATACATATCAGAGTTACACATACCAGAGAATAATAAAATAATGCAGCAGAACAATGTAGTAATATAGTATTAATACGATCTTTGTCTTCGCCCTCCATAAACAAGGTCTTCAAATCCTGTAATGCTCAGACTAACCCGAGCGAATTGAAAAGACAAAACACTCGAGTTAGAACTAAAAGATCTTATGTAAGTTAAATCAACGGTAAATAATATGAATGGAACGGTGTCAGAGATGTTTTGCGAGATTTGACATCT
Source organism: Allium cepa (assembly GCA_030765085.1). Classification (NCBI taxonomy): domain Eukaryota; kingdom Viridiplantae; phylum Streptophyta; class Magnoliopsida; order Asparagales; family Amaryllidaceae; genus Allium; species Allium cepa. Next base: position 885,685,838 of record CM060932.1, read on the forward strand.
CCTATCCAGTGTCAAACGTGAGTGCAGTAACTTAAGAGATGTTCGGGATTCACATCTCCTAAGGATCCGTTAAGCTATTTACTGTGTAGTCATATACGCTATTATAATAATGTCTATTAGTAAAAAAAACTTACTTTAAAATAGCGTTAAGGGGTTACCCATATAGCCCTTAACACGTAATAATGCCAATAGTCTATATTGTACCGTAATACCACTTGATCGGGAGGCTACCAGAGGATACACCATAGGTACGACACAAATCAAACTCGTACAAGGCGTGCTAGGGAAGGTGACACGGCACAACTAGGCAATGCCAGGGTAGATATACCAATTACGATTCCGGACCGGTGGTAATACGTAGCAGCTACTACCGCCCCCTTCGAGCCACACCCCCAAAATCAAAAGGGCCCAAATCAATCACAAAGTAATAGAATGGTATCGAAGGAATGTGTCCGATAAAAGGTGCTATCTTCTTAGCCAGTCGATCGCTCCTGTTTTACCCACCTTATGTCAACTCACGGGAGTCGGGTCCACGTATATACCTTAAAGGAAACGCCGCCACCATCCTACTTCATTCTGGAATCTCCACCGCGTACACGGTTCTTAAAGTGGTTTTTTGAGTTGGCAGAAAGTATGACAACCTCCGATCTCAGTCTCTTTAACAACCCAACGTTATTATAACACCGCGGTCTTTTCAAAATAGTTTATGCTTCAAAACCAGAATATAATATCCATTTCAAACCATATAAATACGATATCGTTTCCGTTTAAAACCCAAATCAATATGATATCATTTTTATAAAGACCCAAATCAATATAATATCCTTTTTAATAAAACCCAAATCAATATAATATCACTTTTTTCTTCAAATACATCCTTTTTCCAAAATCATAGCGCTTTCATATTTATACACTTCGAAACCAAACACTTGAAATTTTAACACTTTTAAAACATAATAATTTGAAATTCATAACTTCGAAACATTTCAATTTCAATAAAACATTTCAATTTTGATATATTTCAAGGCCATAAATATAAATTTCAAAACTAAATTTGATAAATTCGATTCAACAATTAAATTTTCTATTATTTAGTTTTGAAATATTTTACATAATAAATCCCTTATTATTTAAATAAAACTCAAATGACAAATAACCAAATATTTCCTTTAATTCATTTATACTTGAAATACTCATTTAATTCACCTTGACCCCAAAATCAAGTTATAATAATTATACCTTTTAAAATTTCCAATTTAATAAATTTCACATCAACTTTTTTAGTTTAATTCTTAAATAAATTTAATTTCAGATAAATCTCTAATTTATCTCCCAGCCTTAATTTATTTAAATCATTATACATTCTATATTAAAATAAAATGTAAACACTTACTCACATTTATTTTAATAAAAATCACTCTATTATTATACTTATTTTTTATTTAACAAACTTATACATAGCTTAAATTCAAGCATTTAACTATATATAAAAATAATATTTATATAATATCAAAAATCAATATTCATTAAACCATATATTTCTTTCCAAAACCATAGAAATCATTTTCAAAATATTTTAGATATAGACCATGGTGTATGTATATAATTTTATACCGTATGGTTAAGTGATACAGATATTTATCATTTCAATCCGTAATTTAAAATAAAATATAGTTATATATCATTTCAAACCGCAATCCCGAATGAAATAAAAATGCATAACAACTAGCAGTTTATAACAATATAAAATACAACATCCATTCATCCAATATCAATCCTCAACCATTTATCACAATCATCATCCAATTCAAACAATAACATTAATATAACAGATAGCAAACAATAGGAATTTACTGACGGTTTATATTCAATAATAAATTAAACAACTATTTAACTGGCAGTTTATATGCGGTAATAAATTTAATAACAATTTAATTCCAATAAATTCAATTTAACTGAGATGATGATTAAAAATATATCAAACAGTCATAAATAAACTTCTAATCACATCATAGATCAATTTAACAAACATAAGAAATTTTAGAAGTTGTGAGTGGGTTAAAACACTCACCTTTTGAATTTAAGTTGAATTTAAATCCAATTTAAACCCAAAATTTGAACAATCTCAAAATCCATCCAAACCATAGTCAAAATGTCTAGAATTCCAATAGGAACCTAGCGGAGAAAACCGTGCGTGAAACGGACCTCATATGTGAAAGTGATGCATGTTAGAACATTATACAATTTGAATTTAAATAAATAAAATATTAGAATAACATTACACTTTAACACCTTCTTCCACTCACGCTCAGCTACAGGAAAACGCGCACCATCTAGAACGCACAAACCCACATCCCAAACTTTGACCATTGATCACGAGCACCTCCGGCCACCTGACTTCCCGCGACCTCCCCTATTCACTCGCTTATGACGAGGTGCATCTCCCCACGGCCACGACCCACCCTCCGGCTGCCTTAATTTGCATGTGCCACTACCATGCCGTTAAGGGTTTCAAACCCTAAAACACCAATTAACGCCGCCACAGGTCGAGCTAGGCCACAAGACCACCACCCATCGACTCCACGTAGCGACCTCTACGATACCCACAATTTAATTTTGCCAAAATATTCTCGAATTAAAAATACCCAAAATGAATTAGGGTTTTGAGATATTCAAGCTTTGACCAAGATTTGTCATTGATTCGAGCATCAATTCCGAAAATAGACGCTAGAAGCAGATTCATTTTGACGAGTTCTTCGAATCTCATGTTTTTCGGAAATTTTTTGAGGAGTTTGAAAATTTGGCTTTGGATTTAATTTGAAATTGTAATTGGAATTTTGGTTTGTCTGCCATTGGAATAAGGAGGAGCAAATGGAATTGTACGTACAGAAAAATGAACATAAGAAATAGGCTAGGGTTTATAACTGGATATATATGCGAAGCTGAAATTAAAATGGACCAGATTGATTTGGATCGAAAGTTGAACGATATAAGGCCCGAAAGGCCGTTCTAACTCTGGAACGAAAATGGGTCAACCTATATATCAAAAATAGATGTTTTAAAATATTTTAAACGCAATTAAACAGGTTTCAAGTCCAAATTCCATCGTATGAAGAAGTTATGCCAAAATCAAGTTATTTCAAATTGATTTCAATTGATTTCAATTAATTGATTTCCATGCATTTCGAGCCCGTACGATCAAACGACAAGCCCGATCGCTACGAAACTTGAAATCCTACAATAATTCACCGTTATAGATCCGATGAAATTTGTTTCGTCGTAATCCGAGTAAGTAGCCAAAATGGCTATTTTCCAGTTAATTAAATAAATTAATATTAAATTAATTAAATCAAATTTCAATTTCAAATTTAATAAATCATAATTTCTCTCATTTTAAATTACTTGGACATTTACCATAATTTGACACAAATTTAGATGTCACTTTAAAGTTGATTCATTCATCAATTTCAGCGTTAAATTTCATTTTTATTAAATTCAGAAATTATAAATTTAATTTACAATAATTCCATTTAATTTACTTTTCATTCCATTATTCAATTCATTGATGTCAAATGGATGAAATTAACATTGGACTCATGACCTATTTCATTAGTATCCTCCAATTTCAACTTAATTTTCAATTAACGTAATAATTAAATATTTAATTTCAGTTATTTGCAATTAATCCAATTATTGAATTTTAAATTTCAAATAAAAAAAAAAATCTTGATTTCTATTGTTTAAATCAACCAATTGTCATATTATAAATGGAATTGACATTATTTCCAATTATTTATCTACTTTACAGTAACATTGATTTATCAAATTACAGTTTATTACGTATTATATTATAAGTTAATATGACTTTGAATCTATTTCCCAATTTACTATTTTCGATCAGCTATAACCCTACAATTGTTTCAATTTATTGGGATTTCGGTAAATTAGTTATTTATTAACTTGCATTACACTCTTACATTTCATTTCCATAATTAATTCATTAACAAGTTATAAATTTTAATTAATAATTCACAAATTTATATTTTCTTCAATATTAAATTTACAATTGTAATTATTACTAATTTATGGGTCCTTATAGTACAAAATTCCTACCTTACCCATAGTTTCCCATGGAACATTTTTGTGCTTGATTTTAAAGGTTTTGATGTTTTGTTTGGAATGCATTGGCTAGCTACGTATAACACTATCCTTGACTGCGTTAATCTGAGTATAGTGTTGAAAGCCAAGACCAGTAGGATATCGGAAAGAATATCGTGTGAGGTCCTAGATAATCATATGAAAGTTTCCTTTATTCCTTAGAAGCATCCTATAGAGCTAGAGTCTATATTAGTTTTTAAAAATTTCCTGGATATTTTTGAGTCGATTAGCAGTTTGCCTCCAAATCAGCAACCCAATTTCAAACCTTTCAATTTATAAGTTTCAATAAACTTCATTTCAATAATAATTGAGTTTATATAAACAAATTTATTTCAAATTATCATTTAATTAAATTCGAATATTAAGGATCTTAAATCATTTAATTTAACCAATCCGGTGTCCGTATATAAAACTCTACCCTAGGGTCAAGTGGTACGGATATTTATTATTTCAATCCGCAATTTAATATCTTACGGTTATATATCATTTCAATCCGCAATCCCGAATGAAATAAAAATACAAAACAAACTTGCATTTTATAACAATATAAAATACAACATCTATTCATTCAATATCAACAGTCAAACATCCATCACAATCATCATCCAAATCAATTAATAAATATCAGTATAGAGCAGATAATCAATAACAAGTATTTAGCTTGCAATATATATTCAATAATAAATTAAATAAAGATTTAATTTAATAAATTTGAATTAACTGAGATGATGTTTCAAAATATAACAAACAGTCATAAATAAATTTTCAATCACATCAAAAAATTAATTTAACAAACAAAAGAAATTTTAGAAGTTGTGAGTAGGTTAAAACACTCACCTTTGAATTTAAATTCAAATTAAGCCTAAAATTTGAACGGTCTCAGAATTCGTCCAAACCTACCTCAAAATGTGCAGAATTTCAAAACGATCCAGCGGATCAAATCGCGCTTAAATCTGAGTTCGTATGTAAAAGATATTGCGATTAGAACATTTGAAAACAAAATTTAAAATTAAATTTAAACAAATGAAGCAAAACACTATCATTCTCCCAAAGGGCCACGTCATCACGCAATTATCACCGAAACCAAAAACCTAATTTGAACGCGAATAGCATGCTGCTGCCTTCCTCATCGCGCCGACCTTAGGTGATCGACCAAGCCACGAGATCCATGACGAGCTCGCTCCAACCCTTCGACACAGCAACGACCGCCGCGACACCACTTCCATCCTCCACGCTCACGAAAAAGAACAGCTGCCGTCGATACATTCTAAACCCTAATGAATTATGCAGCATGATCCAACCATCGATTCGCAAAACAAATCACCTAGATGCTACCCCCTTGACCTCCTCTACAATACCTCACCTTTGAATCGGCAATCCGTCACAGTCGAATCAACGCGCGACCGATGACCGCCAATTGCTCACAGATTTCTGGCCACATAGAAATCTAAATTGAAAAATGATTCAAATATTTGACTTGCGCCCGTCGAGAGCTTCAAATCCATATATAATTGGACATAGTTCATGGAGTTTGATTTTCAATTTGATTTTTGATTTGGATTTGAAATTTGGAAATTTGGTTTTGTCTGCCATTAGAATGAGGAGCCGAGAAGGAGATGTACGTATAGAAAAATGAGAATAAGAAACAATTAGGGTTTATGATGAGGTATTTATAGGAAAAGCTAAAAAATAGATTGAACGGACACGATTGATTGAACGGTAAACGACCCGAAATGCCCATTTCGACTCCGGAATGAAAATGGGTAAACCCATATATCAAAATAGATATTTTCAAATATTTTAAATTCAATGGAAAAGGTTTCAAGTCCTAAGTCCATTGTATGAAGAAGTTACGTTAAAGTCAGCTTATTTCAAATTGGTTTCAATTGATTTTAATTAAGTTGATTTTTAGGTATTTCGAGTCCGTACGATCAAACAACAAGTCCGATCGATACGAAACTTGAAATCCTACAATAATTCACTGTTACGGATCCGATGAAACTAGTTTCATAGAAATCCGAGTCAGTGGCCAAAATGGCTTTTTCAGTTAATTAAATAAATAAATATTAAACTAATTAAATCAAAATTTTCAAATTCTAATTCCATAATTAACAAATCTTATCATTTTTGATTTCTTAAACAACTACACTACTTTGAACAATTTAGATATCAATTCAAAGTTAATTAATTTACCCATTTCTGTATTTATTTTCAATTTTAAATAAATTCATTAATTATCAATTGAAATTCCAATAAATCCATTTATTTGATTTCTCAACCTAGTTATGAAATCAATTATTAATTTGTCATCTCATAGGTAATATTAACTTTGGTTTATATACTAATACATCAATAATTTACCAATTCATCCAAATATCAATTGTCACAGTATTTAACTTCATTTATTGTGAATTGAATTCCATTTGATTATAATTAATTCCAAATAACTGATTTGATTCAATTCTAATCCTTTTTATTAAGTCTTTTATCACTCTATAAACCTAGTTAATATTTGTTTGTCTTTCATTACATTAATATTTTTTAAATTTCCATCTTTCCTTTGTATTAACTGTTGTTTAAATTATATTGAATTTGTCAAATGTACGCATTTATTATAACTAAAACCTCAATTAATTTATTCAACTTGGTTTTGTTCCTTTATTTTATCTATGAATAAAATATACATTTCCGTTTATTTTATTACATTCACACTTTACAATTACTGTCCTCACTCACATTAATGAACATTTACTTTCATTTAAATGTAATTGATTTCCGATTAATTTCATAGACTAATTATATAGGTAATTTATGATGATTGTTACGATAACCTTAAATTTACACATAAGTTTATTATTTTCAACTCATTATTATAATTACTTACATAATATGAATTCATTCAATACCATTAATTATACTAATTCATTTATTTACACAACACTTACCCTTATTTACTTGTGTTCAATTTATACCTAAATATAACATTTATAGCTAAATTAATAGATCAATTAAACAGTAACTTACAACCGTTACTATAACCATAAATTTACATTTATGAGATCATTATTTACACACAAATGTTACAATTCCTTACATAACTCAAATTTTATTCAATGGTCATTTATTTCATACTGTTTCGTTTATTAAACTAATGTTTACATTATTTTTCTTATATTAATTCTATAACCAAGTCTAACAACTTTCATCATTTCATTATGGGAATTTCATTGTCAATTGTTAATAATTAGTTTTAATTACATTGTCACATTTCATTTTAACATTCCTTTCATTATAAAATTACAAAGTTTATTTTCATACTTAATACCAAACTTACAAATTTAACAAATTTAATAAAAATTTATGGGTCGTTACACTCTCCCCCACTCAAAACTTTTCATCCCCAAAAAGGAAAAAGAAGGGAAAAGAAAGAATTCAGTAAACAATACATCTTATTCAAAAATATTAACTTTATAAACAAATAAATTTACAAAATTAATTAATTTAAATAAAATATACCGATTTATAACCATTAAATCTTTTTGTACCCAAATTAATAAAGTTTGGAAAACATCCTCCAAAATTTATTTAGGTCCAAATTTTACGGAAAATTTCGGCAGTCTCATTTGTACGGAGAAGCTTGGGAGAAAATATAATACCAAATATAACAATATATATCATAACATCTCAAAATTATATATCCCAACAACGGGAAAATATATATAATAGCGCTAGAAAACCGTAAACCCAGAACGTACCTATTTTTCGGCAATTAACGCTTATTTTATGAAACTAAAAGCAGTAGCAATTGCTTCCATAACCTGTATTTCACTTATATAATCCCAAAAAGAGTTCATAATTATATAAAATGAAATATTGAAAGTTGTTTCAACCACTAAAAGACAAAACAACAATCATTTGCAACCAACATATAGTCATCATATGAAATCAAACACCAATCAACTATCAATCCATGTCAACCAAACAAATAGTTGGTTCGGGCTTAGACACTTGTAAATTGCATAGAATGCCAAATAACTACCAAGTGCACTATTTACTCAACAGCCTTAGATGAAACTAAATAGATTATTCATACATACAAACAATTTGAAGTATCCTTGCCCAAACAACCCATAAACCAAAACAAACAACAAATTCTAACATTATTTATGTTTATTCTTATAAATTTTCTTTCACAACATTTGTTGTTTATCCTTTTTTTCTTCATTCAGTGATTTCTTTCTTTAATTTTACACTTACTTCATAAATTTTTTTTATTCCCATTCATTCATTTAGTGTTTATTTCATTTATTTGCATTTATACTTACATAAATTCATTTTCATTTATTAATATCATGTAAATTTTCTCTTTATTGCATTACATTCATTCATTACTTAATTTCATTTATTTACATTCGTTTATCTACATTCATTTATCAATAGTATTCATGTTCCATTCAATTTCTTAGGATTTTAATTCATTTGACTTAAATTTATAATCATTTATTTATAATACTTACTTTTCTATTATATTTAATTATAGTAACATTTCAATTGTAACTTAAGTTTATAACTTTATAACATTAATACTTATTTACTACAGAGTTTCATTGAATACTTTCATTATTTTAAGTTTTACTTGTATAATGTCCTATTACATTTTCTTACTAAATATTAAAACTTTTAATATTTGGTAAGTTATATTGTAACGACCCAGAATTTCTATTAATTAAAATTCGTATATTTAATTGAATTTAAATATTAACAAGTGAAATTAAACATTCGAATAAATTTTAATTTGAATATCTAGATTTAATTAGATAATTAAATCGATAAATTTAATATCTGAAATAACAGAAATAATTGAAAGTTGGGTTTAATATAAATGAAATTGATTTGTAAAATTTTATTATATCATATTGGAGTTATAATGATGTTATGGAACTTTTAAAATTGAATTTAAAGTTAATTTGTTAAAATTGAATATTTTAATATTTAATTGACGTCTAAAAATAGCCATTTTTCAAACAGTCTCGGATTTCGATGAAACCAGTTTCATCGGATCCGTAATGTTATATTATTATAAGATTCCAAATTTCGTGTCAATCGGATTTACCGTTTGTCCGAGGCAAGCCAAAACGCATAGAAATTAGTTTAATCGATTTAATTTAAATTTGACCGTTTATTTCTGTAACTCGCGCATACGACCAAATTAGCCTCCAAAACACGTTCCATTGTGTTCGGAATGCAGGGTAAACCCTAGAAACGCCAGCCGGTACGCTTCGTTTGGAGTTCGGAAATTTTCGGATGAATAGTAATTTGGCAATTTTCTATACAAGGACAACTTATTTTCCCATTTGCAAACAAGAGGGCTAGGGTTTTACAGCAGCCGCCATTTGTTTTCAATGGCCACCATCATTCGAAACTTCATTCCCTCCGATCTCTCAATCAGTAAAGAATTAGCCTTCGAGTTCTAAAGCAAAGGTGTAGAGGACATCAAGATCTATCCATCTAACGGTGGAGATTGGATATGGAGGCTCGACGTGGGGGCTAGGGGGGAACGATTGGCTGATGTTCGTGCACGAAAACCGAGGCCATAAGGAGGCCGAGCTTCACCGGTTCGCTGGTGATGATAGAGTCGAAGATGGCGCACATCACGGCGGTCTTTGATCGTGTTATAAGCAAGAGACGATGGCTCGACAATTCAAAGAAGAATGAAGGCTTGGGTTGTTTTTGTTCGAGCATGGCCTGGGAACAAACGGGAGAGAAGAAGCTAAAGAGCACGGCCATGATTTTTTCCTTTCAAAATCTACGGCCTGATTTGGTTTAAGGTTTAAAATAAGAAAAGAAATATGTAAATTAATTATATTTAAAATTTGTGTAAACTTAAAAAATGTGTATCTTTGTCATACGAGGTCGAAAACGTACGAAACCAGTTGCGTTGGCTTCATTTTGTCAAGCTCTACACAATGGAACTGGATTGGAGTATTTTGGAGCTAGTGAGAATTTCGGATAAAATTAAACGCACGTTTAATTTTATTCGAAATAAAACGCGGAAACTGAATTGAAAGCAAGGTCAGAACTTCTCACTCAATCGAATTGTTCCGATTTTTTTTTTGAATAGTTAGATTTAAAATTGTTGATTGTATGCCTGGATGATAAATCATTATCTATTGATTGTTAAGATAGACATTAAACGCCGTTAGTAACCGGAGGTTATTTATTAAAAACATATACCGCGAATATTTCACTGAAAAGTGAAATTGGTATTATTTATGTACTTGGAGTTGATTTTCCCACATTATATAGCGGATGAGACCCTATTGCGCAGCATAATAGCGGATAATATTTTATAAATCCCATATACCGTGATATTCCGTATTGGAACGGAATTGGTATTGTGCTAATGTCTTTGGATGCAGGGAAACAGGTCGGAGGGATCCAACTGAATTCCTTACCAGTATTTATTTGATTACAGATATTGTGATGTTTGTTGATTATCATATCGATATATGATATTTGGATGTCGTGATTGACTATTTGGTGCTGTTGCATCATTGGATCCATTTTTGAAGTTTTAAATAATGATTTTTGATTTTAAAAAGAATTTTAAAGTGATTTTTGAAAGCATACGTTTTATTAAATTTTGAATTGTTAAAATAAATAAACATTAAAAAATTATTGTTATAAAAGTTATATTTTTGGAAAACAGTACTTAAGTATGATTTTGGAGTTATATAAGTTTTAAATAACGTTTTGTAAATTATTAAAAGGATTGGTTTATTTAAATTGAGATTTTTTAATTATTATAAACGGTTTATATAAAAGATTTCTAAGATTTATATTTATAAATTAAAAGTATAGGAATCGTGAAACGATTTTTCATAAAACGTTAAAAAGAAGTATAAATGGATTTCATAAGTGAATGAAATAATAGATTTATAAATTGTGAAGTTATAAAATGAATAGATTTTCTAAAATATAAAATTATAAATAATTAACTTTAAAGTTGGATTTTTGGCATATAAATGAGATTTAAATGGAATTGGTTAATAAGGGATTTTTTATAACTTGAAGTTTTTATAATATATAAATGTGAATTTATAAACATTGGTTTATAAATTCAACATTGATTGAATTTGATAAGTAAATTTTTGTAGCTTATTAAAGGAGTATATTCACGATTTTGGGACAGTGGATAATTTTTGAATGGAATATGTAAAAGTGTTGAATTTGGTTAATGATTTATATTCACGATTTTGAACAGGGAATAATATATTAAAGGAATGTTTAGGGAGTGATCTTTTAAATGGAATTAAAACAATTTGAAGTTGTTTTAAAAAGTATTAAGTGTGAAAACCATAGATTTCAACATTCATTGTTGAAATAGACGTTTCGAGAAATAGAAGGAAATAGTGGACTATATTACTGTTGTTATGGTAAATGATTTTCGAAAAGAAATGTTTTATATAGTATTGGGATTTATATATCTATCTAAATTTCGAATCCATATACTAGTGATTTTGGGTCGTCATAACGATGTTTTACGCAACATTTGTTTTGACTCAAATAAATGTGTTTGAAAGAACGTTTTCTTTAAAGAATGAAATATATGCTTAATTTCGATTTAAGTATATTGAATATTTTCCAAGTGTTGAAAATAAATGGATTTGTGAATTACTTATTATTAAATAAGTATGGAATGTTTTCCAATATGAAGTGAATACTTTGAGATTTTATCTTTTAAAGATAAAGTAAAATTGAATATTAAAATCGATTTGGAAATCGTATATTCATAGATATTTAGGAATTGTAAATTCACTATGGAATTTATAAAAGAAAGGTAAATTTGTTTAAAAATAAACGTTGATTTATTTTTGAAGTGTGGGAATAAATTTACGGATTTGGAACGTAAATTTAAAGTAAATCGGTATTTAATTGGTTTAAATGAACCATTTTGAATGAAAATGAATAAAGAGTTGTGAATATATCTCGTGTAGGGAAACGATTTGAAATTTGTTTTCAAAAGTTGTAAAGGTGAAAAGTGATTTGGAATTGTTTTCAAATGGTTGAAATGTGGAAATTATATATCTAGTAAAGATATTTTGGAAATTAAATAATTTGGAAAATTATTTGGAATCTGGTGATGTTGAGCATGCCTATTGATAGTTAAATAACCGACTATCAATATTTACCTTTAAATAGGTATTTGTTGTGATTTTCTTGAATTTGAATGCCACACTTATTTTTAAAATAAGCGCTCACTATTCGGGTTAGCCGGGAAAGGACCTTGGGGTCGTATAACCCATTCAGAATATGTGATATGTCGTTACGGATTGCATTTGATGACCGGTGTTGAAGACCGGATACTTGTGAAAACAGAAGGATTACCGTCGAATATTTCTACATCGGCTGATCTTCGATATAGAAATTTATTACCCTTTGTGATGGGAAGTCCGGTCGTGATTAGTGAATATCCGGATTGCAAGGACTTCTTTGTAAGTGCCTTCGGTTCTGTTCGATCTCGGAACGGACTTGTATGGATGTGTGTCTGACGTTACAATTTGAGATGTAAAGCTGGTTTCTATCAAATATGTTTCCGTTGGTGGCGGAGAATTTATTCTCTTAGCTTAACACCCTTAGAGGTTATGTAGTTGATGGTTACTAGTGATATATTCCCAAATTGGTAATGTGGCATACGAAGTGTTGTTGAGCATTTGATGATCAAAGCACGGCTTTTGTATAAAGCGTGGCTTTGTGGACGAGACTTCGTCGGACCTCACACCTCGGAAATGGTCAAAACAGGAAGGATGCAGCAAGGTTATTAGGGTGTAGCGCCCCTTTAGTGTATGTCATTCCTTCTGGATAGAGGTGGTATCATGGTATGGAGCCCAGATACTTAACCTATGTTGTTGCTGCAAATTTATTGCTTTGTGGTTGTTGGAAATCGAGGATCCTCGGATATAGATCGGTTAGAATCGGAGAATGACATATTCGTGTCAGTAGTTACCTAGTTTGAAAGGTAACCCCACTACAAGAAAAACCATTTATAGTTGCAAAAATTTGTTGCATTTCCGTTAAATGCAACCAATAATATTTTCACTAATAACATAAACGCGACCAAAAACATTTGGCGTTCCCACCTTTCCTAAAAATTTCCGCGTAAGCTAAATAAACGTGACCAACCTAAATCCATTTGTATACTTAGAAAAATTTATTATCCTCTTTCACTTTTACCCCTTTCGCTTTCTGCTGAAGTAAAATTTCCCACCTTTTAATCGAGCTCAAATTTCATAGTGCTGAAAAGTTTGTCCTTTTCATCGTCGATTCCATTCGATGTACTCCACTCAACGTCGTCGCGGCGGCTAGCATAAGTTTCTCCTTACAGTACAGGTATATTTTGGTACGAATTTTTTAAATCGATTTTGTTGCTCAATTTGATTTTATATTAATTTGAATGCATCGTATTCTCAAATTTTTGTCTAACTTGAGCAGTTTATTTAACCCTAATTTGAGCAGTTGATTTCCCTTCGTCATCATCGCGCTACTCCTCTCCTCTCCGCAGTCAATCGATTCCTCTTTCTATGTACTTCCATTTGATTGAGATTCTACACAAATCTTAAATTGGTATGGATTTTATACTCTATTTTATGATTATATATTTGTTTGTATGTTTTAATATTGATTATATAAATCGAATTGCAAAAACCCTAATTTGGTTGAGATTCACGATTTTGCCATCCATCCCTCCCGTTGTTAAAACATTGTCGTTCCATGGCAGTACATTGTCGTTTCGTTTTTTGTTGGAAAATTGTAGAAGGTATATGTTCTATCTATACTGCTTTTCTTCCTTCTAGAAATCAATAAAGTTATGTTTTATAACTTATTGAACAATTATGAGTGTTTGTTAATAACTGATTGATGCTCTAGCTGCGCAAATAACTTCAATATAGTGAAAATTGCTACTATTGTCTGACATCCCTAGTAATAGAACATGAGAATATTTGTATGGCTGAGTCAGTAACTTCATGAGAATGTTATGTTATTTGTGCAGTCTGCTTTAGTCTAGCTAAATGTTAAACATCATTTTATTTTTCTATTATAAGTTACTAACACAACTGCTTTTCGGTACACAAACATAAAAAGTGAATTTCATATTACTAAACTACATTTTGGCTTTCATTTCAGCAAGCTATCGAAACACTGTTTTACTAAAACCTGTGACACCCTTAATAAAATATATTTAATGTCCCACATTCGGTTTTGATGGTAAAACAAGCTTAAATGTTATCCCATTGTTTCATGTTTTTCTTCAATAACTAAATTTCATTCCTAAACGTGGCATTGGTATATGATTAATACAAGAGATGTTTCTTTGTGATAATTTAGGAGTTTGGTTTCCAAATTTGATTTGTTCAAAATCAGTTTATGTTAGAAAATGTAGTTTATTATCCTTACTATGGGCGTGTTACCAATGTTCCAGATAGTGCATTATTTGTAAGATGCTTGGTTGTTTTTTTGGGTAATAACTTCAACGTCTAGTTATTTTTTTGATTACAACAGATAACCAATTTATACGTCAAAGATTGGAAACTTATTTTCCTTCATATGTCGAAAATGGAAAAAGACTGGGTTTTTTTAAGCAAGTGATAAAACCATGATTAACTTAATATGTATTTTGAGAATTATAACATATAATCTAATATTAAAGCTCAATTTTTTTATTTGTTTTACTTTTTTCATAGAACTAGTATAGAGTACTGACAAGGAGCAATGAATTTTCTGAATGCTGCAAAGAGGAATGGAAGAAGTGTAGAAAAAATTTTATGCCCTTGCAAGGATTGTCGGAATCTTAGTCGTCATGATGAACAAATCATCGTTGAACATTTAATTATAAAAGGAATGGACTCTAAATACATGGGTGGTGTATGGTTTAACCATGGTGAAGAGATAAATGTAGAGAAGAAAACAAATACGTTTGATGTATATGATCTATTCAAGATGATTCACTATGAAGATGAAGATTTTTTGAATCAATATTTTTTTGACGATGATAAAGATAATGTTAATTCTCAAAGAAAAGAGGATGAGTTACTCAAGAACTTGGAAGATGCAGAAACTCCATTATATCCTGGTTGCATAAATCACACAAAATTATCTGCTATCACCGTCTTGTATAATGTTAAATGTGAGACTGGCTTGTCTGATAGTGGGTTTGATAAGCTTTTAACTGTGCAACATTTATTTCTGCCGAAGGATAACGTGCTTCCCAAAAACTTATATGAAGTAAAGAAATTTCTTAGAGCATTCAACATGGGTTTTGAAAAGATACATGCTTGTGAGAATGACTGTTGCCTTTACAGAAAAGAATACAAAGATTTAGAAAGTTGTCCAAAATGTGGTTCTTCAAGATGGAAGAAAAATCAAGATACTAAAGAGGTTATACAAGGTATTCCAGTTAAAGTATTGAGATACTTTCCAATAATTTCGAGATTTAGAAGACTGTATGGATCTCAAAAGATGGCAGAAGATTTAAGATGGCATTTTAATAATACAAGCAACGATGGAAAAATGCGTCATCCCGTGGATTCTACGACATGGAAAATGGTGGATGAAAAGTATAAATCTTTTTCATCTGATCCACGCAATCTTAGGCTTGGTCTTGATACAGATGGATTCAATCCATTTTCCATGTTGAGTTCGAAATATAGTTGCTGGCCGGTGATGCTTGTGACATACAATCTCTCGCCTATGTTGTGTATGAAGAAGGAAAATATTATGTTAACTTTACTTATTCCTGGCCCAAAGCAACCCGGGAATGATATTGATGTATATTTGGCGCCTTTGGTGGAAGACTTGCATCATTTGTGGTGTAATGGAGTTGATGCTTATGATGCATTTAGTAAAACTTTGTTTAAACTGAATGCAATTTTTCTATGGACGATTAACGATTTTTCGGCTTATGGAAATCTTGCTGGATGTCATGTGAAGGGGGGAAAAGTTTGCCCATTATGTGGTGTCAATACCCATTCTCGTTGGTTGAATCATAGTCGAAAGAGCGTCTACATGGGTCATAGAAGATTTCTACCTGCTTCAGATTCACGGAGGAAACAAAAGGCACTGTTTGATAACACCATAGAGAAAGGTAGTGCTCCTAGACTACTAACCGGGAGAAACATTTATGCATTGTTGAAGGATTATTCGAATGATTTTGGAAAAGAAGAAGAAGAGAAAAGTAAGAAGAGAAAGTGTGTTTATGATACAGAAGATGAAGATGATAATACTAACGATTCTACAAAAATGGAGCTATCGAGGTGGAAAAAAAAGATCAATTTTCTTTGATTTACCTTATTGGAAGGTTAGTGGTTAGTTTATTTATTTTTCATTGTTTTAATAGAAGAAAAACCCAATAATGCGTTATAGTTTTGGTTTTCGCAGGAGCTTCCATTACGTCACAATATAGATGTGATGCATGTGGAGAAAAACATTGGTGAAAGCCTATTGGGCACGATGTTGTGGTAATAAATCAAAAGATGGAACCAACCGTAGAAAGGATTTAGAGGATTGGGGAATTCGAAGTGAGCTTCATGCACAACCTCGTGGGAATAAAACATATCTTCCACTGGCTCCATACATGTTGTCAAAATCCGAGAGAAAAATATTTTGCAAAAGATTGTATGATTTCAAAGGACCAGATGGCTACTGTTCAAATTTGAAAAATCGGATTTCGTTGCAGGATTGCAAAATTAGCGGATTGAAGTCACATGATTACCATGTATTAATGCAACATTTATTGCCAGTAGCATCGAAAGGATTAATGGAAAAGAAGGCAAGAAAAACAATAATTCGCTTATGTTCTTTTTTCAACAAATTATGTCAACGTGTTCTTGATAGAGAGAAGGTAGAACAAATCAATGTTGAGATTATTGAAGTTTTATGTGAGCTTGAAAAATATTTCCCACCATCTTTTTTTGATATAATGGTATATTTATCCATTCATCTTGGAAAAGAAGCAATAATGTGTGGACCAGTTCATTTTCGTTGGATGTACCCATTCGAAAGATACATGAAGACACTTAAAGACTATGTTAGAAACTATGCACGACCAGAGGGATGTATTGCAGAATCCTATCTTGCAAAAGAATCCATGATGTTTTTCGATGAATTTTTGAAAAAATCAGGACATATAGAGGAGAAAGATGCTCGAAATGAAGATTATGAAAGCAGTGTAATACTCGAGGGACGTCCGATTTCAACCAAGATAGTTAAACTGTCAGTTAATGACAAAGAAAGTGCTCATTTAGCCGTGTTAATGAATATGGCTGTGGTGGAACCATTTATAGAGTAAGTCTATGTTATATTGCTTTAATTATTTTGATGTGTTCGTAATGCTATATATAACTTATAATCAATTATTCAATACTACTTTGCATTTGGAGGAATTAGAAAATTCAGACCCACGCATAACCAAAAATGCGACCTTACTTTGGGAAATGCATACAAAAAATTTTGCTGATTGGATTAAAAGAAAGGTTAGTTAGATTTCAAATATATTCTCTTTTGACTATTAATCTTACTATAAAATATACATGCTAAATAAAATTTGTTGTAGATAACTATTACCTCCAAGGATCATGATGACATGTTAAGATGGATTGCTTTTGGTCCGAAGGATGATGCCATGTCTTACAACGGATATATCATCAATGAGCAACGTTTTCATATACAACATGTAGGGAGAGAAACTCAGAATTATGGGGTGACTTTTGATGCGACTACTATGTGTAGAGAAAGTGCAAAAGATATGTCCCAAGTGGTTGATGTGGTCACTTACTATGGAATATTGACAGATATAATTTTATTAGATTATCATACGTTTTATATTCCAGTTTTTAAGTGTCGTTGGGCGTATAAAGGAAATGGAGTAAAAGTTGATGATGATGGGTTCACTCTTGTTAATTTGCAGCAAGCATCGTTTTCAGAAGATCCATACATACTTGCATCTCAAGCAAGACAAGTATTTTATTCAAGAGAGAATGATGTTTCTAATTGGTATGTTGTAATGAAAGCACCATCAAGAAGTTTTAAAGATTTAGAGGATCACGATTGCATCGAGGAAGATATCTAAGTCATGGAAGGCAGCGAAATAACTGAAATGAATGATGAAGATGTTAGTTATGCTAGAGAGGATTGCGAAGGCATACTTGAGTAGATTATATGTTCTACTTGAGTAGATTATAAAATTTGTTATACTATCATTTGAAAAATGTATTACAATCAAGTAGTTTCTTTTCCTTGTTTCATGACAGCTTTGACATTTACCACCTTTGCGCTGTCTACTACTCAAGAATCAAAACCTAGCATTAAACCTTACATATATGTCATTTGAAGATGTATGGTCAGCTTCTGATTGAGGATCTTCATTTCTACTCTAGCATGCATCATTTCTACATATAACTCATTTTTTCTATATTAATTTTGTAATATATTTCTTTTTTGTCTGACTCTATTTGGATTTGATATGTCAAATCTAATCTAATATTATGTTTATGTTGAATTTAATTCCATTCAGCTAATGTTTGTTTGATAATCTTCCCTTGACATATGTGGTACATAATTGGAAGTTGGGCATATTTTGTTGTTTTTTGATAGATTTAGTATGTAACTACAACGGCGTATTCATATTGTTTTATGAGTTATATGATATCAAACTATGATTTGGGCATATCCTCTCCCAGACTCAGATCACAAGGTACTGTAAAACTGTTTATGTAATACAATTTTTCAACTTTGGAATATTTTCATTTACATAAGGTGCATATTAATACAATAGTGACTGATAAGGTAAGTGGGTAGTTAGTCTACATATGTGTTTCTGTGTACTGTGTATTCATATTGCTTTATGAGTGTGTTTTGCTTTTTTTTATATTAGATGTTAGGTGCCTTCATTTGTAAATGCAAGCATAGAAAACATATTAATATACATTTACAGAAATTATATGTTTTGATTATTCCATTATTAAGTATTAATGTGATTATTTACATAGTTTACATTACAGAGTTCATATACATGTATTAATAACTATTGTATTCAAGGTTACATAATAGATACTGTTAACTGTCCTTTATATGAAGTATTCTCAAAATAAGTTACTGTTTTTTGTTTCATTTGCAGAAAAAAGATGCATTCAAGCTTTGTACGTACTCGCAACCAGAGAAAGGCTGATGAGGAATCTCAGAAGGATAAGTCAAAGCGGAAGTATAATCCAAAGAAAAAGGTTAAGATTCTAGCTGGTGTTTGCACCGACAGTGAAGAACCAACAGTCAACGCTAAGAAACAAGCCATTTTTTGCAATGAAGACAAAGAACAAGAGTCACATGTTACCCCCTCCGACCCAAATGAAGAAGGACTTCGCTCAGAAAATGAAATCCTTCCTGAACAAACTGATGATGCTGAGGGAGAAATTGGGAGAGCAAGTGAAGCTGAATCCAGAATTACATCTCAGAAAAGAGGCGGTAGAGGTCCAGCAAAAGCAAAAAGACTCCCGTTAAGCAGTCAGGATCGAATTAAAGTTGAGTTCAATGATATAGGTATACCAATAGGGAAAGGGTCAGTACATTTATCCTCTTTTCTTGGACCGCTTGTGCGGGAGCTGGTTCCATACACACTTGATGATTGGAGGAATCCAACTGATGAGTTAAAAGTTATTTTGTGGCAATCGATTCAGGTATGATATAAAAATTGTTTTTGTTGTTTACACATCTGTTTGCAAGTTGCTACATTGCTACATTGTTACATCACGTATTATAGTTATAGTTGAAAAAAATTGTTTGATGCATACATATGGCTGTTGTTTGATTTTAATTTCATGTTTTCATGTATTCTTGCAGATTAGATTTAAACTGGAAGATGATTGGCAAAGAAAAGCTGTATTTCAGCAAATGGGAGTAATTTGGAGATCGTCAAAAAGTAAATTGGTTCGAAACTTAAATAAAGCGGAGAACGAAGAGGAAAGACTAAAACTGAAACCTACCAACATCAAAAGCATGAACGAATGGAGAAGGTTTGTGAAGGCGAAAACAAGTCCGGAGTTTAAGGTAACACTATTCACTATTTTGTTTGCTAGAACACTTTAAAAGTTAATGATTGGGATCCAATAACACATATGGTTATTTGCACAGCAGAGTTGATTATCATTTTCAAAGAACAATTTTATTATCCAATAACACATATCTTGTTCACTTGATTATCATTCTGCACACATTTCTTGTTTACTTGAATTTAGTTCAGTTTAGTGCCGTGTGTTTGGTTTTGTATTGTGTTTTTTTGAATAAAAAATTTGTTGGATTTGTTTTCATCTTGCATTGAATTTTCAACTAGTTTGCTATTACATTTCATTTCCTGGCTTTTGCGTTTCGTTTTCTGTTTTACATTGCTGTTGCATTTCATACTTCAACAAGCTTGCATTGCATATACCCAAAAACAAAAATAAAACAAAAAACATTGCATTGCATCTTAGATTTTAGTTTTCATTTTTACATATCTGTTTCTTGTGCTTGCTGTTTTCACTTGATATTATGTTCACTGTTTTATTTCATTTGTCTTTTAGTTTCTGATACATTGAATTTTCCTCTATTACAAGCAACTGTTTTCAAGTTTTTGTTCTCTATTTACAAAACAAAATATCCATGTTTCTTCTTTACATTGCCTTTATCAAACACTTCTCAAACAACTTCTCTCTGTCGCTCTTTACTTCCTCAACCAAGCTGCCATTATCCTATAACAATATATCAACTTCTCTCTGCCACTCTTCACTTTCTCAAACAACGAAGCTGCCATTATCCTATAATAATATATCAACAATATATCTTTCTACTTTACAGAAAAGAAGTGAGAAATATTCG
The DNA here is from genome assembly GCA_030765085.1 of Allium cepa. Lineage (NCBI taxonomy): Eukaryota > Viridiplantae > Streptophyta > Magnoliopsida > Asparagales > Amaryllidaceae > Allium > Allium cepa. Next base: position 885,706,898 of record CM060932.1, read on the forward strand.
GCCCTTAGGGATAAACAACTTCCACACACAACTGGTCGTAAGGGAATGGCTAGATTGACCGAAGACATGGTTAGTTAATTAAGTATAGCTTTATTTAATATTATTTTATACCTGTCCGGTTTTTTATTTAATGTTATCCTAAATTTAGAAAAAAGAAAGTCCAAGTCCATCGTCCATAACTAGAGCTGATGTTTGGATTAAATCTCACATAAAAAAAAATGGTAAACCGGTGAACGCGGAAGTTGGAAATGCTATTGTAAGTTTTTTTTATTTTATCTGTATATAAAAAATTGTCCGAAAGTACGATAATTTTACCATTGTACATTATCTATTTGTGTTTATTTATGTAGGAGGAGATTAAAAATTTGGTAGCCTATCACATTCCGGTTCGTCACAGAATGTTGGTGGAGATGCTCTTGTACATGTACTTGGACAAGATAAACCAAGACGGTTAAGGGCATTGGAAAGGGGTTGCACTTTAACCAAGCTAGCTGTGGCCTAGTCCAAAGATATACAAATATCGCAGTGTCGAGAGGAAATAGCAGAAATGAAGAGTATGCTGCAGGTTCTGATGAACCAGAAGGTAAATTATTAAAAGTAATTTATATATGTAAAATAAAAAATTCAAAGCGCCATATAATTTAAAATACTAAAAAGAACAAATTTATTCTCACAAACTTATTATATGTTCTCTGCCATTTTAAGTATAGTCATTTTAATTTTAGCAACTCAATTTTATTTTTTTCACTTGCTGGTTTCGGTAGCCATATTGATTTCATCCCATCATTTATAGTTGTAAAATACATTAACTGATCAAAGTCCGTTTAGTAGTTTTCGATAGTCAATTAAACGCCTACATTACATTTAATTGAGTGCTTTTAAGATTAAAATATCCTGATATTAGAGCTTTGCTGCAGGGTGTAGAAAGTTCGAAAACGAGCACATCTGAATTGGTAAAACTAATAATTATATTACTCAAGAAATAACATTTAGATTTTACATTTTGATCCAGTGATTGCTATAATTTTTGGTTGAATAATTGCAGAGCAATGACGATGTATGTTCGATGTTTAATTGGGATGGAAACTGTGAAGTTGTTGCCAATGGGAGGGTGTTGTTCAGGGACCCAACTGCGGTTGTCAATGGCATTAATCTTGGACCAAATGCTGTGAGCGTTATTGTAGATATCGTGGACAAACCAGATACTTATTTATGGAGGCCTACACCTAAAATGACAGTATTAGCAGACGCCGTGAATAAGGCAGTAGCTTGGCCATCAACTTGCATTAAGATGGCGCTGCGAGTAAATTTGAACGACGTCAGTATGGTAAATTTTACACTTCTCATACTAAATTGTTGAATTACACTTCTCATTGAAACATACTAAAGTTTTAGTTTTAGTTTTTAGATATTAGTACCCCAAATTAATCCATTTGTATATTTATTTGTTTGTTAAAATTACACTTCTCATTTTATAACCTGTGAATGATTTGATAAGTAAAAATTTATTTGTTTGTTAAAATAAACCATCTTTATATTTATTTGTTTGTTAAAATTACACTTCTCATTTTCAGAGTAACAGCACTGTCCAAGACGACAAATGCAGGATTTATGGTTGGAATGAGGGTGAAGGGGTAGTTGCCGAAGGAAGAGTCTACTCCAGAGAGCCACAGTATGTTGTTAATGGTATTCCGCTCGGTCTGTCTGCCGTTGTGATTTCGGTCGACAAAGTAATAAATAACGATGCTCATTTGTGGCGACCCACATGTGATATGTCATGCATTGGACATGCACTTGGTAGGAAAGTTGCATGGCCAAAATCAAACGTTGAAGTTGATAAAGAAAATGTAAATGACAGTGTAAATTATGCGACTTCTCCCATGAAATCTACACCCGTGGTCATGAAGAAATCAGAGCATGTAAGTATTAATTTTCAAAATTGAAGAAATTACCTGTGTATGAAAGTTTATTTATTATGTGTATATATTCTGCATAATAATCTCTTTTTTCCAGCCAATTGCACAGTGGACAAAAGATAGCAAATGTCAGTTGATCGATTTGGGTGGAACAAACGTAGTGGCTGAAGGAACTGTTGCATCAACTGATCCGATAATGCTGGTCCATTGTCGTCCATTGGGACTTAATGCTGTCAAAGTTTGGGTTGATATTGTGAGAGATGCAAATGCAGAGCTATGGAGACCAACTTCGGCGTTGACGTGCATGGAAGATGCACTTGGCGTTCCCATAGCTTGGCCAAAAGAAAAAGTCATTCTGAAAACAAACTGAAAGGTATATAACTTGTTCATCATAAATGTTTTCAAACTTTGATTCTAATACCCTGATAATATTCCTAGATAATCGACTATAAAAATTAGTTATATTACTCAATAAATATTGGTGTAGAGCTAGAAAGTGATTGAATTGGTGATTGTCGGATTTTGATATGTTGTGGAGTTAGAGTTTGTATTCCAGGGTTTAGTGTTGATATGTTGGCAGTGTGTTGTTTAATGACAGCGGCGATTTTGAAAGTCCCGACTTGGTCGGTGGTCTATCAGGTGATGGTTTTGGGTTAGCGAGGGGTAGCAGTTTGGTTTCAGGCGATTTGTGGTGGTGATTATGGTGAGGCAGATCGTGGTAGCGGGTTGGATCGGTTGTCGCAGCAATTTGGGAGAAAGTGCAATGGTGTTGTAGTGATGCTCGCAGGCAGGGGAGGTAGGGGTTATGGATGGTTGTCAGGCAATCTTTGATGGTGCTGCTTTTTTGGTCAGGGAGAACAGTTGTATTGAGATGGTCGTGGTGTGTCAGTAAAGTATCAATGAAGAATTGTGGTTTCTAGGTTTGCAGCTGTTGGAGACAGAGGAGCAGGGGGAGAAGTAGATGGTTGGGAAGTTTGCTTTGTGTGGAGGATTAGTAGGTGGTGACTGCAACAGAATGTATGGGAGATAGATGATGCTGGTAGTTCAGTGATGAGGAGGATGATGCAATATCTGCTGTGGGAAGCGATGAAGTAGAGTTTGAGATGAATGGTGATGGAAGTTTAATGGATTAAAAGTGTATATGTAAATGCCTATAGTGACTGTGATGCTTGGAGGTTATGAAGTATGTTTGATAAATTGAAGTCTGTGGAGGAGATGCAGTGGGATGTGTTGAGGTGGTGAAGTGATGATGATGGTTTTATGAACTGGTATGGTCTTGGTTAGGGCTAGGAGATGTCAGAGATTGGTAGAATGGCACTGGATGTTGTTGTAAGGCAGGGGTAATATTTGAGCACTGTGATGAAGTGAATGGCTATGGGCAGTGGTTGTTGTAGTAGTTGAGATTGCTGTAGTTGGGTGAATAAGGCAGTGATGTTTGTATTTGCAATTTAAGGTTGTATATGCAGTGTCAATTTGAGTTGGTATATGTAGTGTTGATTGTAACTACAGAAATTTTTTATCTTTGATACCTTCACCTCACAAATATTTAGTAACATGATTATTATTGTTTACAGGTAGATAAACGTTTGTGAAGAATTCAAGCATCAGCACTTGTTTTTGGTATGGTAGCAGCACATGTATGTAGTTTGGTTGATTAAAATTGTTATGAAACTATTATGAAACTAGTATGTATGGTAGCAGCACTACTTTAGCTGCATGTACTATTATCAAACTGTTTATGGTAGTTTGGTTGTGTAAATGTATGGTTAACCTTTTGTCTTGACACTAATGTTATCATATAGTGGTGATTATGTACTTGCTTTTGTTTGTGTTATTGTGGTTCATTGAATGTGTTATTTTTGAATGTGTATGTGCTTATATATTACGTTATTGCATAAGTTTTAAAGTACTTGAATTGGAGGCGAAATTAGATGCAGTCGTGGAACAGCAGGTAGTAAAATCGAAACATGCGGTGGCGGAGAAAAAACGCCACCAAAAATATTTTTTTGTAGCATTTAAAAAGCGGTACAGAATCAACAATTATAGTAAGTCAGATAACCTCCGTGGCGTTCAAAAAACGCTGCAAAAAATAATAATAAGTGCAACAAAAAAATAAGATAGTAAACGTCACCTTTTCGGTGGCGTTTCTTAAACGTTGTAAAAAGATCTTTAGTAACGTTTAAAAAATGCTGCCAAAAATTCATTTATAGTGGCGTTAAAATAAATGCAACAAAAAATCATGGATTTTTAGTCGCATGTTTTCTGGCGGCGTTTATCAAAACGCCACTAAAACTTTTTGTAGCGTTTTTTGAGCGCCACTAGAAATCAAATTTCTTGTAGTGCCCGGCCTTGTGTTGGCAGAGATCCAGTTAGGTTCTCGGGTCGTCCTTTCAGAGGCGTACCCATGTGGCAATGGGAAGTTCCTTGGCATGCCATTTGTTGGAAATCTAAACTTCAATACGATCTTGTACGGTTTTAGTTGTAGAACCTGCCATTTACCTCTGGTGGTCACCATTGCTTAGATGGTAGCTATAGTAGGCATACGATAATGGTCGTATGTTGGCTAAGATTTATATCTTTACTTTCGAAATGATTTTTTTCCTACACTATGCACTAGTAATAATATCAAATGTTTATTTTTAATGCGTATCAAGCATCCTTGACTATCATAAGGAGAAATCTCCTCCGATTCTGCGTTTGCATTGTGTGTGTGTGCGGGAGGCCTTATGGTAGTCTCATTTTCTAAAAAGCATTGCGAATCTATTTTAAAAATTATACTGTACTTTGTTTTAAAAAAATAAACTGCTTTAGTTCTCACACCAGTCCCATGACTGACTCGGAGTTTATTGTTTTCCTTCCTAAACTCTGGGTGCCCACCAATTTCCACACGGGCAGTCAAGAGTCAGGTTTATCAGGATATTCTGGAAATTCAGGAGTTGCTGGAGGCAAGCTGGATGGCATGGCCTGTTCACTAGTATATAGTATTTCTTTTCCGCTGTTTTTTGTTTTTTGTTGTTGTAAACTCTGATAATGTAATGTAATGTGATGTAAGTAATAACTGATATAGTTCTTTGTTTAAAGATTGTTCATTTATCTATTATATGTTGTTCCGCTACGATTGTGAGAATCTGATATTGTTCTGTTATTTCTTTCTGTTATGTTCTATCTTTTTTCTCTTCTTCTACCTTTTTCTTCTTCTTTAACCATAACGGTACGGTTTTCCGGCATTCGATTGCTCGGCGGTTGATACAGTGGACGTATTGATGTCGGTTTTCGAGCGTCGAAAAATCACAAACGTTGCATTTGGTATCAGAGCATATGGTTAAGCGACAACCATGGCTCTGTTGGGAATTACTCATTAGAGATGGAGTCAGTAGTACTCTAGAATGAGTTTGAGTATAATAATAGATACGAGCGCGTATTTGTTAGTGAATATAAATTGTTTTATATTGTGATGATTGGTTTGTTGAGTGGTATATGGATTCTGGTCAATATGAGTAATTAACGTTGTTGATAGGGATCTCTAAACACTTGTACAGAACAATTTGACACGATATCATTTTAAATAGGGTAAATGAAATAATTTTACCTTGATTATATTTTGCATATAAAGGAATAATTTTTCAGAATTATTAAAGTGTATATGAATTGATTGCTTGGTTGTTGAAAATATAAATATATATAAGTCAATAAATGTTGTTTGAATAAGTTAAATGAAAACAACAGTTGTAAAAGAATGAATTGTATAAGCAAATGAATTATAAGTATGGAACTATAATTAAAATGATTTACAATTGTAAAATAATCTTATATATAAATAGTGAAATTATATGAGGAATTTTTTTTATAAATGTGATTTATAAACAATGAAAAGGAAAATTTTTGAAAGAATTTAAAGCACTGAATTCACTATTGTCACTGGGAAATAATAAGGGTGATGACTGCAGCATCATCAGTATCATTTTCAAGTTTCTGTGTGATGGATTTGCTACCATAGTAAATTGAAATTGAAGTTTTGTTGTGGTAAACAAATTTGAAAATTTAAAAATCCAAGTTAAAATTGATGAATATAAGTGAAATGAATTTTGAACTTATAGTATGAGATAATAAATTTAGCTTTCGATAAGTAAATGGATTTGGAAGTTTAAATATATAAGTTGTATAACTCAGAAAATGAGAAAATGTAAGTGAAACCAATAGTTAAAATGGTTAAACAATTTTGTTAAGTAAAATGAAATATGAATTTGAATGTTGATATAAAGTTGACTTAAGTAAAAGTTAAATGAAATAGAATTTGAAATAAATAAGAAGTGAACTTAAGTTGTGTAGTGGAAGTAAAATGTAAATGAAGTTGAAATGGAATATAACTTAAGGGATGTTGAAAGAAGTTGATTTGGTGTCAAAGTAAACTAATAAGTGAATTAATGAAATGAAGTCATTAAGAATATGAACTTGAGTTATATAAACGAAATTCAACTTGAAATGCAAAATGAATTAGCAATTGGATTTATAAATCAATTGAATGTAAATAAATTAATATGGAATAATGGATGTAAGTGTTAATTCATTAAAGTTAATTAAAAGTGTTAAACCAAATTGAAGGTAAAGTGAATAAATTTGGTTGTATTGGATATACATTGGTTGTTAGATTATTGTTAATTGATTTAATAAAAGTTCATATGCAATTGAATGGATAGAAATTGAAAGCTATGTGATTGAATCCAAATTGGAAGTAAATAAATTTGAATAGAATTGGATTTGATTTGGAATGAATGTGAATTAATGTGAATAAATTAGTGAATGTATACTAATTGGAAAATGAACAAATGAATGTTAATTAAATCCAATGTAAACAAATCAAATGTGATTAAATTGAAAATCAATTCATTGAATATTAATGAGAAGTGAATGTAATTAATTTGGTTATGGATTTGTTGAATGTTAATTGGATGATAGTTGTTTGATGGTTGCGTTTGTTGATTGAATGCATTGCTATGTTGGCACATGTTGTTGTTATGTTACTATATGTTGTATATTGATATTATTTTCATATATACATGTTTCTCATTGTTTTTTGAGTGTTTAGTAGGTGCGGATTGCGCTTGCTTTGCCTTTGGAGCTCGCTTTCGCGCTATATTAGCCGTATATGCTCGCTAATAATAAATAAGGTACATATCTCGGATTAAATATCGTACTTTTACACTTTTTTCCCTGCGGGATGCCTCATCACTTGATGAGATGTATATTTGTGATATATATACTGCCATTTTTTTCGGATCGAGCCGTGCAAAGGAGACTCTGGCGAATTTTTCCGAAAATTTAAAGGCGTTAGAAATTTTTTGAGAAAATTGGGAAAATTTTGAAAATTATAAATTTGATTTGGAATTGGAAGTTAAACGATATAGTTGATTTTGAAAAAGATAACTGAGCATGATTTGAAAACTTAGTAAAGTATTGTAAGAAGTTTAACTATGAATTTTGGGAAAGTTAAACACTTAAAGAGATTTGAAAAATTCAATTCGTACGAATTGTTTTGGAAAGTTAATGGATTCTGTAACTTTTTCTTACTTGGTAATTTCGAGGACGAAATTCTTTTAAGGGGGAAGTTTGTAACGACCCAGAATTTCTATTAATTAAAATTCGTATATTTAATTGAATTTAAATATTAACAAGTGAAATTAAACAGTCGAATAAATTTTATTTTGAATATCTAGATTTAATTGGATAATTAAATCGATAAATTTAATATCTGAAATTACAGAAATAATTGAAAATTGGGTTTAATATGACTGAAATAGATTTGTAAAATTTTATTATATCATATTGGAGTTATAATGATGATATGAAACTTTTAAAATTGAATATTTTAATATTTAATTGACGTCTAAAAATAGCCATTTTTCAAACAGTCTCGGATTTCGACGAAACAAGTTTCATCGGATTATTGTAATATTCCAAATTTCGTGTCAATCGGATTTACCGTTTGTCCGGGACAAGCCAAAACGCATAGAAATTAGTTCAATCGATTTAATTTAAATTTGATCGTTTATTTCCGTAACTCGCGCATACGACCAAATTAGCCTCTGAAACACGTTCCATTGTGTTCGAAACACGGGGTAAACCCTAGAAATGCCAGCCGGCACGCTTCGTTTGGAGTTTGGAAAATTTCGGATGAATAGTGATTTAGCAATTTTCTATATAAGGACAACTTATTTTCCCATTTGCAAACAAGAGGGCTAGGGTTTTACAGCAGCCGCCGTTTGTTTTCAATGGCCACCATCATTCGAAACTTCATCCCCTTCGATCTCTCAATCAGTAAAGAATTAGCCTTCGAGTTCTAAAGCAAAGGTGTAGAGGACATCAAGATCTATCCATCCAACGGTAGAGATTGGATATGGAAGCTCGACGTGGGGGCTAGGGGGCCACGATTGGCTGATGTTCGTGCACGAAAACCTAGGCCATAAGGAGGCCGTGCTTCACCGGTTCTCTGGCGATGATAGAGTCGAAGATGGCGCACATCACAGCGGTGGCTCGACAATTCAAAGAAGAACGAAGGCTTGGGTTGTTTTTGTTCGAGCATGGCCTGGGAACGAACGGGAGAGAAGAAGCTAAAGAGCACGGCCATGATTTTTTCCTTTCAAAATCTACGGCCTGATTTGGTTTAAGGTTTAAAATAAGAAAAGAAATATGTAAATTAATTATATTTAAAATTTGTGTAAACTTAAAAAATGTGTATCTTTGTCATACGAGGTCGAAAACGTACGAAACCAGTTGCATTGGCTTCGTTTTGTCGAGCTCTACACAATGGAACTGGATTGGAGTATTTTGGAGCTAGTGATAATTTCGGGTAAAATTAAACGCACGTTTAATTTTATTCGAAATAAAACGCGGAAACTGAATTGAAAGCAAGGTCAGAACTTCTCACTCAATCGAATTGTTCCGATTTATTTTTTTGAATAGTTAGATTTAAAATTGTTGTCTGCCTGGATGATAAATCATTATCTATTGATTGTTAAGATAGACATTATACGTCGTTAGTAAGCGGAGGTTATTTATTAAAAACATATACCGCGAATATTTCATTGCAAAGTGAAATTGGTGTTATTTATGTACTTGGAGTTGATTTTCCCGCATTATATAGCGGATGAGACTCTATTGCGCCGCATAATAGCGGATAATATTTTATAAATCACATATACCGTGATATTCCGTATTGCAACGGAATTAATATTGTGCTAATATCTTTGGATGCAGGGAAACAGGTCGGAGGGATCCAACTGGATTCCTCACCAGTATTTATTTGATTACAGATATTGTGATGTTTGTTGATTATCATATCGATATATGATATTTGGATGTCGTGATTGACTATTTGGTGCTGTTGCATCATCGGATCCATTTTTGAAGTTTTAAAATAATGATTTTTGATTTTAAAAAGAATTTTAAAGTGATTTTTGAAACCATACGTTTTATTAAATTTTGAATTGTTAAAATAAATAAACATTAAAAAATTTATTGTTATAAAAGTTATATTTTTGGAAAATAGCACTTAAGTATGATTTTGGAGTTATATAAGTTTTAAATAACATTTTGTAAATTATTAAAAGGATTGGTTTATTTAAATTGAGATTTTTGAATTATTATAAACGGTTTATATAAAAGATTTCTAAGATTTATATTTATAAATTAAAAATATAGGAATTGTGAAACGAGTTTTCATAAAACATTAAAAAGAAGTATAAATGGATTTCATAAGTGAATGAAATTGATAGATTTATAAATTGTGAAGTTATAAAATGAATAGATTTTGTAAAATAGAAAATTATAAATAATTAACTTTAAAATTGGATTTTTGGCATATAAGTGAGATTTAAATGGAATTGGTTAATAAGGGATTTTTTATAACTTGAAGTTTTTATAATATATAAATGTAAATTTATAAACATTGATTTATAAATTCAAGATTGATTGAATTTGATAAGTAAATTTTTATAGCTTATTAAAGGAGTATATTCACGATTTTGGGACAGTGGATAATTTTTGAATGGAATATGTAAAAGTGTTGAATTTGGCGAATGATTTATGTTCACGATTTTGAACAGTGAATAATATATTAAAGAAATGTTTAGGGAGTGATCTTATAAATGGAATTAAAACAATTTGAAGTTGTTTTAAAAAGTATTAAGTGTCGAAACCATAGATTTCAACATTCATTGTTGAAATAGACGTTTCGAGAAATAGAAGGAAATAGTGGACTATATCAATGTTGTTATAGTAAATGATTTCCGAAAAGAAATATTTTATATAGTATTGGGATTTATATATCTATCTAAATTTCGAATCCCTGTACTAGTGGTTTTGGGTCGTCGTAACGATGTTTTACGCAACATTTGTTTTGACTCAAATAAATGTGTTTGAAAGAACGTTTTTCTTTAAAGAATGAAATATATGCTTAATTTCGATTTAAGTATATTGAATATTTTCCAAGTGTTGAAAATAAATGGATTTGTGAATTACTTATTACTAAATAAGTATGGAATGTTTTCCAATATGAAGTGAATACTTTAAGATTTTATCTTATAAAGATAAATTAAAAAGAATATTAGAAATCGATTTGGAAATCGTATATTCATAGATATTTAGAAATTGTAAATTCACTATGGAATTTATAAAAGAAAGGAAAATTTGTTTAAAAATAAACTTTGATTTATTTTTGAAGTGTGGGAATAAATTTACGGATTTGGAACGTAAATATAAAGTAAATCGGTAAGGATTTATTTAATTGGTTTAAATGAACCATTTTGAATGAAAATGAATAAAGATTTGTGAATATATCTCGTGTAGGGAAACAATTTGAAATTTATTTTCAAAAGTTGTAAAGGTGAAAAGTGATTTGGAATTGTTTTCAAATGGTTGAAATGTGGAAATTATATATCTAGTAAAGATATTTTGGAAATTAAATAATTTGGAAAATTATTTGGAATCTGGTGATGTTGAGCATGCCTATTGATTGTTAAATAACCGACTATCAATATTTACCTTTAAATAGGTATTTGTTGTGATTTGCTTGAATTTGAATGCCACGCTTATTTTTAAAATAAGCGCTCACTATTCGGGTTAGCCGGGAAAGGACCTTGGGGTCGTATAACCCATTCTGAATATGTGATATGTCGTTATGGATTGCATTTGATGACCGGTGTTGAAGACCGGATATTTGTGAAAACGGAAGGATTACCGTCGAATATTTCTGCATCGGCTGATCTCCGATATAGAAATTTATTACCCTTTGTGATGGGAAGTCCGGTCGTGATTAGTGAATATCCGGATTGCAAGGACTTCTTTGTAAGTGCCTTCGGTTCCGTTCGATCCCGGAACGGACTTTTATGGATGTGTGTCTGACGTTACAATTTGAGATGTATAGTTGGTTTCTATCAAATATGTTTCCGTTGGTGGCGGAGAATTTATTCTCTTAGCTTAACACCCTTAGAGGTTATGTAGTTGATGGTTACTAGTGATACATTCCCAAATTGGTAATGTGGCATACGAAGTGCTGTTGAGCATTTGATGATCAAGCACGGCTTTTGTATAAAGCGTGGCTTTGTGGACGAAACTTCGTCGGACCTCACACCCCGGAAATGGTCAAAACAGGAAGGATGCAGCAAGGTTATTAGGGGGTAGCGCCTCTTTAGTGTATGTCATTCCTTCTGGATAGAGGTGGTATCATGGTATGGAGCCCAGATACTTAACCTATGTTGTTGCTGCAAATTTATTGCTTTGTGGTTGTTGGAAATCGAGGATCCTCGGATATAGATCGGTTATGATCGGGGAATGACATATTCATGTCAGTAGTTACCTAGTTTGAAAGGTAACCCGGCCTTGTGTTGGCAGAGATCCGGTTAGGTTCTCGAGTCGTCCTTCCAGAGGCGTATCCATGTGGCAATGGGAAGTTCCTTTGCCTGAACATTTGTTGGAAATCCAAACTTCAATACAATCTTGTACGGTTTTAGTTGTAGAACCTGCCATTTACTTATGGTGGTCACCACTGTTTAGATGGTAGCTATAGTAGGCATAGATAATGGTCGTATGTTGGCTAAGATTTATATCTTTACTTTCGAAATGATTTTTTTTCCTACACTATGCACTAGTAATAATATCAAATGTTTCTTTTTAATGCATATCAAGCATCTTTGACTATCATAAGGAGAAATCTCCACTGATTCTGCGTTTGCATTGTGTGTGTGTACGGGAGGCCTTATGGTAGTCTCATTTTCTAAAAAGCATTACGAATCTTTTTTAAAAATTATCCTGTACTTTGTATTAAAAAAAATAAACTACTTTAGTTCTCACACCAGTCCCATGACTGACTCGGAGTTTATTGTTTTCCTTCCTAAACTCTGGATGCCCACCAATTTCCACACGGGCAGTCAAGAGTCAGGTTTATCAGGATATTCTGGAAATTCAGGAGTTGCTGGAGGCAAGCTGGATGGCATGGCGTATTCACTAGTATATAGTATTTCTTTTCCGCTGTTTGTTGTTATTTGTTGTTGTAAACTCTGATAATGTAATGTAATGTGATGTAAGTAATAACTGATATAGTTCTTTGTTTAAAGATTATTCATTTATCTATTATATGCTGTTCCGCTACGATTGTGAGATTCTGATATTGTTCTGTTATTTCTTTATGTTCTATTCTATCTTTTTTTCTCTTCATCTACCTTTTTCTTCTTCTTTAACCATAACGGTACGGTTTTCCGGCATTCGATTGCTCGGCAGTTGATACAGTGGACGTATTGATGTCGGTTTTCGAGCGTCGAAAAATCTCGAACGTTACATATATATATATATGCTTTTTAAGTATACAATTGAAAATTATACAAGTTTATCTCATTTCTTTTAATAAATTTAATGTTCCACAATCATATCTTTTGTCTTATAGGTTACACATTTCAAATTTCTTGTAATTTCATTCATTTATAACCTAGCATTTGATCTCTTATTTCATTTAGAGGTTCCAATTATTGATTAATTACAATCTATTTTGCTATAATAATTGAAATTATTAATTAATGGAAACTAAAGAATTAAATACCAGGTTCTGTTTCGAATCATTTTAAAATAATATATATAACCATATCTTTACATATGTCTATCAAATCATATTTGAAATTCAAATTCAAGGTTTATTTATAAAACAATTGTGTAGTTACTACTACAACAGTCTTCCCACTTTGAAACTTGAAAATGAATGTCGATGATGCGTGCACTCATCACCGAAATTATTTTCCAGTGGCAGAGAGGGAGCACAGAACTTATTTCATTCCAACATTACTTTAAAAAATTCTTTCACACCATGTTGAAATATTTATATCAGAAAATACTTCTAAATAATATTATTATTATTACACTCCAAAATCATTCGAAAGAAATTTTCAAAAACCCCAGGGCTTAGGTTCTAAATTTCCAATTTTCATTTATTTTATTTAAAATCTTATTTCCAACCAATATTTATAAATTTCACTACCTAGCAACCAATATATCACAACCAATTATATCCTTTATAAAATATATTATTTTATAAAAATACACAATAGGCAAAATTATTTCATTTACTTATATTTCAAAACAAATATTGTGTCGTTCTGTCCTATTAAGTGTTTAGAAATCTCTATCGATGTCATAGCGTCATATGCACCAATCAGAATTTATAAAGACAAAACGGAACAAATTAACACAATATCAAAACCTTTTTAAAACACTAACAAATACGCTCTCTCATATACACACACACACTCAGCGACTCATTCTAGGGTATTACCACCCTATTAATAAAGAGTCAAACCCCACCAAGATAAGGTTTATCGCTAAACTAAAGCTCCGATACCAACTGTAACATCCCGCCTTTTTGTACGTTTTAGGCAGACACGCGTGCCGACTCAAACCATACAAAAGGGCGGATTGTTATTGAGGTGAATAAGAAAAGTCAGAGAAAGAAAAAACAAAACCGAATCTCGCAGCGGAATGGTAAAATATAATAATCAAATAACTGTTCATGAAGCTGTTTTACAAATAAATTTGATTATACTTATACAACACGAATCAGAGTTACACATACCATAGAATAATAATTAATGCAGCGGGATATATGATGCAGTAAATTAAATAATATGATAATAGTATTACAAATCTTCGTCTTCGTCCTCCAGATATAAGGTCTTCAAATCCTAAAATGCTCAGGCTGACCCGAGCGAATTCAAAAAAAAAACACTCGAGTTAGAACTAAAAGATCTTATGTAAGTTAAATCAACGGAATAAATATGAGTGGAAACAGCTTCAGAGATGTTTACGGGTTTTGACATCTTCTATTCTATCCAGTGTCTAACATGAGTGGAGTAACTTAAGAGATGTTCGGGATTTACATCTCCTAACGATCCTTTAAACTATCTATTATGTAGTAGAATACGCTATTTAATAATGTCTATAGTAAAGTAAAGTATCAAAATAGCGTTAAGGTATTTTACCCTTATCCCCCTTAACACATTTTTATATATTCCCATAGTCTATATAGTACCGTAATTCCTATGTAAACTGGAGGGCTATCAGAAGGCACTCTATAGGTATGGTACAAGACAAACTCGTAGAAGGTACGCTAGGGCATGTGAACACGGCGCACGAGGAGATGTCAGGGTAGATATACCAATTGCACTCCCGGACTAGTGGTAACGCATAGCAGCTACTACTGGCCACCTTGGACACACTCCTATAATCAAAAATTAAGGGGTGGCCACCAAATCAATCACAAAGTCAAATATAATATCAAAGAAATATCCCCGCTAGGAGGAATGACCTCACTTGGCCCGGTATAGCTCCTGATTTTAGTCACATCTAAGCTGACTCACGGGAGTTAGGGTCACATCATACCTTGTAGAAATCGTTCACCAAACCATCCTACTTCATTTCCGAAACCTCCACCACGTACATAGTTGTTTTCGATATTGGCAGTAAGTATGACAATATCTGATCCCGATCTCTTTAACAACCAATCATTTATTTCACACCGGATGGTTCTTTTACATTTCAAAAGTCAATTCACAATTAATATCAAAATATCATATTCTCAAAACCATAACACTTTCAAATCATATTTATTTTGAAATCATATTCACTTTAAAATCCGTATTCGCTTTCACAAGTCATAATTCCTTCCAAAACCATATTTTCAAAACAGGTTAAATCCTTTCTTCAAAATCATCGTACTTAATTAATATAACATTTAAATTTCAACTTGTGTTAGAACATCATTTAATCATTTTTACCTTTAAGCCAATGAATTTGAATAAAATACTTCCTTTTTTACCTAGTCTGAAAGTTTAGAAAATAGTTCAAATAGTTATAAATAGTTAAAATAGTTATAAATAGATTTAAAATAGATTAAATAAAATTAAAATAGATTAAATAGGTTTAAAATAGATTAATTAGAATTAATATGATTTAAATGGTTTGATTAGTTTTAAAAATAAATTTAATGGTTTTAAAATAGGTTAAATTGATTTAATATAGTTAACATACGTTAAAATAGTTTATAAATCGAAAAATCGTAAAATATAGAGTCTTGAACATAATATAATTTAAAACAGTTTGTATTTGAAAACATGAATATGTATTTATATCGATTTAAAACTATTTATTTATTTTCAACAAATTCAGACCATTTCAATTTCCAAATCAGCAACCCCATTTCAAACCTTTCAATTTATAAGTTTCAATAAACTTGATTTCCAATAATAATTCAGTTTATATAAATCAGATTTATTTCAAATGATCATTTAATTAAATTCGAATATTAAGGATCTTAGAATCATTTAATTTAACCAATCTGGTGTCCGTATATAATTCTCTACCCTAGGGTCAAGTGGTACGGATATTTATCATTTCAATCCGCAATTTAATATCTTACGTTTATATATCATTTCAAACCGCAATCCCGAATGATATAAAAATACATAACAAACTTGCAGTTTATAACAATATAAAATACAAGTCCATTCATTCAATATCAACAATCAAACATCCATCATAATCATCATCCAAATCAATCAATATATATTAGTATAGAGCAGATAATCAATAACAAATATTTAACTGGCAATATATATTAAATAATAAATTAAATAACAATTTAATTTAATAAATTTGAATTAACTGAGATGAATGGAAGATTATGCGTTCCTGATATAGATGGTCCTGGACAAGAAGTTTTAAAGGAATGCCATAGTTATAAGTTAAGTATCCACCTTAGAGTTAATAAGATGTATAAGGATATGAAGCGAGTGCTTTAGTGGCCCGGGATGAAGAAAGATATATCAATCTATGTCAACCAATGTTCGATCTGTCAACCGATAAAAGGTGATCACCAGAAGACGGGTGGTTTACTTCAACCCTTGGGAATCCGAAATTGGAAATGGGAAATGATATCAATGGATTTTATCGATGGGTTACCAGAACTAGAAAAGGAAATGAAGGTGTTGTAGGTCATTGTAGATCGTCTAATGAAGAGTGCTCATTTTATTCCGGTAAAGTCGGCGAGAACTGCAGCTTCTTTGGCAGAAATTTTTATAAGAGAGGTTGTAAGATCGCATGGACTCCCAATAAGTATAGTAAGTGATCGAGATCCAATCTTTACTAGTCAGTTTTAGGAGGCATTGCAAGCAGTTTTAGGAACAAAGTTAAGCTTAAGCACAGCATATCACCCCCAACAGATGGAGTGAATCAGATCTTATGAGGGCGCGTATTTTGGATTTTGGAGGACCATGGGAAGATCATCTTCATTTAGTGGAATTATCCTACAATAATAGCTATCAAGTGAGCACTGATATGGAACCCTACAAAGCTCTCTATGGAAATCCTTATAAGTCACCAACATGTTGGGTTGAGACTGTAGATCGGCCAGTGCTTGTGTCTAACACGATTCGAGAAGCTACTGAAAAGGTTGCGGTGATAAAGAGAAGGATGAAGGAAGCCCAGGATTGCCAAAAGAGTTATGCTGATAAATGGAGAAGAGATTTTGAATTTGAAGTCGGGGACTCTGTATTTGTAAAGATCGCACCAATCAGAGGAGTTGTTCGATTTGGAAGGGCTGGGAAGCTGGCAATCAGGTATATTGGACCTTTTTCGATTGTTGAAAGGATTGGACCACTCGCCTACAAGGTTGAATTACCACAAAGGTTATTGGGGGTCCATAATGTTTTCCACGTGTCTCATTTGAGAAAGTATGTTCATGACCCATCATTGATTGTGGGGTCGTTAGTTCAGGAGGATTTGGAGATAAAACCAAACCTAATAATCATTAGACATCCAATTCATATTATAGATCAGGATGAGAAGAGATTGCGCAATAGAGTGGGGAAGTTAGTAAAGATTCAGTGGAGCAAGGATCCCTGAGATTGTACTTGGGAGGCGGTGGATCATATGAGGAACTGATGATGGCATAGCTATTGTGTGTGTATATAGCATATGCATTTTGTGTTATGGATGTTTAGTGTAGGACCTTTGTAAGAATTTCATGATATACAATACATGACCTTTTGAGTTGTTATGAGTTATTTTTTTGTACGAAATTCTTTTAAGGGGAAGAGTGTAACGACCCACGATTTAATTACTTTAATTATAGAAATTTATATATATTTTTGATAACTAATTGATGAATATTATAACTTAAATTAAACTCTTTCAAATAATAGTTAATGATGTTGAAATATTTTTCAAATTTTGTTTACAAAAATAATTAGTTTAAAACAAAACAGTTCGTAGAAAAATACAACATGTGATTGAAGAATGTTTTCTGAAATTTCTACCTTTCGACACCAAAAAGTTATTGGGAATGTTGTTCGTCTTTGCGCACTATGTATACATATATATATATATAAGAGTTAATTAAGTAAATAATAATACACATATAAATAAATTATCTTATATTAATTTGAATTAGTAAGTGATGTGACAAGACACTATTTTAAAAATAATAAACATTTTATATAAATATATATATTAAGTATTGTCACATCTTTGATTTGTGATCATTAACCATAATTATCTCTTGTTACATCTTATTTAATTAATAATTAAACTTATATATATAAAGGAAGTGATGTGACTATACATAATAATTATATATATAAGAAAGTGATTTGACTATACATAATAATTATATATATAAAGAAAGTAATGTGATTATACATAATAATTATATATATAAAGAAAGTGATGTGACTAAACATAATAATTATATTTGTATACATATTAACTTAAATAAATGTAAAGGATGATGTGGCAAAAATCTAGTGGAGGGTGTATACTCTTAGGCTATTTTTGTAATTTAACTTTTACGCTAGTACATAAGCCCCTTTCCTACCCCTTTTCCTCATTTTCTCAATCCATTTCTACTTTTATAAGTTCTCTTCCAAGCTTTCATATACAATTTGATGGCTTCTTAAATATTTCTAAATGTCTAAAAAGTTTAGTTCATCAACATTTAAATTTCTAAATTCTTGTTTAAAGCTTCCTTTCCTCGTTTTAACACCTCTCCTCCACAAAAAAGTACATACCCACCACCTTAGGCCGAACCCATATACCCCAAAGTTAAACACTTTTGTCCCATGAACCCTCCAAAAATCTCATTTTTCCAAATTAAAGCAAAGACTTAGCTCATGTGACAAGCTCTAGAGGAAGTTGCCTTGATTTAGTCAAACTTTGGTGAGTAAAGTTCTCAACTTTTTACTTGATTTTAAAACATATATCATTGTTTAGTTTATTGTATATATGACGTGTGTTTGGGTGAACATAATAGTTGGTTTGTATGAATATACAAGTGCTTGAATTATAGTGATGTTTGGTTATGAATTTTATGTGCTTATGCGTTATGATTGAAAATTAGACCTGAAATGAAGTTTATTGTTTATATTAGTTAGAAAGTTGAGATCTGGGCTCATGTTAATGGTTTGATGTGAATATGAATGTTATGGTTTGAACATACGATGTATATTAAGAAAATTTTGCACCTTTGGCCGCTTAAGCGACATGTAATTCCTTGTGTAAAAGCTTTGAACTTTGGTTTTAAATTTAAAAATATATTTAAGTTAAACTTGTTGAATATGCGCTTATATGATTTTTTGTTTGATGATAATAAACATATATACATTCGTTTAAATGTATTTGTTAATGTACTATTTATTTTAACAGATTAAATAAATATTTGTTGAGTAAATTAAATAACACAGAATTTGAATTCAAACGAATATTTTATTCAAACAAATATTTATTACAATTTTGAATAGTACAATTTCAAGCTCTCACTATAATTATACAACTTTGATTACAATTACATCACATATCACATTTACAGTTGACCTCACTACACATCACTCACACTCGTATTTTAATCTTCAACTTCATTCCAGTTTGAATCCAGCATCTGAGCAAACTGCAAAAATATTCACTAACGCGGTAAAATTGAAAATAAAATACTTTTTCAATATAAATTAAAAGATGGATTTTGAAAATAATATTTGTCTCAGCTATTTGGGTTGTTCGTCATCATTTAAATTTGAATTCATCTTATACGAACAGCTTGTGACATACACAATGTATCACTGTATATGCCACAAGGCCGTGCACACCGATATACACTTGATAATGCTACAGGGACAGGTGAGCACAGGTCAAACCCAAATAAAAAGAAGGGTTCAACTCAGGTGCAATATAAATAAAATATCGACTTCAGCACAAGGTCAAACCCGAGTTTTAAAACTGGGTTCAACACAAGGCTACATGAAGTATGCAAGCTCGACTAACAGGTTCAACCTCTTCATTAAACAGCTCCAGACCAACAGCAACAGGGCCAAATGCAAACAAAACAAGTCACAATGTCGAGCACGCATGAAACAGTGGAATGAACCAGTGATACAAGGCAACAGGCAAAATGACCAAGTGCAACTGGAAATAACATCATGCAAGCTATCAAGACTCAATTCATTTATGCAAACTGACTTGAAGATGGCCACCAACATAAGCAACAACATGAACCAACTATATGAAGTACACAATAGGCCAAGTTTCAAGACACTAAGCAGCAGCAACATGAATGTCACAAATATACAACAACAAGCATCAGAGTGCAAAGAGCTCGAGCACAAGAACATGACAGCAAACAGAAGTGCACAGCAACAGTAAGGCAATGCATAAATACAACAGAATCAAGTGAAGCATTTCTGTCAAAAGTATAGCAACTGCAAGAATATAAACAAGTGATACAGTGAAGTCAAACAGAGGCATCAACTAAGACAACATCAACAGCACAAAGATGGGCCGAAGCAGTGTCAAAGCAAATGATAAATAATTTTACAGTGTCAAGCTCATGTATGCAACAGATAAAGTGCACCAGTGATGCAAGCTACGAAGCAATGAACAGAGTAACCAAAATCATCAATGCAATACACAGTATGAATGAATACAACAAGTCCAGATACAAGTTAGTTCCAGTGCCAACATCAAGATACATGAATATGGAACCAACTGTACAAGTGCAGACTACAGAGAACCAATGCACAGCAAGTATGCAGGAGCAAAGAAATAATGACCAATGAATAAAACTGAAAACAAATGCACGACAATGCAATGCCACAGCGAACATGCTGCAATTAGTGAACAAAAATTCATGAAATCAAAGTGATCAGAGTCAAGCCAGCAGAGGGATGAACAATGTAAATGTCAAAGTCGTGGAAGCATACCAATGTCAACGAGAAATTCATGAAATTCAAAAATACAGTTTAAAAATCAAAAAATGGCCGAAGTCAATATTGAACGAGTCAATAATCAAAACCGTGTCAACCAAGCCGTGGGAAGCAAGTAACAAATTTATACGCATATGAAAAAGTCAATCAAAATCGCGAGCATCCAAGAATAATCGAATGGCCAAAGCAATATCAGTAGACAAATTCAAATCAACTTATACGAACGCAAATCTAGGGTTACAAACCCTATATAAACCATCATCATCAGCAATCTCAAATCCATCGAGTTCGAGCAAGCCAAAATCAGAAAAGCAAAAGGATAAATTACATACCGAAATCACAAAACGAACTCGATCCAAATTGAAGAGCCGTGGGCAAAGAAAAAAGCATCGAAGCATACGATCAAACTGTATCAAGCGGCGACTTCAATTTGCAAGAACCCTAGTTTGAATCGCAAGGAAGAAAAGCTCCAAAATTCGCAGAAGCCCTAAATGAATTGGAAAGAGGAACGGCCACCGAATGAAGCAAACAAAGGAGACAAGCCAAACTAATTAAAGGGGCCGGCCTATTTTTCTCTAAAGGGAATTTTTTTTTAAAGGGGCTTTTTATTCTTAGGGTTATTTAATTAACTTTTAATTGTTGTTTTTACTTTTCGAATCAAAGAATTTGTAAATCACCACCTAGGGTTTAGGTAGTGTCAGATTGTCTAGTTAGAATTAGTTCAGTGAGCAGGGTGTGCGAGTTTGCAGAGCTCTATAGGCGAGAGCAGAGTTTGCGAGTAAGAAAAGCTCTATAGGCGGGAAGCAAAGTTTGCGAGTAAGCGAAACTCTATAGGCGGAGCAGGGTGTGCGAGTCTAGTAGAGTGTTTGTGAGCGGGAGCAAATGTTTGCGAGCAGGGTGTGCGAGTCTAATAAAGTGTTTGTGAGCGGGAGCAAATGTCTGCGAGTCTAGTAGAGTGTTTGTAAGCGGGATACTGTTTAATTCTAATAGAAATCTGGGAATGCAGCAGTAGGCAGGGTTTGCCGAAGCTGGGTAAATTTTGTGTGTGATTTACTTTTTCAGCATATTTATTTCTGCAGTTTTGTTTCTGTGTTTAAAATCAAGAAAATTTGCTATAACCCTATTCACCCCCCTCTAGGGTTAAATCTAGATCCTACAAGTGGTATCAAAGCCCGGTATTTTATTTTTTTTAACTCTAGAGTCATGAATCCACCAAATAATATTTTTGTTGAGGGCCGTTTCAATATTATTTCTTCTATTTTCGATGGAACAGATTTTTTAAATTGGAAATTGAAAATGGAATTTTATTTAAAATCTGTTAATATTAAATGTTGGGATATTATTGAAAATAGGTGTGATATAGCAAATAAGGAAATTATCTCGATTAATGCTCTTGCTATGCATATATTATATTCTCATATTAATCGTGATAATTTTTATTTCGTCTCTCATTGTGAAAATGCACAAAAAATTTGGAAAACTCTCGATGCAATATATGGTGCAAAAGTCATCGGCAATGAGAAGTCCTCCACAACCGACTCAGTTAAAGAAATATGCTTAACAGGATTGGTAAATAGCAGTTGTGATGAGGATGATGATGATGAAGCAGCCGAGCTGGCATTACTAATGAAGAATTCAAAAAGGAATTTTGCAGCCACGTGGAATAAAAGCGATAGCAGTGAAAGTGAGAAAGCAGATATGAGCCTTCATGGGAATATAACCGATAGCGACGACGACGAGCCAAGCGAGGTATCAAAACTTACTCACTCTGAATTACTTATTTATTTCCACAAAGTAAATGGCTGTTTTGAACGACTTAGGGAAAAATACGCTAAACTTGAATCACAAAAAGACACTTTGATAGAATTAAATGAACAACTTGACCAACTGGTTAAAACCTATCAAAGTAGGATCCCTAAGTGTGATAAGTGTCCAACATTTGAAAAAGAAATTAAAAAATCAGAAATTAAAATGAAATCACTTGAAAATGAAATTCTGATTTTAAAAATTGAAAATACTAGAAGAGAAAATTCTATTAAAAGGTGCACTCAATTGTTGAAAGAAAACGAATCTTTAAAAACAAAAGTCCAACAATTGTCAACGACTTTAGAAAAAATTTCCAAAAATGAAAAATCGTTGAATATGTTAATAGGAAAACAAACTGTCAATATTGATAGACAAGGACTTGGATATACTCATTCTGAATATGTTAGAAATGAGATTAATCAAGAAAATTCAATGTGCACAATTTGTAGAAAATTTGGACACAATCACAATAATTGTTGGTATAGACCCAAACATGTGAAAACTATACCAATTTGTGTTCCAAAAGGCACAAATATAAAATCTTTGAAAGTCAAACAAATTTGGGTGCCAAAAGGAACATATATAAATAGTTTTGGGTCTCCACAAACATATTTTTCATATTCTGCCACTAACAATCATGGACCTATAAAAACAAATAGGTCACATAAATCTTTCATCGTGTAGGTGTGGTGGCAGGCTAAGGAACAATAACAATGTTCTCTGGATTTTGGCTGTTCCAGAAACACAACGGGCGACAAAGCAAAGTTCCTTAGCCTAGTACAAAGGTGACAGAATCACAATGGGCAACCACGAAAAATTATTGTAAAGGTAAAACAGGTAATTTTGTTTTGAACGATATATTAATTGTGATAATCTGCACCGTATTCTGAATGAAATCAGCCAAAGTTTGTGATGTTGAAAAGAGATGATTTTTTAATTCTGACTTATTCTTAATTCATATTATTTCTTTTGACTTGTTCTTATTTATGACATTGATCTGTGCTTGAAAGTTGACCAACCATCCTTTCATCATTAAACTTAATCTGTTTGGTCAATTTATGATGTTGATTGATTACTGTTTACTCATGCTATAAAAAGGATTTTAAGAAATTTTTGAAATTGTTGAAACTTTATGAAATTGTTGAAACTTCAAGAAATTGTTTTGAAATAATAATGAAGTTTTAATGACTGTTGATAGTTGTTCATCCTATGGTTTCTAAGTTTAACACTATGATATTTGTTTGAGTGGTAACATGGCTTCATTTCAAATTTCATTCTGAGATAGTTTGTTGAAATTTCACAAATCTGGTCTTTGACATCCAACGAGTGAATATTGAGTGAAATTTAAATTCAGATGCAGATTACACTGGTAATATAGTTGATAGAAAAATTATTAGTGTAATGTGATTAATTTTTGAAACATTCATTTGCTGCATCATGTTTTTTCAAAGAAAATATCTGCATATTTTTCACTTGAAATAATTTTCAAATAGCAGAAAATTTTCTTATAAAACCCCCTCGAGAAAATCATGCTTGACCATATTTACAGATTAGTCATTTTTTGAAAAATTGTTTTTATAATTTTTGAATTTGATTTAAATGACTATTTTGACTAATCTGACTCCACTTGATTATTGAAAAGATGAATAGTGATTGAAAAAGTGATGAGTGTTGATATTTATCATATATTATAACTCGAGAAAGTATGATTAGAAAATTTCTTTAGAATTTCATAACAAGAGTTATAAAAACTTTTTGTTGGGTAAAAGTTCCATGATCATTTCTATTTCTACCATCTTTCTATCGACCATCACTCATCAAAATTACACATAGTATGTAAATTTGTGGTAGTTTACAAAGGAAATCATTCGTTCTTCAATATCTTTAAATTTGTGAAGGAAATTATTTGTGCTTCAATTTATTATATTTGGCAATAAAATTAAATATCCAAAGTATTCACTCTCATTTAAAAGTCCTCACGGTTATGCATGGGTGAATTACTTGGATTTTTGATTATGTGCTTCCATGCTCATTTAAAAGTCCTCACGGTTATGCATGTATGGAACGCATATCAAAATTAATTGATTTAATAGACAAGTTGATTCTAATCCCATTTAAAAGTCCTCACGGTCATGCGTGGTTAGAAGATACTTGATTCTTTTTAAATTAAATTGGAATACTACTAATCTCATTTAAAAGTCCTAACGGTTATGCATGGTTAGTAGATATTCAAATTTCCCGAAATAAATATACCACAAATAGACAGAACTGTATGATTTTTGATGACTTTATCCCCATCACTTCTGAAAGTGGAATATGCGTCTAACAAGGGTAATTATGATTTTTGTTTGAGTTTTATTGAAATTTGATATTTATATTCAATTGAGTTAAATGTTTGATTCATGTCTGTCACTTCATCCCTATTTTTATAACACTGTTATTCTTTTGCTGATAACAAAAGGGGGAGAGAAAAGTTAAGATTTTGTCAAATAGAATCAAGCAAAGGTCAAATAATTTTCCATTTGCATATAGGCAAATTCATATATTTCTATTTGTATGCATATATGTAGGGGGAGCATCATGTAGAGAGGAAGCATTTAAATAGGGGGATCAATTAGAATATATCATTGATCAAATACATTTAACACGGTCAAAATCTTAAATATATGTTTGTTATCATCAAAAGGGGGGATTGTTGAATATGCGCTTATATGATTTTTTGGTTGATGATAATAAACATATATACATTCGTTTAAATGTATTTGTTAATGTACTATTTATTTAACAAATTAAATAAATATTTGTTGAATAAATTAAATAACACAGAATTTGAATTCAAACGAATATTTTATTCAAACAAATATTTATTACAATTTTGAATAGTACAATTTCAAGCTCTCACTATAATTATACAACTTTGATTACAATTACATCACATATCACATTTACATTTGACCTCACTACACATCACTCACACTCGTATTTTAATCTTCAACTTCATTCCAATTTGAATCCAGCATCTGAGCAAACTGCAAAAATATTCACTAACGCAGTAAAATTGAAAATAAAATATTTTTGCAATATAAATTAAAAGATGGATTTTGAAAATAATATTTGCCTCAGCTATTTGGGTTGTTCGTCATCATTTAAATTTGAATTCATCTTATACGAACAGCTTGTGACATACACAGTGTATCACTGTATATGCCACAAGGCCGCGCACACCGATATACACTTGATAATACTACAGGGACAGGTGAGCACAGGTCAAACCCAAATAAAAAGACGGGTTCAACTCAGGTGCAATATAAATAAAATATCGACTTCAGCACAAGGTCAAACCCGAGTTTTAAAACTGGGTTCAACACAAGGCTACATGAAGTATGCAAGCTCGACTAACAGGTTCAACCTCTTCATTAAACAGCTCCAGACCAACAGCAACAGGGCCAAATGCAAACAAAACAAGTCACAATGTCGAGCACGCATGAAACAGTGGAATGAACCAGTGATACAAGGCAACAGGCAAAATGACCAAGTGCAACTGGAAATAACATCATGCAAGCTATCAAGACTCAATTCACTTATGCAAACTGACTTGAAGATGGCCACCAACATAAGCAACAACATGAACCAACTATATGAAGTACACAATAGGCCGAGTTTCAAGACACTAAGCAGTAGCAACATGAATGTCACAAATATACAACAACAAGCATCAGAGTGCAAAGAGCTCGAGCACAAGAACATGACAGCAAACAGAAGTGCACAGCAACAGTAAGGAAATGCACAAATACAACAGAATCAAGTGAAGCATTTCTGTCAAAAGTATAGCAACTGCAAGAATATAAACAAGTGATACAGTGAAGTCAAACAGAGGCATCAACTAAGAAAACATCAACAGCACAAAGATGGGCCGAAGCAGTGTCAAAGCAAATGGTAAATAATTTTTACAGTGTCAAGCTCATGTATGCAACAGATAAAGTGCACCAGTGATGCAAGCTACGAAGCAATGAACAGAGTAACCAAAATCATCAATGCAATACACAGTATGAATGAATACAACAAGTCCAGATACAAGTTAGTTCCAGTGCCAACATCAAGATACATGAATATGGAACCAACTATACAAGTGCAGACTACAGAGAACCAATGCACAGCAAGTATGCAGGAGCAAAGAAATAATGACCAATGAATAAAACTGAAAACAAATGCACGACAATGCAATGCCACAGTGAACATGCTGCAATTAGTGAACAAAATTCATGAAATCAAAGTGATCAGAGTCAAGCCAGCAGAGGGATGAACAATGTAAATGTCAAAGTCATGGAAGCATACCAATGTCAACGAGAAATTCACGAAATTCAAAAATACAGTTTAAAAATCAAAAAATGGCCGAAGTCAATATTGAACGAGTCAATAATCAAAACCGTGTCAACCAAGCCGTGGGAAGCAAGTAACAAATTTATACGCATATGAAAAAGTCAATCAAAATCGCGAGCATCCAAGAATAATCGAATGGCCAAAGCAATATCAGTAGACAAATTCAAATCAACTTATACGAACGCAAATCTAGGGTTACAAACCCTATATAAACCATCATCATCGGCAATCTCAAATCCATCGAGTTCGAGCAAGCCAAAATCAGAAAAGCAAAAGGATAAATTACATACCGAAATCACAAAACGAACTCGATCCAAATTAAAGAGCCGTGGGCAAAGCAAAAAGCATCGAAGCATACGATCAAACTGTATCAAGCGGCGACTTCAATTTGCAAGAACCCTAGTTTGAATCGCAAGGAAGAAAAGATCCAAAATTCGCAGAAGCCCTAAATGAATTGGAAAGAGGAACGGCCACTGAACGAAGCAAACAAAGGAGACAAGCCAAATTAATTAAAGGGGCCGGCCTATTTTTCTCTAAAGGGATTTTTTTTAAAGGGGCTTTTTATTCTTAGGGTTATTTAATTATCTTTTAATTGTTGTTTTTACTTTTCGAATCAAAGAATTTGTAAATCACCACCTAGGGTTTAGGTAGTGTCAGATTGTCTAGTTAGAATTAGTTCAGTGAGCAGGGTGTGCGAGTTTGCAGAGCTCTATAGGCGGGAGCAGAGTTTGCGAGTAAGCAAAGCTCTATAGGCGGGAAGCAAAGTTTGCGAGAAGCGAAACTCTATAGGCGGAGCAGGGTGTGCGAGTCTAGTAGAGTGTTTGTGAGCCAGAGCAAATGTTTGCGAGCAGGGTGTGCGAGTCTAGTAGAGTGTTTGTGAGCGGGAGCAAATGTCTGCGAGTCTAGTAGAGTGTTTGTAAGCGGGATACTGTTTAATTCTAATAGAAATCTGGGAATGCAGCAGTAGGCAGGGTTTGCCGAAGCTGGGTAAATTTTGTGTGTGATTTACTTTTTCAGCATATTTATTTCTGCAGTTTTGTTTCTGTGTTTAAAATCAAGAAAATTTGCTATAACCCTATTCACCCCCCTCTAGGGTTAAATCTAGATCCTACAAAACTTGTTTGGATTTCAAAAATACGCCTTTATGATTTATGAAGTGGTAAAGTTTCCAAAAGTTAAAGTTTAAAAGATTTAGAAAAACCCAACTTTATGTTTTGAAATTACGAGTCGTATAGCGATAGTCGTTCTGGAAGCAGTTCGTAAAACGAACTACATTTTCAAATCTATAAGTGTTTTACTTAAGTATATTTTATAAAAGTCTTTTCAAACTTATGTTAAGTAATTTAAAAGTTATTTATTATTTAATTAATTAATTATTTAATAAATGATTAATGAATTAATTAATTAATTAAGGTAATTAGTACTTAATCATTAATCAACAAATGTAATAAGTACCTAAGTTTTAACTAAGTAAGTTAATTAATAGTTAAATAATTAAAAGGTAATTATTATATAATTATTAATAAGGGATTTATTTATTATTTAATTATTTATTTAAGATTAATCAATAATTAATTATTTATTTAAAAGAGAGTTAATTATTAAGTAATTACCAATTAAGTTAAATTTAATTAATATTTTAATTAAGTTTTAATTATTATTTAATAAAGGTTTAATTTATTAATTAACTAATTAATTATAGGGTTTAAATCACTTTGTTTTTAAAAAACGCTATTTTATTTAAACTGTTTTTCTTTTTCGAATTTTTTTTAAATCAAGTGATTCCTTTATCGATTACCCTTAACTAACCTCAAACAAATACGAAATCAAAGTTACTGTGTCATGTCTAATTTAAGTACATGGTTATCCATATGTAAACTCTGTATAATTACCCTAAGTAGTAGATTGTCCGCTATTTATAACTTGACCTGTTTTAACTGAGGAAATATGTCATGTATATTAGAGTTCCCCTGTGAGTACTCGCATTCTGCTTACATGCTTTTAAAAGAACTAGAATTGAGTTATCCAGAAATTATCGCTTAGTTTGGAGATCCTGGTTTCTAATAGGAATAATTTATCCGGACTACACCAAACTAATAACGCGTGTAATGGTTTGTTAAGAAGTATGCTATAGAGATGTACTATATTTTCTGAGGTTGATTCCAAAATGGAAAATATTAAATGTTGATGGTTTGTCGATCCCGCAACAACTTCTATGGATGAATGCTAGCATTGCATTGGTTGTTTAGAGGGCAGCATTAGCATTTCAAGATGGTCTGCTTGAAGAAAAGGTAATCGTAACCTTAAGCCTCATCAACCGGATGTGACTAAAATCAGGAGATATGCTTCAGGGCTACGTGGTTCGCTACCATTAGGTTATGATCATCACCTAATCTTGATGGATATTGTAGAATATGTATGCTTGGGGTCCATTTTGGTTGTTGATCACAATCAAGGTGATGATATACTTGATGCTATCCAGTAAGGGGTAGGGTCTTGACTCGTAGGGAGTCCATATGAGGCTCTCGGTGTATTTTATCTAGAGATGCACTGTGGTAGGTGATACCCCAGTGCCTTGTCATTGTTGGAATCCATTTTTCCAATACGTTCCTTTACGGACTTAGTTGTGCCCGGCTACTGAAATATGAGATGCAAGCATTTCAGCTACATTAAATACTTATTTTAAAATTTAGAAATTATGATAATATCAAATGATTTTATATATAATTAGTTTGTTTATGGTGAAGTAAAAACCCGGCCGTGTTTATGTGCGGCGTGTCTTACGAGATACTTTTGTTTTGAGGTTATTTTTTCATATGATTAAAAACTTATGCTTTACTCACACCAGACCCATGTCTGACCCGGATTTTTATTTTCTTCTCTAAAACTCTTGGGTACTTAAATTTGTATGAGTAGCTAAGTGATCAGGTTTCTAACGGATGCATTTTGGAGGAGCTTGGAGCAGGTGGCTTCAACGTTAGCCAGCTACTATCTTATTACGCGACGTATATATGTATGTATTTTGTATTAATAATGTAATGACCGGTAGCTATAAATGTCCCAGTTTGGATGTTGTACTATTATGACTCTGATGTACTAGTATGGAAGTATCTATATAAAATCTTATGTGGATTAATATTTTTTTCATTCCATTGTAAGATTCCATGATTGTGAAGCTTCTTCTTATCTCTCTTTTCTTGACTCCAACGGTTCATCTTTCGAAGTGTGAAAGGTGGATCGTTACATTAGACCTATGCCAATTTTGTATATACATAGTCTTGTGCATGTAAGCCACCTTTAAGTATATAGAGCTGTTGAATTTTTTGAAAAGGTATCATTCTGAGTGCATGAGAATTTCGATTGTATCATTTCTAAATATTTAAGTATATGTGGTTTTAAGGCTTTAAGTGTATTTGGTTTCATATATACAAATAAAGTTTCTTACATAGTTTCACATATATGGGTTTCAAGGTTTGTAGAGTTTTAAAGTATAACAACTTCAAGTATAGTTTTTGATGCAAATGGAAATATAAAAGTATAAACGATTCACTTTAGAAATTACTATTTTAAAAGACATTAAGTTTTAGGTTGGAGCTAAGAATCTTATTGTAACATCCTTAAATTTTCGATGTCATTATTCAAGAAATTTAATTAGATAAATTAAATAGAATAATGATGATAAGGGGATTGAGATTTGAATAAATCATATATAGGGTCATGCTTATTAATAAAGTAATTGGGCTTTAATTGGGTTATAAAGCAAATTAGACTACACATGGGCATGTTAGTAAAATAGCTTCCTTATCATACACAGCTATACACTTCTTACCCTTGCCTATTCACATTTCATTTTCTTACCTTCACAAACACAAATCAGAAACTAAAGTATAACCGGCTATTTACAATGAGGAAACGAGGGAAAACCCCATCTAAAGCTAAGGATCAAAGTTAGGAAGGATAAATCAACAACAAATCTCAAATTTCTTATCATACTTAAGGTGAAAAATAATTTTTATACCATCTCTATTTTATTCTATGGGTATATCTTTTCGAATTTATGATTAGATTCTTTTTTAAGATGATATGGATGATGATATGCTTGAATTATATTATGTTTGATTTATTTTAATTCATTTTCCTATGACTTAGCATGGTTTTAGGGTAAAACCGAGAATCAATGATTTTAGAATGCCATGGAAAAATTTATGTTAAGTAAAACATGATTTTAGAGATAGGTTTAATATTTGGAATTTTCTGAGCTATAGAAATTTATCATGAATTTCTAAAGGAAAATATGATATAATTGGGTCTAAATTTTATTTTAAGTATTTTAGAAAGAAATTGGGTCTGAAATCTAATATGTTTGATTACATGATAAAATTGATTTTCTCTGATTTTTGGGGATTTTTCCCATTTGATTTATTAAGGAAAATAAATTATTGTTAAAGAGGGACTTTTCTACAAATGTTGGTTTTGTTATATGGAAGGGTTTAAACGTTATATTTCTATAATTTGGATCTAAATTAATGCGGCAGTTGCTAATTGTAAAGTATTTGAAAAGTTTTAAAGTAACCAATCAATAAATTAGAACAGGTAGGCTGGTTATAAAGTAATTGCCATACTTAGCTATAAATCAACATTTCAGAAAAAGGTTGTTCCGCCTAATTTGGAGGCACCTTTCGACTCCGTTATCTCCGCTCCATCTCAGTCAACCCAGTCGAGACCCTAACATTCGAAACCAATGCACATCGTATCAAGGGTATTGGTTTGAAGTGAATTGGTAAGTTGTAGAAGGTAGGGTGTCGAAAGCAATGCTTTCGTCAGGGTCGAAACCAAGGTTCACTTTTATAAAAAGATAAACGCCTGCCTAGTTTTTGAAGGGGTTTTGACTGAGTCGATACCCAATAAAGTCAAAACCTTATTTTGTTTTCTAAAGTTAAATTTCTGCCTTATTTTACATAAGGTTTGACATAGTCGAAACACATGCTTTCGAAAAGGTTTTATAAATGGCTTTCGAAGAAGGTTTCTATATTTATGTAGAGAGATTAGCTTTCAAGGGGGTACTTTTTCCTTGAATAAGAGCTTTCGAAAGGATTGGTTTCGAATAAGTCGAGACCAAGCCGCTACTTTACCTTTTGACTGCATTGTAGCCATCTATGCGGTCGAAGGTTACCTCTTTTTAACTTAAACTAAGCCTTTTTCCTGAATGCATTCGAAGGTTTGGGGTTTTGAAGGCAATGGAGTCGAAAGGGGGGTTCGACTCTATCCTTTGTTGTTTTAATTTAAAAGGTGGTTGCTTTCGACTAGATGGTTTTGGCACCATCAACTTTTTCCCTAAAATAATTTTATAATTGGTTTCGAAAGAGATGCTTTTATATATAATCATTTTGACTCAAAGAATGTTTTTAAAGAGTAAACCCAATGCTTTCGACGGAGTACTTTTATTTGTTTTGAAACTATGTTTTAAAAGAGTATTTTAATACCGTCGGAAGGTACTGTTGGTTTTGAAAGTGAATATATAACAAGGACATAGAAAGGTATGTTTATTATGTTTTGAAAAGAAGCTTATGCTTTCGAAGGAGGTTATCCAGAAATTTCAAACCTGATGTTTTAAAGTTTCAAAGCATAAAACCACTCTCATTTTTAAAAAGGAAATACCATGGAATAACTAAAGATTTTAGAAGTTTTACTTCTTCATATACTTTCACATTGTAATTAACCCATAATAGTACTTTGGGGAAGGGGAAAATAACCAGTTAGGTTGACCCTGTAGTGAATATAACGTAAGAAATGTTCAAGTCATAATTTAAGATATTGGCAGTGACAATAGGTTCGCGGTAAGCCCATGAAAACTATGTATAACAAAAGATATCGATCGGGGCCAATAGGTTCATAGTCAACCCATGAAAACTATGATTTGATACTGGTAGGGGCCAGTAGGTTTGTAGTTAACCCATGAAAACTATATCTGGATTAAGATATTGACAATTAGTCAATGAGTTCCTAATTAGCCCATGAAAACTAGGATAACAGATAAGATATTGGAGATAACAATAGGTTCTTAGTGATCCCATGAAAACTATGATATTGGATAGATAGTACATAAACATTTAACAGGTTAATGGTAATCCTAGAAACAATAATTGAGACAGATAGTCAGAATGAATGGGGATGGGTAATCCAGATTTGATTTACTTCTTTTGATATCATCATAAAGTTTTTGAAATACTATGTTTTAACCACTATGGATGCAGGATACTAATATATGGTTTTATAAATGTTTTATGATACTAATGAGAGGAAAACCCTTTCCACTAAGCAGTATTATCTCACTAGATATCTAAATGGTTTGAGATGGTAAATTATTACTCATAACAGGCTTTTTGTCTGACTCGAAGTTTTTGTTTTCCCCTTAAACTCTCGGATACTCAATTGATTTTGAGTAGTTTGAGAGTTAAGGTTTCCAGGCGTTCTTTTAGAAGAATAAAAATTTTAATGTCGTGGTGGAGGCCAGCTTATTATTAGAGTTACTTTATTTTCGTCGTGTGTTTTGTTTGTAAAAGGCAAATTTGTTATCTTGCCTATTTATATATTTGTAACAACCTAGAATTTTGGTCGTTAGATTTTGAACATTTAATTCATTTTAAATGTTAAATGTGGATTTTGAATTGATTTTGAAGTAAGAAGATTTTGGTTAAATCAATATAATTAGTTAAAATATCAAATATGGCAATTCAATTGGATTTGAATAATAATAATTAAATATTTGAAATTGGGATAATTAGTGAATCTGGATGTAAATGGTTATGAAAATGGTTTCTAAGATTTCTTTCTGGTTTTGTTTGATTTGATTTTTAATATTGAATTTTTGGATGGAATCAAAGGTCGATAAGCTGAATTTGAATTTCTATATTTAATTTACTAATGGGATTCAATATATAGTAATGGTAAATAATCAGATTCTTAGATTTAAAATGAATCAAAATAATTTCTAATGTGATTATAAATTCTATATGATTTATTATTGAGTTAGTAAAATTTTAAAGGTGAAATTTTAAGTGACTTCGACGGTTTTGAAAATCGCTCGAACTTATCGACAAGTTAAAATAGCCTTCCGTGGCACAGTCTTGGAATTCGACGAAATCAGTTCCATTGGATCCGTAATAGTGTATTATTATCGGATTTCAAATTTCGTAGCATTTGGAGTTACCATTTGTCTGTACGGGTGAGAAACGCGTTGAAATTAAAACCGATAATTTAATATTTAAACCCGATTCAAAAAGCTATCTGCCACATATGATTGAATTACTTCCGAAACATGTTCCATTGTGTTCGGAATGCGGGTAAAACCTTATAAACGCCTGGCGGCACGTGAGATTTGGAGTTCGTTTGTAAAAGTTTGTTAAAATTGAGAATATTAATAAAGTAATTTGATTACACGTATATATATACGTATAAGGTCGAAACCCTAGTATCATTTTCGAGCCGCCGTTCTATGTTATTTCAATGGTCGAAATCATCATGCCTTCTCCCCCACTTTTCTTCTAATCCATCAACTTTATGCAAGAATCATCAACTAGAGAATCGTAGTACTCGTCAAGTACTACAGATCCAACAGTGGGTTTCCGTTCTAGGGCCTTGAATTTTCCTCAATTTGTTGAGATAGGGTTACGGTTCGAACTGGTTTCCATGGCAAGGGTTGCGATCGGATGTGTCGTTGCGGCGGCTGGGGGTGCGTGGCGGTGAGGCACTCCGTTTGGCGCTCGTGGATCGAGTCGAAGTGGCTCGTGGTGGCGTTGGTGATCAAGAGTTTGGGACGTAATTGGGTTCGAATGGGAACGATGAAGAAAGAGGGTGATTGCTTGTCCGGCTTTGATTTTGATCGAACGGTCATAGCATAGATTGAAAATAAAATTTAAATTTAAAGGAAATTTGTTTGATTATATATTCAAACTTTATAAATCCATATATTTTGCATATATTATTAGATTCCGACGAAACAAGAAGCATCGGAATCGCAGCGACGCGATCTACGCGCTGTAGCAGATCCGGAGGTGTTTAGAGCAAGCGAGAATTTTGGATTAAATCGAACAAGTTCAATTTAATTTAAAATTTAAACGCTCATTGAAACTCAAGGTGATTTTATCTCACTCACACCTGGAATGCTAGTAAGTTTAAATAGTTAATATTTAAATGATTGCTCGATTGGTTGAATGTGATAATTATTATCAGATTGGATTGATATTTATTGGTTGTGCTAACATCTGCGGATGCAGGAACAGGTTAGAGGGATCCAATTGGATTCCTCACAATATAGAAATTATTTTCATAATTGATGATTTATTTCATTTACATACTATGATAGATTAATTTGGAATTAAGTTGTGCTGTATTTTGATTGCATAAGTATAATCTGGTATGTTAAAATGTAAATGAAAATAAAATAAATTGGGATTAAAAGGGAATTGAAAAGGAATTTTTGAGTAATGAATTTAAGGAAATTAAATTCAGGAAGTTGGTTTGGAATTTGAAGTGTTTTTGAAATTGTGATTTAATAGGAAATGAGTAATGGAAATATATAAACTGGGTTTATAAATGAAATGGAATATTTATCAGGGGATAAATATTAGAAGTATAGATTTTCGGTGGGAAATTCTACAAGAAGGTATAAATTGTTTTAAAAATAAAGATGGATTATTTCTAAAGATGGAAAGTATTTCCCTTGGAAATTAAACATGATTCCAAAGAAAGCTTCCAAAATATAAATTAGCGGTTTAAAATGTGTTTAGGATATTTGGAGAAAATGTTGCTTTTAATTATTTCAAGTACAAGCAAATATTTATTTAAAGAATTTGTTGTACTCAATTATTTTAAAGGTAAAATGGTATTAAATTTCCAAAAGGGAATTTTAATATAAATAATTGATTTAATAATTTTATTTAAAAAGTAATTTGGTTTAAATCACTTAGAATCTCCCCTATATTTTCTCAAGTATTATTTTCTTTTAAATAATTTCTAGTAGCCATATTTTAATAATTTAAGTATATATTTTGGAGAGTGATTTCCAGGAAATGGGAATGTGTTAAAAATAAAAAGGTATTTATTTTTAAAGTGTTGGGAGAAATCTACGGGATTTAAACGTAAATTTGAATTGACATAAATCTAGCAGGATTTATAATTAAAAGTATTCTTTAGTTTATTCTGAAATGGAAGTGTATTTCTCTGAAAAGCCAAGTACGTTTGTAAAGCAGATTTTTAAGTAAAAGCTAAAAGTTTAAAATTTGTTTTTTTAGAATGTTTTTAAAGAACTAACTAACTAAGTTGTAAAAAAAATTAAAAAGTAAATATTTACCAAATTAGTTATAGTAGTAATTATTTTATAGGGTTAATTGGTATTATGTTTTAAAATAATATTATTAATATTTATATTTAATAAAATGGATTTATTTTAAAGACAATTTGTTAAATTTTTATTTGAAAATTGTATAGGATTTTGTAACTCTTCTTGTAAAATTTAGTTTAATTTAACTTTTATTTCAAAATTAGCTTATATTTTATAAAGTTGTTTTGCTTTGAATATTTTTAAATATATTTTATGGTATATTTAGAATAAAGCGATCTAATGTTTTAAAATCTAAAGTATTTGGACTTGGTTATTTTCAGTGGAAATAGAAAATGTTTGGGAAATTTATTCCGTTAAAAGGAAGATGGCTTGAAAACTGTTTTCAAAAGGGTTGAAATTGGGAATATATCTTGTGAAGATATTTTGAGGTTAATAAATAATTTGGGAAATTATTTATTGTTTGATGGTTATTTGTGAATGTTAATTGATAGTTAGATAACCGACTATCAACATTGGCCAATGCGCTGATCGTTTCGAAGAGACCAGGATCGGGATTTATTTCCTGAAAACCACTTCGATCCGGTTTGTACGTTTTCGCGAGGAAGACGAGTTCGAAGTCGAAGATGGAACAGTGAAGTGCAAGGGCAAGTTGCTACTAATCCCAAAGATGATTCCAAAATCGATGTAGTAGGAGTAGTGCCTTCGGTTCCGTTCGAACCCGGAACGAACTTGTATGGATGAATGCTTTCGGAACATCGTCAGGTGGACGATGGGCATTCTAAGCGAAATGTTCTAAAAAGGTAACGCTTAGCCTCAAGCATCATCAACCGGGAATGACTGAAAATTACGGGATATGCAGCAAGGCTAAGTGGGTAGCACCCATTAGGGTAAGGTCATCCCTGTCTAGATGTCCCTTTTTATTCGACTTGGTGGTGCGGTTGCTGATCCCAACCGTAGGGTGATCTTACTCGGGATTATCCAGTAAGGGGTAGTCCCGGTCTTGTGTTGCAGGGGATTTAGAGTGGATCCTCGGTACGCTGATCTAGACCAGGTACTGTAGCTGGAATTTAATAAATGTAACAATCTCGGCTATTTGAATAAGTATTTGTATATAGACCCTATTATAATATCAGAGGATTTTGATAAAAAATATTTGGCTATCGTAAGGTAAAACCCGACATGTTGATTTGTGCGTGGTCTTACGAGATGCTTTTGATTTCAAAGGATTTTGAAACTTTAATAATTAATTTGGGTGTATTTTTCTCACGCTGGTATTTCGGACTGACTCGGGTGTTATTTCATTATAATGCTCGGGTCAAACCGATTATTATAGATTACAGGAAAGGATGCTGTGGAGCTCAAGAGAGGAGCTGGAGTCTGATACGTGTTATTGTATTTGTTTATATCCACTGCTGTGATTGTTTGAAATTGTCAGGCTGGTAATTGTTGTTTTTTTATGATACTCTGATGATGTAATATATAAAACAGATATAGTTTTCATTTTGTGTAAAGATCTGTTAATTACTATTATATTTTATTCCGCTGCGATGGTTAGATTTTGATGTTGTTTTTTATTTTCTTCTTCTACCTCTTCTTCTTTAACCCAAATGGTTCGTATTTCCGTACATCTCGAGTTGATTGAGGGAGAATGGAGTCAACTCTAGGGGTACGGATTTGTGGGTCGTGACAGTGGTATCAGAGCTTAGGTTGGCGATAACCTTGGCTTTGGTGGGGAAAATTACTCATAAGAAATAGAGTCAATAGTACTCTAAAATGAGTTTGAGTGTAATAATAGATATGAGCGCGTACTTGTTAGTGAATATAAAAATTGTTTTTATACTGTGTTGACTTATCGGTTGAGTGTTTATGAATTCAGTCCGATACGGGAAGTACAACCGTATCGATAGGTGTTTCTAAATTCTTAAATAAGATAAACTGACATAGTATTGTTTTTAAAGTGGGTAAATGAAATAATTTTACCCAAAACTATATTTTGATATAAAAGAAATAATTTTCTGAGTTATTATATATATTTGGATGATTGGTTGTTAATACTATAATAAAATAAGAGTCTAAATTTGAAATGGCTTAAAACCAAACAGAATTATCTAAGTATGGTTTGAATAAAAAGAATATAGT
The DNA here is from genome assembly GCA_030765085.1 of Allium cepa. NCBI lineage: Eukaryota > Viridiplantae > Streptophyta > Magnoliopsida > Asparagales > Amaryllidaceae > Allium > Allium cepa. The sequence goes on from CM060932.1 coordinate 885,745,267, forward strand.
TAAAATTTGATTTAAACCAGAATTTAAATCCCGAAAATTTTGAAAAGCGTTTAAAGTGTATTTAAACAAAGGTTTGGAAATCTTGGAAAATGGTGAAAATGTTTTCCAAAAATTTGAAGGAAATAATGGAGTATTATTTTGGAAATTATTTGAAAGGAATTTGTGGAAGTAAGGAAACTGTACTCACTTCAGTCGCTGGAAAATAATCCTGATGATGACGGCCACATCATCAAAATTCATTTTCGAGTTTCTAAAGTGATGGATTGCTTCCGTGGTGATTGGTTATGATATTTGTTTAGACTTGTTTGATATACAAGGTGTTTTATAAATTTCAAAAGGGAAGTTGTTTTGGCAAAAACTGGTTGTTTTGGAAATCCGTAAGTTTGATTTGATATTCCAGGTGTGTATGAGTTATTTATAATTTCAAATTGGTTTTGAAATAAAACCGGGTAATTGAATTCTGGGAACTCTATTTAAATAATGTGAAAGGTAAAGATGAATCAACTATTGAACTTAAAGTAAAGTTGGTATAAATAAGAAAGGAAATTGGAAATTTTAATCCTGGAATTAAATTTAACTTGAGTAAATGTAAGTGAATAAAATATATTTGCATTTAACTCAGGATAAGTTAAATGCAAAATAAAATTGAAATTGAATTAAATTGAATGTAAAATTGAAATGTACAATGATTATAATTGTGTAATGAAATTTTATACCCTTAAGCTATTAAGTGATATATATATATATATATAAAATTTGGAATTGTGATTATAAGGTGAAAATGACTCAAATGAGCAATATAAGATTTTAAATAAATAAGTTGGTGAACTTAAGAATAGGAAATGAAAGTTGTAAAACCAGAATAAAGTGATTGGTATTTTATGGCAAATTCAAAACTTGATCCTAAATGAAATATAAATTTGAATAAGGTGAAGAAAAATAAAATGTGAATGGACTTAAGTTACTATATAAGTTTTAAAACTTATATATTAGAAAGTAAATATTTAAATTGAATGGAGAAATAAAATTGGATGAATTGGATTTAACTTAAATTAAAAGGAATTGAGTTGAATTTGGATTGAATTGAAGTAAAAATCAAAATTCAGTTGTGTTATAAATAATCTTGAATAGAATTAAATTCTTATTTGAAATAGTAAAGGAAATGGTATGAATTTAAGTTGGCTAAATAA